>OY728142.1:1697157891-1697757891 GCA_963277665.1 Viscum album | reverse complement strand
TTCCTACATCATAGTATTTTTTTATTATTTTTAGACATTAAATAAATTAAATTATTTATGACATAATAATGATGCAACGATGACATCATTATTTGACGATTTAAATAAAATGGAAAGATAATATAAAATCTATGAACTAAACATGTTCAAAACCAATTGGATGAGTGGATTTCGAACCCTTATCACCTTATCCACGAATTATATCAATTTGGGACCTTTTGAAACCGAATTTTTTTTTCAAATAAAGTAATATTTGTTTACTTTCCAAAAGTGCCCCTCCTCTCCTCTTATAAAAGGCCCCCACCTCTACCTCATTTCACACACTCCTCAAGCCTTTGGCTCGTCCAACCCCTGGCCATTTACTCTCTCCACATCCATCTCCTCATTCTAGAGGATTAACTTTGGGCAGAATCCTTTCAAAGGAAGCCTTTAGGCTCAAATAAAAAGGAGTTACACTTTTAAAGGTAATTCATTCTCTCATGTTCATTTGTTTTATTTTTCTTCTCCAACCCCCTAAACTCTTTTTATTTACTTATTTTGTAACAACACCAGTATCTTCAATATACAAGGATGTTGTTATAATATTTATTTGAGCTACACTCTCACAAAACTACATCAAATGGTTAAAGAACATACGGTTTCCGTGGATGGCGAAATTCTGCCTCCCGAAACGATGATTGTTCAATACTCATTTAACACCTTCAAAGGTGGCCATTATGATGTCACTATTTTTACATATGATATATAATATGTTTATGTTTTCCTTAAGATTCTGTTTTTTTCATTTTGGGCATACCTTTATGGTTTCCATTATGGGTAAACACGATATCTTCATTTTAGGAAGTGCGGACTACCGCCCCCTCAAAGTGATTTGATTCGTTAAATACCATATGTGGGACATATAAAGGATGGAACTATGATATTATATATGATATTATACTGGGATTATAATATACCTTTATATAATTATGATTCCATTCTATAAAATACGAAATAGAAATGAAAGTAGCGTTCATGCGTACGTACGGCTTACCGTCTCCATGAACGGTGCATTTCATTTCTTACCTCTAAATGATTATGTAATATTATAAATGCATGTATGTACTGGATATATATGACATATATGATATCTACATCATGAATACCATTCTGGATATAATGAACCTTTGACCAAATTAACAACATGTAAGTGTAAGAAGTCTATTTTTGACTTAAGAACCAAATACCGACAAAATGAACATTATTAACTTAACTGATTACATGATGTTCATAACATGGTATAAAATGAATAATGAACTTGAAAAAGATTCATAAGAAAGTAGATATTAACTCAAGTTTATTATTCAGGAGATTAAAGAACGGTCGGGTCAAGTCGGATACGAGGTATGGGACTTCGTCTCAATCTCCTTTCGTTGAGGCATATTTTATTTTATACACAACTTTCTTTTATACGGTGTATAAAACCCTTTGACTTTTACGTTTATTCAAAAGGAATATTTTTAATACGAAGCGTTTACTAAACGACAAAAGGGAATGTTTTTGTCGTATGTATGCGGCAACAACGACTTCTCCGCCGTCGTGACCGTTATTTGAGTTTCGGCTTCCTCTACAAGCCATACCTTCTTTTTAAAAGAAAAATAAATACCTTGTTTTACTTTTCTTTTATTTTAGTATTGAAAATGGTTTTCATAATGTTTTTATATCAATGTGTTGTATTGATATCTCGTGATTGAAATGTGGAAATTTTATGTTTCCTTTATGCATGTTTTATGTGATACGATTATGTTATGGTTCTTGGGCATTATTATGAAGACGGGTGGTTCCGTGATAAACTAAGGGCGGGTGAGCCCGATATAGCTCTCCAATGCATTGGGTAACGCGAAGGAGTGAAACGTTAAGGTTTCTCCGAATATATTTTAGGGAATATACTGTGATGGGTATTCCAAACGTAACCAAGAGGGTTACTCCCTACGTAAGAATGTTATGAATGCCTCAAGTTACCTTTATGTCTTATGATTTCTATGATTTATTCATGATTTTATGAGGTATGTTAAAGTGCCTATGTTTTATGGGTAAAGTATGATTTCATTCTTATGTATATATGAACTCATGTTTCCTTTCCATGTTTTTTTATATAACCCATACTGAGTTTTTATGCTCATCCCAAGTTTTTGAAATGTTTTTCACAGGTCAAGGGAAAGGTACATGATAAGATGATAGAGTCAAGGATGTGACAAGAATTAATCCATGTTTTATTTTAAATGTGTTTCCATTGATGGGAATGAAGAATACTATCTTTATGTAACCACTTTGTTTATATGTGGAATGTAATGCAAGTTTTATGATCTAATTCTCTAAAACTCTAAACCCGGAAAGATCCTCAATGTGTAATATTGTAATAACTCAAGATTAAGTAAGGTTTAAGGCTGGGGCCTTATAGTTGGTATCAGAGGTCGGTTTAGATAACTTTAGAAGTTAGAATTCTATTAAATTATTATCCAAAAATATTTTTTTTCGAAATGATATAGCATTTAAAGATTACCATGTTGCTTCATCTAAGACATGTTTGTTCAGAATGTTTTTCCGTAGAGGAAACAGGGAAGCAGTGCTAGGAAGGCATACAGAAGGAAATAACCTTCCGAATCAGCATCCTGAGATGGTCGGAATTGGAACTGAACAGTTTGTTGCAGTAATGGCGCAGTTGACTCAAGCGATAAATGGCGGTGGTATCCATGCACGAGATCAGCCAGATCAACCGCAGAGGAACATGTCAGTGGTGGAACATTTCATGAGGAAACATCCACCATCATTGAGAGGATCATCTGACCCTGTGCTAGCTGAAGGGTGGATTAAAGAACTGGAGAAGATTTTTGATGTAATGGGGTGTTCAAACAATCAAAAGGTTAGTCTTGATATTTACCGTTTGGAGGGTGAAGCAGATCAGTGGTGGTCTATGGTTAAAAATATCAGGGACACCGATGAGATTGATGCTCTTGACTGGGATGAATTCAAAGGTATGTTTCTTGAGAAGTATTTTCCTAAGGCTGTTCGACTTAGGATGGAAAAGCAATTCTTGGAATTGAGGCAAGAGGAAGACTCAGTGGCTGCCTATGAAGAAAGGTTCACTCGATTGGAAAGGTATGCTCCAAATTTTATCCGGGACCTTGATAGTAAAATCAATCGTTTTTACTCAGGATTAAAGCCAATATATCGAAGGGCATTAGCTTCTCGTGAGTTTAAAAGTTATGAAAAGCTTGTTCGATGTGCTGAGAAGGTGGAAATGGAGTTTGCCGATGACCAAGTGTTCTATAACAACCAGCAGAAGAAGAGACCGAGGTGGCAGGAGAAAGGTAAGAATTCTTCAAAAAAGTCCGATGGTAAGAGAACTAAGTTTCCAGTTTGTGATAAATGTGGAAAAAGGCATGCTGGGGAATGTCTTCTGAATTCTGGGAAGTGCTACCGATGTGGTAAGATGGGACATAAGGCTCGTGATTGCACTGAAAAGGATCAAGGTGAAGGTAAGAACAAATTTGATTTACAGTTAGTGAAATGTTATAAGTGCAATGAGATGGGTCATTATGCAAACGAGTGTCCGACAAGGAGCTTGAGTGATGGGAAGCAGTTAGACTACAAGCAGAAAGGGGTGGTGAAATCCTTTGCAACTACTTCAGCAGATGTCGGTCCATCAAATGAAGTTGTATCAGGTACTTTGTTTGTTTTTTCAGATTATGCCAGTGTGTTGTTTGATTCGGGGTCTACACATTCTTTCATCTCTGAATCCTTTTCTAGTAAAATGGGAATACCATCTCAAGAAATGACTCCTGAACTTTTGGTAAAAACACCTGGGGGAAGTGTCGAGGCAAAAAGAATTTATAAGAATCTTCATATCCTTATCTGTGGAAAGATTCTACTTGAAAACCTTATTGTTCTACCTCTAGTTGAGTTTGATGTTATCCTGGGTATGGATTGGCTCTCTATTTACCATGCTAAGATTGACTGTAGAGCTAAAGAAGTTTCTTTTCAGAAAGACTTTCAGTTTGTTTACAAGAATGAACCCTTACTTTTGATAACATATCAAGAGGCCGAGAAACTTGTAAAAGATGGAAATGAATGTTACCTTGCACACATCGTTGAAAATAAAGGAACTATTCAGATTAATGATGTGCTAGTGGTAAATGAGTATCCTGATGTTTTTCCTGATGAGTTGCCTGGAATAATACCAGATCGGGAAGTTGAGTTTACTATTGACTTAGTTCCTGATGCTAAGCCAATTTCAAAACCCCCTTATCGAATGGCACAAATTGAACTTTTAGAGTTGAAGGAGCAATTGCAAGATTTATTAGAGAAAGGTTTCATTAGACCTAGCACATCACCATGGGGTGCTCCTGTTTTATTTGTTAAAAAGAAAGATGGTTCTATGAGACTTTGCATTGATTATAGAGCCTTGAATAATATCACTGTTAAGAACAAATATCCTTTGCCTCATATCGATGATTTGTTTGATCAGCTCCAGGGAGCTCAGTTTTTTTCAAAGATTGACTTGAGATCGGGGTACCATCAGCTGAAGGTAAAGGTGTCAGATATTCCGAAGACCGCGTTCCGTATGAGATATGACCATTATGAATTTTTAGTAATGCCTTTTGGGCTAACCAATGCACCTGCTGTATTCATGGACTTAATGAATAGAATTTTCCATGAGTTATTGGATAAGTTTGTGGTGGTTTTCATTGATGATATTTTGGTGTTTTCTAAAAGTAAAGAGGAGCATGAAAAACATTTAAGGGTTATCTTGCAAACCTTAAAAGAAAAGAAATTGTATGGGAAATTCAGCAAGTGTGAGTTTTGGTTGCAACAAATTTCTTTCCTTGGTCACATTTTTTCTAAATATGGAATAACTGTTGATCCTGCAAAAACAAAAGTTGTGGAAGAATGGCCAAGACCCACAAATGTAACCGAGATTCGTAGCTTCCTTGGTTTGGCGGGCTATTACCGAAGGTTTGTTAGAAATTTTTCACGGTTATCTAGTCCAATGACTAAGCTAACTCGGAAGGGTGTTAAGTTTATCTGGACAAAAGAATGTGATGATTGTTTTCAGGAATTTAAAAGAAGATTGGTGAATGCTCCAGTTTTGGCACTACCTTCCAGGAATGGTGAGTTTGTTATATACAGTGATGCTTCATTGAAAGGACTTGGTTGCGTCCTAATGCAGAATGATCAGGTAATTGCTTATGCTTCACGACAGTTGAAAACTCATGAGGTAAATTACCCTACACATGATTTGGAATTAGCTGCTGTTGTTTTTGCTTTAAAAATTTGGAGGCATCATTTGTATGGAGTAAAGTGTGAAATATATACCGATCACAAAAGTTTAAAGTATATATTCACTCAGAAAGAGTTAAACATGAGACAGAGGAGATGGCTAGAATTAATCAAGGATTATGATTGTACAATTCATTACCATCCGGGAAAAGCAAATAAAGTGGCTGATGCTTTGAGTCGAAAAAGTAATGCTTCATTAACAATGTTACGGTTAGAACGTGATCCTTTGGTTAAGGATTTGATGAACTTTGGCATAGAAGTTGTTGGTGCAGGAAGTCCTTCTGTTTTGTTTCAGGTATCAGTGAGATCATCTCTATCAGATAGAATCAAGCAAGCACAGAAGCAAGACAGTGAGTTGCAGAAAAAGGTAGAGCTGGTTCAGAAAGGTAAGTTGCCTGAATTCAACATTGATAGTGATTGTGTTTTGAGATTTGGGAAGAGATTGTGTGTGACTTGTGATTCACAGTTGAAGAGAGAGTTGTTATGTGAAGCTCATAGTTCTCCGTTTTCAGTTCATCCGGGCAGTACTAAGATGTATAGAGATCTGCGAGAGTATTACTGGTGGGATGGAATGAAAAGAGATATTGCTGATTTTACTGTGAAGTGTTTGACATGTCAACAGGTTAAAGCAGAGCGGAAATTACCGAAAGGGATGCTTCGGCCTTTACCAGTGCCAGAGTGGAAATGGGAGAATATATCCATGGACTTTGTTGTTGGATTACTGAAGACATCTCGAGGTAATAATGCAATATGGGTTATTGTTGATCACTTGACCAAATCTGCTCATTTCCTTGCTATACGAGATACTTTCTCTCTTGATCAACTTTCCCGTTTGTATCTTAAAGAGATAGTCAGGTTACATGGAGTTCCTCTCTCCATTATATCGGATCGTGATCCCTGGTTTACTTCTAACTTTTGGAAAGGCCTTCAGAAGTCGTTGGGTACTGAATTAAATTTTAGTACAGCTTTTCATCCTCAATCAGATGGGCAGTCAGAACGAACAATTCAGACATTGGAGGATATGCTACGAGCTTGTTCTATGGATTATCAGGGAAGTTGGGACCAACATCTTTCTTTGGTTGAGTTTTCATATAATAACAGTTTTCATTCTAGTATACAGATGGCACCATTTCAGGCATTATACGGGAAGCGGTGTCGAACTCCAGATTTCTGGGATAAAGTGGGTGAAAGGAAGTTGATGGGACCAGAATTGGTAGAAGAGATGGCAGAAAAAGTTCAGCTGATTCAGAAACACATGATAACAGCTCAGAGCAGGCAGAAGAGTTATGCGGATAACCGGAGGAAGGATCTATCTTTTGAGGTAGGTGATCATGTTTTTCTCAAGGTTTCTCCTTGGAAAAGTGTGATGAGATTTGGTAAGAAAGGAAAGCTGAGTCCAAGGTTTATTGGACCATACGAAATTCTGGAATGAGTTGGATCAGTTGCATACCGAGTGGCTTTACCTCCGAGTTTATCTCAGGTACACAATGTTTTTCACGTTTCGATGTTGAGAAAGTATATGCCAGATCCATCTCATGTTTTGAGTCCAGAGGTAGTTCAGCTGGAAGAGAACCTATCTTATGAGGAACAACTGGTCCAGATTCTTGACCACAGGGAGCAAGTGTTACGGAATAAGGTGATTAAGCAGGTAAAGGTTTTGTGGAAAAACCACATGATTGAAGAGGCAACATGGGAATCTGAAAATGCAATGAGGGATAAGTACCCCCATTTATTCGATAAGTAAATAAATTGCGGGGACGCAATTTTCTAAAGGGGGGAAGGATGTAACATCCCAAGTAAGTAATGAATAATAGATATTTTTATCTATGTCTTTTAATGATTAAGATAGTGTTATAGAGGCTTAAAATGAAAATAAATACAATCTTATGCATGGAATACACTAATATTCTTAAAAGATTGTTTTACTGCCTTTTGATGGCAAACCATTTTTGAATATATATTTTGACAATTTTATAAACTATGTTTGTCAAAATAAACTTATCCTTTATGATTGGGACATCAAGATTTACCTTGTGTGAATTTTTGGTATTTTTCTGACAATGTTCAATTTTTAATGAATAGTGAAAAATACTGCATTTTACATCAAAACTGTTTTTTAATCTAATTTATTTATATGATTAGATTATGTTTTGAATTGGTTTTGAAGTGAAATTAGAATATATTTTTACCATTTTATCCAATGGTTGTCATTGTAATCAATTTCACTTTGAAATTAGACTTAAACTGGTGTCAATCTTTTGATACTTATTGTTTTGTAAAAACACGCTATTTGCTCTGGCAGCGGGAATTAATTATTGAATTAATTAATGTGACTTATATGATTTGAATTTTGTAAAATAGACTTCATTTTTTAATTCGGAATATCAAATATAGCTTAGGGTGAATTTTTGGTAATTTTCTGAAAAACTTCAATTTTTGATGAATAGTGAAACCACTAAGTGGTAATCAAGCAAACTGATTTTTCAGTTAAATGAAAGTTTACCACTAATGTGTATTGAATTTTGAAAATCTGACATACATGGTTTTCATTAAGAAGTAAAATGTGGTTCAATGAGATTAAAATAATTTTTTGGTGAATAGTAACTTATTAAGTTCTTAATCGCGATTAGTGGTAATTAGTGTAGTTTAAGGTATAAATAATGCTTTAAAAATATGAAATGACCTAGACACATGTCCCAACCTTATTGGTTGTGTCATGGACGACCAAGAAAAGCCATGGGTCAACTTGGGGACCCCATGGAGACACTTTGGTTTGGAAATGACATAAATAACTTTTTATTAAATGTTAAAGTAAAAATGACACAAACAAGAGATGTTTTACGAAAAAAAATTTTACATGGGGTTATAAAGATCATATTTTTGATTATAAATAGTCATTGGAAAGCTATAAAGATTTCCTACATCATAGTATTTTTTTTATGATTTTTAGACATTAAATAAATTAAATTATTTATGACATAATAATGATGCAGCGATGACATCATTATTTGACGATTTAAATAAAATGGAAAGATAATATAAAATATATGAACTACACATGTCCAAAACCAATTGGATGAGTGGATTTAGAACCCTTATCACCTTATACACTAATTATATCAATGTGGGACCTTTTGAAACCGAAACACATTTTCAAATAAAGTAATATTTGTTTACTTTCCAAAAGTTCCCCTCCTCTCCTCTTATAAAAGGCCCCCACCTCTACCTCATTTCACACACTCCTCAAGCCTTTGGCTCGGCCAAACCCTGCCCATTTACTCTCTCCACATCCCTCTCATCATCGTAGAGGATTACCTTTGGGCCGAATCCTTTCAAAGGAATCCTTTAGGCTCAAATCAAAAGGAGTTACACTTTTAAAGGTAATTCATTCTCTCATGTTCATTTGTTTTATTTTGCTTCTCCAACCCCCTAAACTCTTTTTATTTACTTATTTTGTAACAAAAACAGTATCTTCAATATACAAGGATGTTGTTATAATATTTATTTGAGCTACAATCTCACACAACTACATCAAATGGTTAAAGAACATACGGTTTCCGTGGATGGCGAAATTCTGCCTCCCGAAACGATGATTGTTCAATACTCATTTAACACCTTCAAAGGTGGCCATTATGATGTCACTATTTTTAAATATTATATATAATATGTTTATGTTTTCCTTAAGCTTCTGTTTTTTTCATTTTGGGCATACCTTTATGGTTTCCATTATGGGTAAACACGATATATTCATTTTAGGAAGTGCGGACTACCGCCCCCTCAAAGTGATTTGATTCATTAAATACCATATGTGGGACATATAAAGGATGGAACTATGATATTATATATGATATTATACTGGGATTATAATATAAATTTATATAATTATGATTCCATTCTATAAAATACGAAATAGAAATGAAAGTAGCGTTCATGCGTACGTACGGCTTACCGTCTCCATGAACGGTGCATTTCATTTCTTACCTCTAAATGATTATGTAATATTATAAATGCATGTATGTACTGGATATATATGACATATATGATATCTACATCATGAATAACATTCTGGATATAATGAACCTTTGACCAAATTAATAACATGTAAGTGTAAGAAGTCTATTTTTGACTTAAGAACCAAATACCGACAAAATGAACATTATTAACTTAACTGATTACATGATGTTCATAACATGGTATAAAAGGAATAATTAACTTGAAAAAGATTCATAAGCAAGTAGAGATTAACTCAAGTTTATTATTCAGGAGATTAAAGAACGGTCGGCTCAAGCCGGATACGAGGTATGGGACTTCGTCTCAATCTCCTTTCGTTGAGGCATATTTTATTTTATACACAACTTTCTTTTATACGGTGTATAAAACCCTTTGACTTTTACATTTATTCAAAAGGAATCTTTTTAATACGAAGCGTTTACTAAACGACAAAAGGGAATGTTTTTGTCGTACGTATGCGGCGACAACGACTTCTCCGCCGTCGTGACCGTTATTTGAGTTTCGGCTTCCTCTACAAGCCATACATTCTTTTTAAAAGAAAAATAAATACCATGTTTTACTTTTCTTTTATTTTAGTATTGAAAATGGTTTTCATAATGTTTTTATATCAATGTGTTGTATTGATATCTTGTGATTGAAATGTGGAAATTTTATGTTTCCTTTATGCATGTTTTATGTGATACGATTATGTTATGGTTCTTGGGAATTATTATGAAGACGGGTGGTTCCGTGATAAACTAAGGGCGGGTGAGACCGATATAGCTCTCCAATGCATTGGGTAACGCGAAGGAGTGAAACATTAAGGTTTCTCCGAAGAGATTTTAGGGAATATACTGTGATGGGTATTCCAAACGTAACCAAGAGGGTTACTCCCTACGTAAGAATGTTATGAATGCCTCAAGTTACCTTTATGTCTTATGATTTCTATGATTTATTCATGATTTTATGAGTTATGTTAAAGTGCCTATGTTTTATGGGTAAAGTATGATTTCATTCTTATGTATATATGAACTCATGTTTCCTTTCCATGTTTTTTTTATATAACCCATACTGAGTTTTTATGCTCATCCCAAGTTTTTGAAATGTTTTTCACAGGTCAAGGGAAAGGTACATGATAAGATGATAGAGTCAAGGATGTGTCAATAATTAATCCATGTTTTATTTTAAATGTGTTTCCATTGATGGGAATGAAGAATATTATCTTTATGTAACCACTTTGTTTATATGTGGAATGTAATGCAAGTTTTATGATCTAATTCTCTAAAACTCGAAACCCGAAAAGATCCTCAATGTGTAATCTTGTAATAACTCAAGATTAAGTAAGGTTTAAGGCTGGGGCCTTATATTGAGACCAAGAGGTGATAAGTTGGTTGTTTCAATTAGTAAAGTTAAGGCATTAGTGAAAATGATATTATTGATTGTGTTGTATTTTATTTTTAATACATAAATCATATTCTCAGTATAATTTAAATGATGTATAATATGGTTTAAAGGGTTTATATATCATGAATGGAGTTTATGATTCTAGAAAATTAATGGGAGTAGTATAAGGAGTTCCATGCTGAAAAGAATAGTATTGTTCCATAGAAGTTGATTGAAGATGGTTTATTACACCAAAAATGATGTCCAAACAACAACAAGATAAAATTGGGTTGAGGTACACCATATCCATGGTGCCTATTCCATGTAGATACTAAAATTGGTAGTGGATGGAAAAAGGTTTATAGGACCTCATGCCATATTATTAGTATCCAATCTATAGAGGATACTCAATAAGATTTCACCACATCATAAAAGGAGGACCACATCGTAGAGGAGGATGAGTATCTTTTAGTGGATCTGTAAAATCTATTACCTTCACACCATAGATTATTTTCCACATTGTAGGTATGAGAAAATATGGAGGACTACACAACAGTGAATACACATAACCAAAAAGGTGATTATAATGGTTTTTAGTGGAACTATAAATTTCATGAAATTCACACTATATCACTAATTCCGAACCATATTATTATGTATAATTTGAGTGTTAAATACCAGAAAACAATGGGCTATGTTTTATTTTCTTTATACTATGTCATAAAAGTTTTTTTACCAAGCTAATCTTGAAAGTTTGAGCATCAATGTTGATTGGGATTCGTATTCTATATTTTGTGGTTATTTTATTCTATTTTAACTACTAATTATAATTTAATGGTTAATATTAATATAAACATGATCCAATGGTTTTTATTTAATAGGGAGATTTAAATTTGAAATTCAAATTCAAAATCTGATGTTCTTGGACATGGAATTTCTATTCACATTTGAAATTTGTGAATTATCTAAGATGAATTAAGAGTGTAGAGAGGATTAGGAAGAATATGTTTTGGATATGTTCATTACAATTTAGTTTTTTTATTATACCAATTTTAAGAGAAAAATATAAAGAATAAAATAGGAAGTAGAAGGTAATGTTAAAATTAGCAAAGATTAAAGAAATCTTACAAGATTTTATACATATTTAAGGAGAGGATAAAGAGGATTGTATTAAAATATTAAGGCTAGGATTGGAAGGATTTATTATTTTTTATATCAATTTATTTATCATTATAATAGTGCGGGAATCACTATTGTAGTTGGGAGACTTGTTATAACATGTTTACAAGGATAAACCCTACTTGTTGTACATATATGTTGAAACTACTAGGTCATATGATATTAGTGGAATCATATCATGTTAATGACTATCCTTCAAGTTTTTAGTGGTGAAACATGTAAATATTATTTACCCTTTATATGTTTGTTTTAGGTAGTGATAAATATTTAGTTTAACCGATGACGAGGATTGTTTCATTATGGAAACTTAAAATTATATTAGATCCCGGATTCAACACCTTCTCAGTAAATTTTTACTGATCCCTGAGGTGCCTTTTATAGTATCATCATGAAATTTGATTCCATTATATTACACAAGTATATATAATATCTCCCAAAAATCCTTATCTACCTATTGATAGGAATTATGGAATTATTTATACAAGAACCACTAGTGATCTATGGTTCTTTCTAAACTTCCTTATGTATAAATATTTGAGTACTAATTGAACTTTATTCATTATACATGACATAAAATTTTACCTATCCTTATTTCCAATAAAATGAATATGGAAAAATCACTTCATTGAATTCTGATGTCTAGACATATTGTAGATTGTTGCTTAACTTTAGTCCAAATCTCAAATTTTGGCCACTTCAATCTGGTGATCTTTCTCATCTTCTTTAGAATATGATGTTTTATCCTTCTCACTTCTTCAACTAATTTGATATTTTTGAATTTAATTGGTCATATTATTACAATAGTTTAGGTTTTTCAATATTTTAAAAAAATCTATCAATTACTCATTATCAATTAATTTGGCTTGAATTATGTTCCCCCTTTATATACCCAAAACTATTCTAATAAATATAGGGAGTATGTAAGATTAAATTTGAAACTTCTACCTAATAAATTCCTCATTTTACCACCTTCAATATGTTATGATGATATCAGGGTTTGAATTTGTAAAAACTCCCATAAAATTTGGAATAAATGGTTTTTATCCCATAAACAAATCTCACATTTCATTAAAATATTTCCTTGATGGATATTATAAATTTGAAAATTCAGAATAATTATCATCGATTTGATTGTGATTTTACAATATTTTTGTGAATTAACTTAGTATAATCTAGTCAAGTCACTTTCACAGACTTTATTAATTGTAACTTGGACTTCATTCTACCATCCATATCAATATGCCTCTTATTCTACTCAATTAAATAATATGTATCCTTCAATACTTGAAACAAATCTTGTGTGTATATTGTGCTTCTAGTGGTATAAATCCACCACACTTACACTATGTTTAAAATTATTATTACAGATCATTCTTTCAATTATCTCAACTACTGATCATCATATCTTCTAATTAACTCTGCCTCTAATATATGATGATTTTTAGAATTCATGCCTTTGAGGTTCCTCATTTTCATTCACCGTATAAGTTAATTTTTATCCCACCCATTTGATACTTAAGGTTGTCATCCCTAATGACCATTAATATGGAAAACATCATGAAATTCTAGTTATTTTAATTCCTTTTCCAATACCCCATATTTCAGTGACATTAAAACAACATGCTGCTTCACACACATCCTTTATTTTTGGTGAGTAGGACTTTACCAAAATAAACTTAGCTTGAATAATAATTTTTAACTATAATGTTTTTCTATTAATATAACAATGCATGTATCATCAATTTTTTTCTCCAATTAATTTAAATTTATCTTTATAATCACTACTCACTCAACATCTTTATCTTATATTGATCTTCTAGATCATAGTCTTCAAAGAATCTTTCGATGTTACCACTTGCACAGGTTTAGATCAAACAAAATTTCAATTATTTACTTTTAAATTTTCTTATAAAGGATTTTCATCATAAAGTTATGTTCACCTAATGATTTTATGTACCTTATTAAGTTTCATAGTTTTTCATTCTGATATTCAAGTTTCCTTTGGAAAGAATCCTTATGAAATTTTGGTTTTATTTTCTAAGATTAGTTGAATCATACACACTTCTATTATTAAATGGTTATCAAATTTCATGATTTACTCATATATTAAAAAAGTACTCTATCGTACAAAATAGACTTATATTATAAAATATCCATATATCTTATAAATTTGGGAATAATATTATTCTTTAAAGTTATTTTTACTTATGATCGCCTTATCTTATTCTTCTTTGTTCAGTAACCTTAGTTTCTAGGGAGCTATTATTTGGATGTATATTATGTGACTACCAATAATATACTTTTATCCAACTTATATATGATATTCAATCTCTCAATTTGGGTCTTTAGTCTCTTTATCTACCATATTCACCATACAATGGGCACTCTTTAATCTCCCATTTGGTAAACTATTCAAAATACTTGTTGTAGATAGTTCTACTTAAACCTTCAATAATTTGTCTTTTAATAGAATAACAATTTAACTATAACTAGATGTATGTTCCATTTTACTTATACAATTATTACTTTATAAAATAAAATAAATCCATCAGTAGCACTAACTCAACTTACCTTCCATATTTATAGTGACCCGAGTCTTCCATCTTCTGGATAACTCACTCAACCATAAAACACCCATATGAAGATTTAACTTCAACTTACTCCATTGACATACTCATTAAATGTTCCATAATATATAAATAATAAATAAAAAACTTCATCGTCATAAAAAAATTGTATTTTCATGATCTTTATAAAATTTCTTCCTAGTTTTTCTTCTGTGAAATTTCTTAGTGTTCTCCCCTTTAAAAAAATTCATTGAGGTTTGTCATTTACTAAATAATTCATGGTATTACCTTTCATAAAATACCTTTTTGGTTATATGATTCAAGAACTTATTCATGTCTCTTTTTAGTTTTACCCTTCAGAAACTTCTTTCATATTAATTCCCTCATGAAACCCTTTATGTTCCTTCTTTCATGAAACCCTTTGTGGGTTTACTTTATAAAATATCTTTGTAGATATTACTTATGTGGAATTAATTCATGATTACCTGATCATTAATGAAGAAATTAATTTCTATGATCTTCCATTTATTCCTATATTTTTAATAAGTTTATAATATTGACATTAATAGGAAAATTACTATGAAAAAACATATTAAGCCTGAGATTACAATTAATCCCTTTCTTATAGCCCCACTTCACATGAAATTTCATTTTTGAAAACAAAAAACAACTCTGATCAATAAAAAATAACACCTTCTTTGTATCCATCACATAAATACACTATGATATGTTTTAATTTTCAAAATTTACTTCACTAAAACAATTTTTTTTCACATAAAAACTACCCTAAGTGGTTCGAAAACCAATTTCGCTTTGTCTTCCCAAATGGCCTACTCCATATGATAGGTTCATGGATGAATAACTACTTCAAAAGAAGAATTCCCTATAAATACTACATGGTTACATAAATACTGAATGAAAATTATATTTTTGTATCATATTTTTCATGTAACTTCACTGTTAACTACAAATTTTTTCTAAACTCTACCATTTTATTTGATTGTGAAAATACATCAATAATATATATTCCTAAAAAAGTTTCATCTTTATACTCAATATATATTTTCACAAAATCAAATTTGGTTCAACTTAAAATTTTGGAATTATGATTTATTTAATAATATCAATAATATATCCACCTTTAGATTATCATTCAAAACTCTCAGATTCCATGTATTCCAGGTTAAGTATCCTTAACAACCTTTCCAATGTCAGAATAACCCAAAGACTAGTTATCCATACATTCATTGGGTCCATGATATATAATCATATCAATGTTACTTCCTCTACTACCTTGACTACTATGATACCATACCAGATATAATGGGATCATCGTCAAACTCTATTTCTAGGTATTTCACAGAATAATATCACTAATAATATCTTAAAATTAGATATACATTTATGCTCAAAAAATAAAATAATTTTCATTCCATGTTATTTATATATATAAATATCAAGGTGTCTCTTTATATCTCCCCACAAGTTGTTCCGTATGCACCACATTTCGGATCTTTCATGATAATCTGAAAACTCCAGTCAAAAAAATTCTAATGTCAGGGATTCTTATATATTCACCACCATATATTATAATATCATCCTTAAATAAATTTTGACACATATAATAGTTATTTTAAAATAATAAAACACATAATCACTTGGTTACAACAATATCCCCTTTTCAATTTTATTAACAATTCATCCATAAATCATTCTCCACATTATAACACTAAAAACAGAAAAAATATATATGGATTTTTGGAGTATTTTCTCACCCACCTTTATAAATAAAAATAAAATGGTCTTCCCATACATATTTTTTATTTTTATTCTCCCCCATTTATCATATAATTCCTTAGATATAACTTCTTAGATCTACCCCCTTCATCCATACAAGCCTTTCTTGATATATTATTTATGTTTTCTATAAATAACTTGTTGTGGGAAAGCTAAAACTCCTCAAAATATGAAATATAGAAAATGAGATATTTTTATCTCCATATTTCATGTAATTATTTATACTATCCCATTTAATATTGGAATATTTATACCACCATAAAAGTATAATCTATTCACAACCCATTTAAAACCACCAATTTCTATCCAAAATAATAAGCTCTATCAACCATTAGAAAGTTGACTTAAAAATTAAACCTTGTTTACCACATATAAAACCAATTTATATCTTGACATATTAGACCAATTTTAAAAATTAAAACCTTTATGTTCTCATAACCACTTTTTTATTGAATATTTGGAACTTTGATCCCCGATGGACCTCCAGTTCTACACTTAAACCTATATACCACCTATTGACTAAAGTTGTTCTATATTTTTAATATTTAATATATAAACCATTTCCTATTTTCATTTTTATTCTAATAAATTATTTTTAGTTATTTAATATACCACATTGCAATGATAAATTAATAAATATTCTAATATTACTAAGTTGAAACTTGGTGTAATAAAAAAGAGTTTAATTCAACAACATCAAAACTATCCCAGTCACTCACTTACTTTCATTAACACATTGAATAATGAAACGTGATATTTCTATTATTATATAAACACACCCTGTGATCTCAAGAAATCTTAAACAAACTATCAAACAATAAACAAGAAATTACTAAGTGAGTGATTCATACAACATGTTGAACCAACCGATACCACTTGTGTAAAAAACTGGCCTGGGAAGACCTGAAATGTCAGTAGACCTAGTCTTCCATTATTCCTGATGTGTGTTCCCAATCCCCATGGGATGGTAACTAGTGCCTTTTTATCAATAAGATACACTTTTGGAATGATTTCACCCTCTGAAACTAAATAACAACATCATGGATCCCACTTTGAAATTTACTATGACCTATCTTGGTATCAAACACCCACGTATTAAAATAAACCATTTTAATAAAATTAAACAACCAAAAATACAGAAATGAAACAAAAATAATAATAAAAATACCATAAATTTCATAAATGAAATGACTAAATAAAATGAAAAATCATATACATTAATATATCAAATAAATATCCAAGATAGAAAGGTTGATACATAACCATCCTAAAAGAAAAAACCATCCCTAAAGCCTACCAACAACCTCTATGTGACCCACAATCACTCACCACATCAAAAAACCAACCATTATCAGAAAAAATGAACATAAAACTATAAATATACCAGATCCTAGGAACAAAGAAGAAAATATGATAGTAGAATACACCCAATGTTGTATACAAGGTGTGAGATAAACACGCCATATAGGATTTCACTAAATATTTTGATTAATTTATTTCATAAGACATTTAATTATTGCTAGTTTAAAAATAATTTCATAAAATATGTTTTCACATGCGAGTATAAGAAAAAATAGTATTATAAGGTTACCTTTGTAATATATCTACCCTTATCACATGAAGCAAGTATGGAACCAATATTTTTGAGAAAATTCATAGAAAAACATGAAATGAGGACCTTAAACATAAATGAATACCAAAACTAAACCTTTATCAAATTTATCTATAACTTATTTTAAATTCCATAGACAATAACATTAAAACACTTTTCATTACTTATCTTAAAACTCTTCTAAAAATCCATTTACAAATATTGAATTATTTATTATTTAGAAACCAATTTTTAAGCCACATTTAAAGACCTTTTTAAAACTAACTAAATAAGAACTAGAAATAATACAATACAAGTAGGAACTATAATATCATGAAGAAAAAAAAGAACCATAACCAAATATTTGGTGTCTAAACCAATCAAGTACTAGGGGATACAAAAAATAAAATCTTAAAAATGAACCCTCTAAACAAGTCTTCAATGGAATTATAATATCATGGACATCACAAAAAAAAACTTTTCTTTTTGATGATATTCACTTATTTCCTATTTCTAATGACTTTTTTAGGAAAACTCTGTTCAATAATTCAAAAACCCCATTCAGGTGAGATTTTTATTTTGATCCGTTTGATACAACTTCGACTGAACAAAAAAGAGAAAATTTAGTAATAATGAATTAGTTTGAAGAAAAAAAATATTTTCCAAATTTTTTAATATAGAAAACACAGTCTAATACACTCCATTTTGTTCCCTCAGTCCATTCATATCCATATGATGTAACTATGATTACAATTAGAAAAAAATTATGTTTCTCATTATATCTAATCACCTAAGCTGGTTCAACTCATCTTTCTCTATATTTCATACTTTTTTTAGATTCATCACAAGGAAGGCTTGACACTTTCAAGTGATTTATGAATTGAAAAAATAAAACACTAAGAAATCCCTCTTTATATTCAAATACACTTCATCACTTATTAGTATAAAAAATACACCCCTTTGGATTTTGTTTTCAACCAAGGAACATAAATCACTACAAATTTGAAACTCAATAAATGGTTCACTATCCAACTATTCTAATCCTATTTTATCAAACTTGGTGAAGTAAAAATTAATCTTTGAACAAAAATTTCATGATATCCATAGAGTAGTGATTCATAACCTTACTATACTTCTTCCATTCCCACATATTCATAACGGAATCCAACCTATAAGAAATAGTTTCTGTAACCACTTCAAAATTCTATTAAACTATTCAAACATACTGAAATCATATATTACTCTTTTAAAATATCTTTTTAAATATATATGATCCATTAAAAGGTAAAATAAATATTAATGGATTGATTTATGTTATTATATTTCTGCTAATTTGACAATAATCTCTATAGACAAGATGGGATAAGGGTAGAAATCATGTACTTTATGCTTGAAGATAGTGCATTTTTACACCCATAATCTACCTCAACTTCTAAAATGTTTCATTTGGAAACAGTTTAGTGAAGATATCAATAAATTTCACCATTTTAGGAATAAAATCCATTATTAGTTCATTTATTTACACTTGCTATTTGATAAAATGATATTTAATATCAATGTTTTAAGATCTTAAATGTTGTACTAGATTCTTTGTGATACTATTAGTGATTTTATTATCAAAACCCAAGATAAGGGGTTATTTTACATCAATAAAAAAATCTTCCAACTGTGCCTTCATCTATATCAACTATGTTATATCTTGGCTGATGTCTAGATAATTATAGTACATAGAGTTACTTTATTTTATTTCTTTGTATTCCAACTCACACGTCATTATCACAAAAATAATACCCCACAAGATGTGGATCTTACTTCATTGACACAACCTACCCAATCTACATATCTATAACCAAACCAATTAATCATTATTGTGCTATTATATTTCATTTTAAAATCAACTATTCCATCTAAGAAATATTTCTATAGCCATAAGATGGGACTCTTTTATTGAACTTTGATACATTGGATAAATTTTAACAAAATAAATTATATCTATCCTTGAATTAATTAAATATAGAAGTCTTCCAACTAACTTCTTAAATTCTTTAGGATCAACCTCCTTTACTACCACATTCTTTACAACATCATTCTCACTAAAATGGGTATAGAAATGGGATTTGGATCTTCCATTCCAAACTTATTTATAATTTCCTTAGAATAAATCTCTTAATAAATGAAAATGTACCTTTATTTTTAAAATATTTGTTAGGAAAGAAAGTAATTAATTTATCCTAGCATAAATATCTCAAAAAAATTTAATATCTCTTTAATAAAATTTTCACACATTTATTCACTATTCCAAGAAAATATGATACCATCAACATAAACTATCACAATAAGGCAAAATTATTGATTTTTATATAGTGTTTTTTGTCAACTCTTCCTATTTTATAATTAAAATTCTCTAAGAAAGAACATAACTTAGAATCCCAAGCTATTGGATATTTTCTCAACCAATAAAATACATTTTAAACTTAAAAACATATATTTTATATTGACTAAGATGGAATCTACAAATTATATCAATATAAACTTCTTTATCCAGTAATCTATTGATAAAATATTACTTGAGATTCATCTAGAATATCTTTTATCGCCATTGATAAGAAATATAAATACATATTCTAACGATTTAAATTATTTATATTAGAGAAAAGGTATCATAAAAGTCAATTAATTCAACATGTGAGTAGCCCTTATATACCAATATTTCCATATTTCTTATTACTTCACCTTTTTAATTCAACTTATTCTAGAAAACCCACTTTTCTCTAATTGAACTTTTAACTTTCTATTTGGGTAAAAGTTCCCATGTCTCATTTTTCTCAATCTAATTTAATTATTCATTCTTGGAATCAATCTGCTCCCAATACTCTGTTGATTATTCAACATATATTTTCTTAAATTGTGTATACAAAGAGGTATGTTAAACTATAATTTATATTATTTTGGTTTAAATTGGATACCCTTGATCTGCAATGATTTTTTAGACCTCCGATTTCATTCTCATCCTTGGATATGATAAATACACTTATCCCTCATCACTTGAAATTTTTAAATCAATATATTCAAACTAAATATCTTCTATATTCTCCATTTTTTAGAAACTTTATTGTGTTTTTGGACTATAGAAACATTATATTTCCTTTTTTTTACATTTATAAATGATTGAGAAAACCTTCTGTTAGAATATTTCAGCACTTTCAAACTTGTAGATTCAATAATCACTCTAGTATGATCAAAATTTCCATCAAATCCTCTTTGATCAAAATTTACATGATTCTCACCATTGTCTTTGATAATACATGGATTAACAAACACCCTTATGTATTTCAAACTTGGGGATTATTTTTAATACATATCTTATGGATTCATATTAGAGTTTGGACTATAAAAATAATAATTTTAAATATGAACTATTACTTTAATATATTGCATCCAAAAGAATCAACATGTATCATTTTCACTTAGCATAGTTTAATCTATCTCAAGAAAACTTATATTCTATATCTCTCAAAAAAACCATTTTTCTTTGGTGTGAATGATGCCCTAAATTAATGAAAAATTATATTATTTTTGAGATAATATTTAACCTTCCCATTTTTATATTCATAAACATTATTAGTTTTAATTTTCTTTATGTAATATTCGAATTTATTTTCAACAATTCCCGCAAAAAATATTAATTTTTTTGAGAGCCTTTGATTTGTGTTTTAAAAACATAATATATATAATATGAGTGAAATTATCAGTAAATTAAATAAAGTAATTATATTTCTTTTTTTATTTCTTTATCATGGTCCCACATATGTCAAAATGAATAACATACAAGGGATGAGTTGAATATATCTCAACATTATTATATTCTAAACTTACAGTATTCCCTTTTTTACATATTGAAAAATTTCAATGACTTCTTACTTTCATTTCAAGAATATCACAAATACTTTTTCTATTTTTCATCTTGTGCATATTCCTCAAGAACAAATGTATAATACTATTATTCCTTGTCTTATTTTCTTCCATAATTATCATATTTCATGATCCATGAACATATCTAACCTAAAATATTTTTCTATTTATTTGTTTTTGTCTTGCAACAGGTTTTTCATTTTCAAGGATTTTAACAAAAAAATACCTTCTAAAAAAACTTTTCTTATCACTGAGTTTTGAAACACCCAATAAGTTTTGTTTCTATCCATCCAAAAATAAATCACATATAGATTTAAATTATTCATTTTTAATAATATTAGACCCAAAACCCTTAATTATAAGTGATTCAATATTTCTAGAAGTCACTATCCCTTATTTGAAATATTTTATATTAAAAAAATTTCAAATCTTTTTTTATATGTGAAGAACAACCACAACACAATATTTAAGGAAATTATACTTTTATGGCCTTGAGATTTGTTCCAAAAAATAAGGAATTTCCTTTCCTTTTTCTTTCTTCACAAAAATATTTTTATATTTTTTATATAAACTCTCTAGAGATTTTAAAATAAAAACATATCCTTTAAAAATATGTTTGTGATGGCCACATCATTAAAAAAACAGTTTCCTGTGGTTAAAATCTATTTTCAATTTTCAAATTAGATTTTTCATGTTGTCTTCTATGAGTGAGTTGAATCGCCTTAAAAATATACATAGAATACCTCATTAACACATTATAGTGTTGATGATTGAACAAAAAAATTTTGACGTGTCCCCAAATCATGAACAGTAACCGTAGTATACATAGAAATCATATTTTCATATATAACATGGATGATGTCCAGAACCATGTATTGGTTTTGAATATTCTTTTTGAAAATCATCTATGGATACTTGTTGTGAACAAAATATTTGGTAGCCTCCTTACCTATTATTTATTTTATACATCATCTCATCTTTAACAGAGTCTCTAGTTGTATATGTTTTTGTTTTAGACATTTATTTATCAGAAATTTATAAATTTTAAAAACCAATTGTTTTAGCTAAGTAAATGGTACTCTTGACTTTATTATTTATCTATACATATTAAGATTTATTTCTAACCATTTAAAATTATCCTTAGTTATCCTTTTGAGGTTTAAAATTCTTAGAAATTTCACCTAATTATGAAATTGAGTTTTTGAATTTTTTTATTCCTTTCTCAACATCAATTTTTTTTGAACAAGATCAAATTAGTTTTCATTCACCTTTATATTTTATTCAATCTTGACGTTATAGTATTTATATTTATTAAGTAAATTGTTTAGATCATTGATATATTTTAACAACCTATATCATTATTCCAAAATTGATTCCTCATTTTTTGCTAATATATCTTCTTTCTTCAACATCTTATTCTCAATTTAAAGTCTAATAATATTTGAAAGACATTATTTCAATTCCTTTTTAATCATAAAATCTATTTGAGTTTCCACTTATTATTATTCAAAGTTTTTTCTTTATTCAATAGAAAAACTAGCATGACCCACCTTTACCAAGACGAGGTAAGGGACAAAAAACATCCAAACCCTTCCTTATTCAATTTGAAGGAGAGATAATGACCCTCGAGTCCTGCCTTCAATAGGCCCTAGGGTGAAAACTAGAACCAAGGGTATAAAATCTCATGTAATATGGAAGGAATTTCCCATTTTATAGAATAAGATTGGGAGATAAGATGGTAAATCCCAAACAACTCCAAAAACTAAAAGTAAAACAAAAACAAAAACATCTATTACCATATGCATGTTCAAAATAAAATGATACAAAGTACAGGAAAACTCCGATGAAAAGCACCAAAAGAAATAAAAACAGTAATGACAAATCCTAAATCTCATGCTAGTAAGGTCCGACACGGTCCTCAAAGTACTCCTGGAAACCTATTGGTAGTTTTATATACGTAGGGTGAGTATACATGTATACTCAGTAGGGAAAACCAAAATCTCTCATGCACAAGTGAGGAGGCACTTAAATGCCCTGTGAGAAAGTAGAGATAACCAAAAAACCTAGAAAGGAAACTATCCACCCAATCTCATCAAGGAACACTCCCCAAATAATGTAAGTCAGGTAAATTAATAGTAATAGAACATTGATATTTGGGTACCCCACAGCTCTTTACCACTAGTTATTGAAGATATCCTATGCATCAGACCTCCCCCACAAGTCTCACTACAGTCCCACTACCTCCCCAACAACAAACTTATGGGCCACCACCACACATCCTGTCCGCAGACACCTCGGAGACCAAAACCACACATAACCACACCCACATACTCTTGGGCCACAACAACCACACATAACCATGCCTAAAGACACCCGGGCCTCATATCAGAGAAACTTGTGAAACAAACCTACCCGCACATACCTAGGCCAAACACCACCACAAAACCTACCCAATGAGTCTTGGGATACCTGGGAGAGGTACAATAAAGGAGCTTGTAACCATACACTCATAATAATGGTTGGAAGAACACCCTCCCCCATGAGATGGTGGTGTTCGGCACGAAGTGCTCAACATGGTTGGGGTGCATATAAGAAACTAAAGAACTAAATATTATACATATAGGTAATGAAGTACTCATCCCAACCTAAGGGTTCTAAGATAGACAACTAGCCCACACACAACTACTCCTGCTGATATCCCTACATGCACAAATACAAAACAACCACGACCAGAGCACAACCCATTTCTTGAAAACAATTACCCATTTTACCTGTTCTCATTTTCATGTTCAAGTGATTCTGTTTAAAAAATTCCTCCACTACTAGGAAAATAATAGGCATAACCACAATCCAAAACAAATATTGAAGGAAAAAGGACCAATCATGATTTTAAGCATTCAATCTCAGTTCTCTTGTAAAGTAAAAAAAAGAGTTTTGTGAGATCCTTCGAAGTACCAGAACCAAACCAAGCCCCAACATACTAGCTCCACATGAACTCATATTTAAAAACCATCAAATTCTCAACCATAGATTATATTTCCTATCCACGTCACCCCATAAGGCATAAAACTGAAAAACCATGCATATTACTAGAACAGATTATGGAAGTTTTCAAATTTAACCACACTATTCATTAAGTTCCTTCATTCCATTTGGTTAACTATGGCGATCACATATGGGATCTTATTCACCAGAAATCCATTTAATCAACCAATTTTATGTGATTAACTAGTTTTCATATTACGGCCATTGAATCACAAGGTTATCTAAAAAAACAAAGCTTCATTAGTGCGCAAAAAAAGACCACCAACGACCAGGTTTTTTAGTGGAAATCTTTATATGCAATTCACAATATAAAATGAAGGTCAAACACAGTAACATCAATATCATAAATCCCATCCCTTCATTCTTTAAAAGTATATTCATTAACTTTGTTAAATTTTGTTTAATCTATTTCTCGAGGGAACACCATCATACCCACCCCACATGATGCAAAATAAAGAGAGATGAAGGAAGAAACCCTAATTAGATGATCAAGGATTGAAGTTTTCTCCTCGCGTCAAGAACTGGGGATGCAAAAATTGCAATGGAATAACTCTAAGGATTTAAAGGATGAGTGAGAGGGATCCAACACGGGCACATGATTAGTCTCCGAAGGAGGTCTCTAGGGAAACTAAGATAAGAAGAAGTGAAATAGGAAGAGTGGATCTCAACTTAAGAAGAGTCCAGATCCTAAAATCAGGGAGACAATTTTGAAGTAATTAAAACTAAGATCATGGCTCGACCACACGGCTGGGCAGTTTCACACATTGGGATTAATTGAGATTTAATAATTCTCCTCAAAGATGGTTGAGATAAAAGCTATGATTTAATAGATTTCCTTTAAATGAAGAGAAATTCATAACAGTGGAAAAACTGTAAAACATGACAAGGGGTGTGACACAGAGGAAAAAGGCCACACGTTTTGGTAACTCAAGGGTCACCTGACTCTTGGAGGTATAAAACATCTTTTTCGGGCCGTAAGAGAATTTGAAAGAGGTATTAAAACACTTTGACATCAAAAGATACGTTACTGGAGTGAAACTAAAAGTCTTGAAAAACTAGGAATTACTCACCACTAGGTGAGTCACTGTCACCCTGACACCATCTCCCTAGCACCGTTTCCCTAATACCGTCTCCCTGGCACAATTTCTTTTATACCAACACTGATTGTTTCTACAGATGACCCATCGGTGCCACCGATGCCCATCAGTTCCACCGACACCCATCGGTTCCCCCGACGCCCATCTGTTCCACCGACGCCCATCGGTTCCACCGACGCCCATCGGTTCCACCGACGCCCATCGATGCCACAGACACCCATCGCTACCACTGACACCCATCGGTGCCACTGACACCCATCAGTGCCACCAACGCCCATCGGTTCCACCGATGCCCATCAGTGACATTAAATCCCATCAGTGCCACTGATTCTCTTCGGTGCCACCGATGCCGATCGGTGCCACAAACGCCTATCAGTGCCATCGATGCTCATCAGTGCCACTGATGCTGATCGGTACCACCAAATCCTATCATTGCCACCGACACTCATCAATGCCACCAATGTTGATCGGTGCCACCAACGCCCATCGGTACCGCCGATGTTGATCGGTGCCTCCATTCATTTAACCTGAAATTTGGAAAATTCCTTAATGGTTCACCGATGGTCCCTAGGATACCCCAAAAACTAGAATTTGGAAAATTAATGGAGCAAGAGTCTTCGATAAATTAAATCAGATTCCTCTCAAACTATTCTCTCCATTGAGAGGTTAGGATTAAACCTGAATAAATGAGAGGGGTCTGAACAACCACCTCATAAGATACCTCTCAGGGACAAACCACCATAGAGTTGTTCAAAAGCATAAAAAACCATGATATCTAGGAAACAATCTCCCTCATATATCTTCTGAACAAATATGGATACACAACCACTCTTATCTCCCAATAACCACACAATCATATAAAGGTCATACTATCCAGACACATTGATTAGGAAGTATCTTTTCCCATGTCAAGATATTATCTTCTTTGGGAGGCACTGACTTGCTCGCATAGGTTTAATCACATCCACCTTAATACATCTTGATTAGGGATCAGGTCCTCCCCTCCCCATAGTCATAACTTTTCACACACATTGTGAGAATAAAGAAAACAACCCATCTCATAGTAAACAAGGTCAATCATTACATCACTTCCAAGTACAAGACAAACACAAAATCAAAACTCAAAAAAACTCTGGGTATTGGGCACACATCTGTGCCTCCTATTCCTAGGTACTTTCCTTTATTCCACCATGCCTCCACAACACACGAACTAAGGGAATGGTTCATCCATGATGCACCTTCTCTAGATGGTCCTCAATCCTCACCAGTCACTCCACAAATGTCGCATCGTCCTCGATATCCATCTCCACCCATTCAAAAATGTTAGAGTAATCATGTAGATACTGACAGATTTTAGATACATGGAAGATGTTGGGGACCCACTCTAGTAGTGGTGGTAGTGCTAGCAGATACGCCACCTCACCGACTCATCTCAACACCTCGAAGGGTCCAATGAACTTGGGATAAATCTTACTCCCCCTGCTGAACCTCCACTGCCCACGTTAAGGGGAGGCCTTTAAGAATATATAGTCCCCAACCTCGAACTACAAGGGTATACTCCTATAATCTACATAAAACTTCTTCCGATCTTAATCCACCTTCATCCTCTCACACACAAGCTAAATCTTCTCCTTCATGCTATGCACTACATCCATGCCAAGAACACCTACCTCCCCAGCCTCTATCCAGCACACGGGTGAACAACACAGTCTCCCATACAAAGCTTTGAATGGAGATATGCCAATGGTAGTGTGATAACTATTGTTTTAGGAAAACTATACCATAGAAAAGTGTCGTACCCATGATCTTCCAAAGTCCAGAACACATCCCCACAACATATCCTCCAACGTCTAGATGGTCTTCTCTGTCTTCCCATCCTTTTGAGGGTGGAAAGCAGTGCTAAGAAAAAGCTGGGTTCTGAAAGTATGCAGTAATCCTTCCTAGACCCATAAAGTAAATAGTGTATACCAATCCAAAATCATCGTTCTGGGAACTCCGTGCATCCACACAACTTCACCCACATACTTATGTGCTAAGGCATCCACTGCACTCGACTCCTTAATCACTAAGAAGTGAGCTGATTTTGTCAATCGAAAAACCACTACCCTGATGGAATCACAGACTCCCTCATCTCTGGGTAGTCCTGTGATGAAATCCATTGATACATCATTAAAATTCCTCTCGCGAACGTGTTAGGGATGCAACAGACTTCCCAAAACACGGTGCTCGACCTTCACATGATGACACACAAGGCCCTTTTCCACAAACTCCACCACTACCTGCCTCACCTCGGGCCACCAAAACTGACCCATCAAGCCCTAGTACATCTTGGAAACTTCTGGGTGTACTACTAGGGCTGAGTTATGGAACTCACCGATAACTCTCTCATGCATTTCCACCGGGAAAAACCGTTTTCCATGAAACAACATCCTATTCTGACCATCCTTCTAGTGCATCACCCTGAATAACATAATCACACATCACTTCAACCACTAAATCTCTCCAATGGGACTCATCTACTTTTCATACCAAGGAAGACTACACTGTCATCTGAAACATATATCCTCTTCCATCCTCCACCCTTACATCCAAGTGAAAGGAAACTGACTCCTTATTTACTTCCCACACATCTGTTGACTCCCACACCATATCCTTATATGACTTCCTACTCAAGGAATCAAACACCACATTCCCCTTTCCCAAGGTGTAGGAAACCTATAAGTCGTATTCCTAAAGAAACTCCATCCACCTATGCTATCTCAAGTTAATATCTTGTTGGGAGAAGACATACCTCAAGCTCTTGCGATATGTGTAGAATAAAAATCATTCCCTAAAGAGGGAATTCCCCCACAACTTTAGTATGAACACAAATGTTGAAAGATCCAGGTCATGGGTGACATAGTTATGTTTGTGAGGACGTAAATTCCAAGACCCATAAGAGATCACTCCCCACTACTGCATCCTCACACACCCCAAGAATAGACCAGAAGCATCATAGAACACTTTAAACTTTACCCCTTCCTCTAGAAACCTTAGCACTGGGGCATTGACCATCTTTCCTTTCAGACAATTGAAAGCTACCTAACATTTCTCACTCCACATGAAAGCCTGGTCTTTTCTGTTCAAGGCTGTCAAAGGTGCTACAACTTGATAGAAGTCATGTAAAAACCTATGTTAGTAACCTACTAGACCAAGAAAAATAAAAAGTTATTCCACATTCTTGGGTGCTGACCAAGAAACAACTACTTAGACCTTCTATGGGTCCACTTCTATTCCCTACTAGAACACCATGTGTCCAAGGAAGTGCACCTCTCGTGTCTAGAACTTGAAATTGGATAAATTACCGTAGATATAGTGGTGTTATAGGACTTCCAAAACTATCATTAGATGCTTGATGTGATCCTCCTCTGATCTTGAGTAGATCAGGATGTCTTCAATGAACAATACTAAAAACCGGTCTAGATACTCATGGAAAACAGAGTTCATGAGCCCCATGAACATAACCGATGCATTCATAGTGCCAAACGACATGACCACAAAATCGAAGTGTCCATACCTACATCTAAAAGCAGTCTTTGGGATGACATCCTCCTTTACCCTCAACTGGTGATATCACGTCCATAGGTCAATCATAGAGAACCAACCTACTCCCTTCAACTAGTCAAAAAGGTTGTAGTTCCTCCGAAGGGGGTAATGGTTCTTGACCATCACCTGATTCCACCTTCAATAGTCTATGCATAGCATAAGACCATCATCCACATTCTTCGCGAACAAGAATAGAGCACCCCATGAAGACACACTTGGTTGGATAAAACAATTCTTCATCAGGTCATCAACCTGAATTCGCAACTCCCACAACTCAAAAGGCGCCATCCGATAGGAAGCCATTAAAATCAGATGGGCATCGGGTTGTAAGTCTATCCCTAACTCAACATCACATTGAAAGGGTAGGGTCACAACCTATTTAGGGAAGACATCCATGAACTCATTGGAAATCCCTAGAACTTCTACAATCTCTGAGTCTAATGATTCCACTAACAGCTCGGATAGCGCGGAAAGAAGGGGCTTCACTAGTAAGTCGCCCTCCTGGTAACCCCGCTCGCTAATGAAACCTACACGATGGCCGAACATATCTAATAAGTCGCCCCTTATTCAAAAGAAGTTTATAACAGCGTGAACAGAGAAAATATAGTTGATTTCTAGGATGAAATCATATGGATGCATTTAAATAAGAAAGAGATCCCCACTGGACTGATGCAACCCCAACATCAGTCTGCATCCTTGACAAACATCAAACAGATTGGTCCGACCCCCAACTGGAATACTCAACACTAGGATAATGGAGAGTATATCTACATCTAGGCCTAAGGAATGTGCAAGAACATGTTTAAAAAAGGAGTGTGAAGCTCTGGAATCAAAAAAGGCACAAAAAAGAGTGCTAAAAATGATTGTACCTCGAATGACCTCCAGCCCTGCTGAAACTTATACCTCTGTGGCATGAAGCTTCCCACCCCCAGCTCTTCTACCTCTCAGTTATTGACCACCTCCCAGATCACACCCTGTTTGATGTCCCTGTGGAGAGCTCTAAGGTCGACCTCCTCCTATAACTTCTACTCTCAGAGGAGCGGGAGCTCGCTGCCCCTGTTGCGGCTACTGAAAAGGTCTGGCTGGGAACTACTGCTGTTGAGGTGGGCGCTGAACTTTCCCACCTCAACTATACTATACTCGGTCAGGGAACTGATTTCAAAGATTCCCATTACTTACATAGATAAATCATCTTGGTCCTAAGCCCGTAGAGAAAGGGAAAGGACTGGGAGATCAAAACTGAAACTGCTGAGGCCTGCTCCCCATCAGTTGAAACTTAGAAGGACCAAATGTTGGAGGCCTGATGCTAATGGCCTTACCATTTGATGAGATCAAATAGCTCACCTCACTTGGTACACCTCCCAGTGTGTACATCCTCTCAACCACTTTATCCTTCTTCTGAACCTCCAAGTACGTTAGTAGAGTGAAGGTGGTAACAATGTACTGTAGGGAAGGTCGGAGTGCCTCCTCTAAGAATCTTTCCCATGATCCCTCATCCGGGAAGAGGTTTGGAGTGAAACGAAGGAGATCCTTGAACTTGATCCCCAACTATCTCACAATAATACTTCCTTACTGGATTTAGAGCAACTCTCATATCTTTTCAGCCTTCATCGTGGAAGAATGGAATTCCACCCGAAACTCTTACTTGAATTCAGTTCACAAAACCTCAACTTCTCTCTTCTCCCAAAGATAGAGTTTCTACCACTGACATGCCTATACTTACATCTGGATTATATCCAAGGAAACCCAATACTCTGTCAAAGCCCAGATCAAGCTAAAATCTTTCACCAGCTCCTCTAGCTAGCTCTCCGTCTCCATGTATGAGACTCTGACCTCGTACTTCCCAAGGTTCATCCACTGAAATGAACGAAGAATATTCTACCACTAGTCATCCTACTCCTCTTGAGAAGTCCTCTATTGATTATCCATATCATACTGTTGGGCCTCGATCACTCGTACTACTCATAGACGTCATTTTGGTGCCATAGTTTCAAGGTAAACAAGGAATGCCTAATCCTGAGTTATGTATTTGATTTGTTTCAAATTTTTCTTAAACCTTTTATTTATTTTACGTTCCCAAAACACCCAAAAAAACAAGAACACAAGTCATTATGATGCATGTACCTTTCCTATGGTCTCTGCCCTACAATCAGTGTAGCCTCACTTGGTTGTTCGTTAGGTCTAGAGTCCTTGCATCGGATCACGGGCCCCCCCTAAAATCCTGTGTCCTAACCAGTATTCCCTAGCCTATTTCACGTACCAATATTTCCTAACACTATTTCCCTACCATCCCATGCAATAATCATTATTCCGAACCCCTAAATCCATCCTATCTCTCAACCATCAGCCTCTAATACCATTCTTTCATGATTCACCTTCACCAAGATGAAAGAAGGGACAACAAACTTCCAAACCCTTCCTTTTTCAAGTTAATGGAGAGATAATGACCCCGAGTCCTGTATTCAATAAGCCCTAAAGTGGAAACTAGAACCATGGGTATATAATCTAATTTAATATGGAAGGAATTACCCTTTTATAGAATAATATTAGGAGATAATATGGTAAATCCAAAATAACTCAAAAAACTAAAAGTAAAAGTAAAACAAAAAAATCCATTCCCATATTCATGTTCAAAATGAACTGAAACAAAGTATAAGAAAACTCTAATGAAAAGTACCCAAAGAAAAAAACCAGCAATGAAAAATCTCAAAGCCTGATCTAGTAAGGTCCGACACGATCCTCAAAGTCCTCATGTAAACTTAGAAACATTTTTATATATATAGGGTGAGTATATAGGTGTACTCAGTAAGGAAAACCAAAATCTCTCATGCACAAGTGAGGAGGCACTCAAATGCCTCGTGAAAAATTAGAGATAACCAAAACATATAGAAAGTAAACCATCCACCTAGCCTCACCAAGTAACACTCCCCAAATAACGCAAGTCATGTAAAGTATTAGTAATAGAACATCGATATTTGGGTACCCCTCAATGCTTTCCCATAGGTTATTGAAGAAATCCTACGCATCAGACCTCCTCCACAAGTCTCACTGCAATCCCACTTCCACCCCAACAACAACCATATGGGCCACCACCATGCATCCAGACCACAGACACATGGGCCACCACAACCACACATAACCCTGCCTGTAGACACTTGGTCCACAATAACCACACATAAACATGCACAAAGACACCTAGGCCTCATCCCGAAGACACTAGTGAAACAAACTTTCCCACACACACCTGTGCTAACCACCACTAAAAACCCTACCCGAAGAGTCTTGTGATAGTTGGGAGAGGGAGTAGAAAAGTGCTAGTAACCAACCACCCATAAGAATGTTAAAAAAACACCCTCCCCCATGAAATAAGGGTGTTTGGCATGAAGTGCTCAACATGGGTGGGGTGAGTATAAGAAACAAAAGAACCAAATATTATAAATATTGGTAATCAAGCACTCATCCCAACCTAAGGGTTCCAAGATAGACAACCATCCTATACACACCCACTCTCACTAATATCCCTACATGTGCAAATACACACCAGCCACCACCAGAGCAAAACTCATTTCTAGAAAACAATCCCCCATTGTATCCATTATCTTTTTCATGTTCAAGTGATTCTGTTTAAAAATTCCTCCACTACCGGGAAACTAAAAGGTATTACCACAAGCCAAAACAACTACTGAAGAAAATACGGCCAAACATGGTTTTAAGAATTCACACCCAGTTCTATTGTAAAGTCACAACAACTAAAGGGATCCATGAGACCCCTTGAAGTATTGGAACTAAACCAAGACCCCAACATACCAGCCCCACATGACCTCAAATTTACAAACCAAAAAATTCTCAACTAGAGATTCCATTCCCAGCCACATCACCCCACAAGGCATCACACATAACAGCCATGCATATTACCAGAATAGAGAAAGGAAGTTTTCAAATTTAACAACACCATTCATTAAGTTCCTTCTTTCTATTTGGTTAACTGGGGTGATCACACATGGGATCTTATTCATCAGGAATCCATTTAATCAACCAAGTTTATGTGATTAACCAGTTTCCATATTGCATCCATTGAATCACAAGGTTATCCAAAAAAATAAATCTTTATTAGTGTGCAAGAAAGGACCACAAATGACCACAATTTTCTTTGGACATGGGTCCATGAAATTCACAACATAAAATAAATTTAAAACAAAGAAACACAAAATTCCTCATTCCCACACCTTCATTATTTAAAAGTCCATTCATTATCTTTGTTAAAGTTTGTTTTATATCACTAGTGGAAATCCCACATATACCAACACTTCTTTCCTAACAGTTTGCAAAAACCGTTGAGAAAAAAAATCTATACCAACGGTTCTGTGAAGACGTTGGCCTAGACTAATATATGTTGGGTTTTCCCAATGGTTATAGTAAACTATTAGAAAAAATAATCTCAATAACAATGGTTCATATGAACCGTTGGGATAGAGACACCAAAAAACCCCCAGCTATTGGGCTCCTTCTCCCATCTGGTCATGCCCCACTTCTCCATCTCTACACCACATCACTGCTCCTCTCGACCTCCCCTCACCGCCTGACCTCACCTCGCCACCCAAACTCCCCTCTCTGCCACTCCCATTCCATCCTCCCCTCGCCACTTCTATCATTCACCTCACACTCCCTTCCTCCATTTCCAACTCCCCCTCACCACTCACCGCTCACCGCTCACCGCTCACTTCTCCCCGCTCGCCACTTCCCGCTCCCTGCTCCCTGCTCACCGCTCGTCGCTCCCTGCTCGTCATCCCCACCTGTCCCCTCCCTCGAATCCTGAGACCTAGCACCTGTCACTTGCCCCTCTCCCGAAAATTCTTCACTCCGCGTGTCATCGCGACGTTTACAGAGGTAGCATTTCTGATTTCAGAAGTTTTTGTCTTATGGTTATTCATCGATTTCACTGAAATATGGTGAAATCAATCATTTATGATAGAGATTTTTCAAGAATTAGAAATAGGGGAACCCTAAATCAATGTTTCATATTTTTTTTTTCAGGTTATTCATTATTTCATTTTTTTTATAATTAGGATTATGAAGGGTTATTCATCGATTTTTCTTTAATTAAGAAGGGTTATTCATCCCTTCCTATTTTTTCACATCGATCCATTAAGGTATTAACATTTTCATGTTATCTCAAGGGGTTTTTCCAAAAATCAATTTTATTAGTTATTGAATAGGCATTTTCCATTGGGGCTTTGGGCAGCCGAGATTCATGGATGCATTAAGAGTGACATAGAAGAATAACAACACTATATGAAGGATTAATTTTTCAAAATTATTTTCCTTTAAAAAAAATATATATGTGAAGTGCGTGTTATGTGACATTTCTATTTGATTGTTTTTTATATCAACAAGTATGGTAATAAGGTGGTTTTATCAACTTCTAAATTATAACACTGACTGAGGCTTTTTTCTCAACACCAAAGCACTTTTTTATAGCTCAAAAGTGTTTGATTTTATTTTCACTTTCTTACTTCTCACAATATAAACATGTTTTTGTTGAAGAAACATGGTTTTCTCTTCTTTCACATGTTTATTATTGTTTGAAATTTGCATATTCACTTGAAACATTACAGAACTCTCAATGTTTTTCATATTTTAGTTTATCCTTTTATAACTCATCAGACCATATTATCAAACATTATTTCTTATCATGTTAAACCTTCTTCATAGATGTGGATCCATTTGTAGTAACTTATTTAGAACATGACAACATTGGCTCTTTTCCCTTACCACTAATCAAATTATTTTGACACTATAATCAAAGTCATACATATGATAGCTCCATGACCAACATAATTATACATTCAAAAAACATTTTCAACTACTTTTGATTTTCATTAGGAAGTATTTTTGGATATTATTTAGAAATTTGAACTAATAATGCAATTCTACAATCTCTTTCTTGGATGGATTCCATTTTTAGTTCAAATTTTCTATCATAAAAATTGTAGATTTGTTTTATAATTTCCACTTATCTAACATTGATCCTTGTTTCTAGGGAATATCATGGTTCTTTTGGGTCCACCTCAGACGTGATTTGGCATCCACTACCAAAGGTTTAGCAGTTTGGATCATCTTGGTTCATCTGCCACCATTTGAGGTTGGTTTATTCTTCCCTCTTTGTTTGGCACAATTTTATTTGGGGATTTTTGTGATTTATGTGTCCATGAAAAATCTATATTACGTATGAATTGAATAAATAAGACTACTTTACATATTTCCCCTCTTATAATTTTCCTTATATGATATCATTCATTTCTATGCATTTTTTACTCCAGATATGGAACTAATGGATATAATTATTAATATAGATTGACTTATTATTATTAATTTCATGATCGAGTAGAACCCAAATGAATGAAATTGTCCAGGATAATATAAAAAAAATAAGGAAAACTAAATCTAATGGAAATGTCCCAAACAAACTTGTATCAAACAGAACTAAACTAAGATCAAACTCAAGACAAACTGATTATATACCATTAATAGGAAGAGTAATTGTTAATTAATAAGAATGTACTATTTGATAGTATCATTTTGAAACATGGAAATGTTTCCCCTTTGATTACAGGAACATGATTTGACCCATGGGGCGTTGTGGTTCCTATATGTTGGGCGATGATGTGTATAGTCATAGGAGACAAGTATGTTTTAGTTTAGTTTTTATTTTATTTTCTTTATCGCATTGGCCACTTAGTTCTTTTACTGCATTCTATGGGAAGAGGGTAGTTATATTCTATGAAGGGGTTCAGATTGATTTAGTTTGATGACTTTGATCTGAGGTAAGACTTTATGGTTACTACTTGTCTCACGTCTCATGTACTTGGGGATTTTGTTGTTTTTGACTCTATATTATGGTTTCGGTTGGGCATTGGATTGTTTCGTGTTGTTTTGGGTGGATTTGGTTCTCTTCTTCCAATCGAGGTAAGTATTTAATTCCGTTGGTTGGTTTCTCATTGGTTATTTAGTGTCCTTTATGTGTTTTAAGGTTCCTAATATCCTTTTTGTAGTGCATTGATCCCTGCTCATTGATTTCAAGTCACCAAGTCAAGGGAGACTCGCCTGCGTGTGCATAGGTAAGTAAGTATATGTATGTGGGTTCCCCCGTTACGTGTATAATCATTCATGGAAGTGATTATGCACATATGGGGATAGGTGTTCCCATGTATATATATATATATATAAATTCATACGCAAGTGGGTGGAGACTGGTATATGCATATAAGCATATGTGCAAGGATCCCCTTGCACATGATCATGGCCATGTGGGTGTGTGGATATGGGCTAGGTGTCCTTGCATGTGTGTGAAGGTGCGTATACCTAGTGGGGGAGAAAAAACTTTTAGTTAGAAAGCTCCAAGAGCCTAAGTGGACGGCTTGGTTCCACCTTGAGGTAGGGTCCCTCTCCTAGCCTCTTTAATTCAACAATGCTTTAAATTGAATTTATCTTCTTTATTAATTCTTATTAATTATATTGAATTTCATATCTGGAATAACTGTTCTTTTATATAATTGTTTCATTTGATAAATAAATTCATGTTTTTTTAATAAAACCCCTCCAACGGAGGTGTGATGTCTGCGACAACACACAATGATATTCATGTTTATCTAGTATCTTAAGTTATGGCATTTGATTTGTGCTGAATGAGTTTTAGAATAAATGTTAAATATAATTAAATGAATTGTGTGATAAATACATGCCATGATTTTATAATGAAAACCCTCCAACAGAGGTACGTTATCTTCTAAACCAAAGTTTAGTGATGGTTATTTATATCATGTTTAGATTTGGTTTGAGTTTTCCATATGTCTCTTGTTGGTGTTTGTTTTGTAGCATGTTAGTTTTTGTTTTATTTGAATAATATAAATTGGATTATCATACTCATTTAGATCAAATGACATTGCCCGAGTAGGCATATTTCTTGACCATGACACTTTCCTTTCCACCCTTTGAATATTATAAATGAAATTTCTATGTTTAGGTGAAGTGAATGAATTTTTAAATGGTTTGTTTAGGGTGTATGATTCTTTTTCATCATTTAGTTTCCATTTAGACGTTGCGTCATTCTTCCACTCACTAAAACCTTATGATGATCCCTTGTTATAACATATTAAATAGTTGATTTGTTCTATCTTGTCAATTATGACCTTATCTTATGGAGAAACCCATTTTGGGTGTTTTCCTGGCCTCTTGGCCACCCTTTTGGGGGTTTACCCGAGAATATATATATCTAAAAACACTGATAGTGTCATTGTTTAACACAAGTCAGGATTATAGTACCCCCCACCATAAGATTTATCTTAACATGATTTGGGGTGTTTTCCTTGCCTCGATGCACATCTAATTTTTTACATATATGAATTCTCCCATAAGATTTGTGTTGCATCCTAAGATGTTAAAAAATACTCAAATTCTATTGTTATCAAGGTGAATAAAGTTTTATTATTAGAGTTACAATAAATGCATATACCATTGATAAGTAATACACCTATATAATTTGACTCTCAATCAGTAGTTTCAACTACCTAGTACCACTTTTAAAAACAACGAATATAAAATATATATCTTTATCATACCACAATCCTGAATCAAGAGTTTGTTTTTTATAACATAAGACCAGTTTCTATAATGTGAAGGACAACTACATAAGACTAATTTATAATCCTATATAAAGAGTAATCAAAATTTTTATATCTAGTATAGACATTGGTAAGTAGAATAAAATTTTAATAATATTTAAAAACTCAATAAGATCACTAGTCGTCCCCACTTAATTCCATGACCACTTGGTTCTATGTTCTATAAGAGTGGAGTCCTATCCTAATTTTTCCATTTTAGGGATTCATTAATTGCATATGAAATTATATAAAATGATTGATAAAAATAATAATAAAATATTTTCTACTTAAATATGATTAATTAAATTTCTTAACAGAGTTGATGAAACCATTTATGTATGGTTTTCTATTTTGTACTTGTCCTTGTCATTCCAAGTTTTATATTTTTATGATCTTGATGATCTGATGAGTGTTTTCACCCTTGTAGAGAAAATTCTTCTACATTATATTTTTTTATGTGAGAAAAGTAAAAAACAAACACCTTATATAGTGTAGTTCGAGCTTTCTATAATAATGGGGAATCTGATGGATGATCAACTATGTGATAGTATTCCATGAGTCTTGTGATCAATGTTGAGACTAACTAATCACAATTTCTACTGGCAGGGCGATGGGCCGGAATGTTGCCCCACCTCCTCCCACTCCCTTCACTCCTGGCTGGAAGATGCTTCCCCATAGATGTTGCTGGACCAGGACAAAATGCCGCGGTCATGCCGCGGTCAAGCCACAGTCACGCCGAGGTCACACCGCGGTAATGCTGTGATTTAGCCCTGCTCTAGGATGACACCCCATAGAGGTTCGTAGTCCTGTAAGAATTCGATGTATGATAACAAAAAATAGTTTTTTAGATACATTACCCACCCATAGTTAATGGGAAGGGAGGCCCTCAGGTAGAAAATTTCTGGATTGAGTCTCTCCTGAAAATATTTAGTCACCTGTATACAACAATTGGAGATGAGGGTGAAGCTTTCTACTTGTATTCTACAAGGATCATCTAAGTGCTCGAGGGACATCATAGTAAATGTTGAACAATAAGAAGACTTGATAATACTTTTATAATGATATTTGTATTTGGAAAAGTGTCTAATTTTTTTTATTTTAAAATGATAACCTATATTTGGAAATTTTTTCAATTCTGTCATAAAAAGGGATAGTGTTAATTATTTTCAAGGTTTTAAAGTGATATTAATAAACCATAATTAGAATCTTTTAAAGGATTGAAGCCGAATGTACTTTTAAAATAGATGATTTTGAACTATTTGGGTGTTATAAATGTTTTACCAAAATCTATAATTATGTTTAAATGGTTTCATAAAAAATTAACGTTTCACTTTATTAGATGAGTTTTTCAAAACCTCATGGGTAAAATGATGTTTTAATGAATGAAAGTTCTTTTTGAAATAAGTTTTGATAAAACCATGTTGGGTTAAATAGGAAAATTCGGATCACTTATTCAATGAAGTAAAAGTCCATATTGTTGGATTTTTAAGAATTTATAAATTATTGGAATTTAGTTTTATTTAAAAGATGTCTTGTGATTACATATTGATCAATTTTATGTCTCATGGGGCTGGAGTTTTAAAGTCCATTTTGATGGTGTTTGTGTTTCTTGTTTTAGAGTATATATATATATATATATCAAGGAAAATAGAACACATATAAAAGGTGTAAGATGAATTACAATGAATAACAAACCACCCAACCAATGGGTGAAATAAGGTGACCAAGCACCAGGAACAAGGCCAAGAAGCCAAGAAAAGATCCATCCCCCAGGGAGAACCAAGGATGCAGAAGAAAGCCAACCGCCCAAAATTCCAAGCCACATGGAGTCTGCAACCCAGAGAGAGGAAGAAAGCACCGTAAAGAGCATGCGGCCAACAAGAATCATGATCATAGCAAGCAATGGCCAAAGGAAGAGACCACAACAGCCACCATCAGCCCGCCACCAGCAGAAAAGAAGAAGCCTCCACATGAAGAGGTGGAGAAGAAACATGCGAACATCAAACAAACATTTAACCGGAGACCTGAGAATCGCAAGAAACCACCCCTCCACCATGAAAGAACCAAGGTACAATAAACTCAAGTGATAACCCAGAAAAAAACGCACACACCCACCCACAAAAACGCACACACCCACCCCACGGAGAGCACATACTCCCATACTTGAAAACACACGCACACATCCAACCACATGAACGCACGATCCCAACCACCAACACAAGGAGGCCACCACAGTGCGCCTACGAACCATCAGCCACCACAACCACCATAATCCAGCCTGCACCAGCCTCATCCATCCCACACCATCCCCCTTCCACCTTAATTTTAGCCCGTTACAAATAGCATTCTAGCTCGAAACAGCCCCCCCTACAACCTTCGAATTAGACCGCACCATCCCTCCATCACCTGTAACCATCCCCCTTCCACCTACATTCGAGCTCGCACCAGCCCCCAGCCACCTGAAATCCAGCCTGCACCAGCCACCACACTAGCCATCACACCATCCCCCACCCCTAGCCTCCTGCAAAACACTCATGCCATCCCTTTTCCACCTGCAAAACAACCCCATCCACCAGTTTCAGCCCTCAAAATCCCCCAACCTCCTATATCCTAGCCCACAACAGCCCCTTCCACATGTCCAAAAACCCCTAGCCACTTGAAATCCACCCCACACCAGCCCCCTGTCACCTATTCCTACCTGCACCAACCCCCTGCCATCCCCCTGCCACCTTCCTTCCCACCCGCACCAGCCACTCTAGCCCACACCAGCCACCACACCAGCCCCCAGCCTCCTACATTGCAGCCCACACCAACCCCTACCACCTACAAAACAACCCCATACCACCTGTTCCAACCTGCAACGGCCCCTGCCACCTACATTCCAACTCGAACCAGCCACTCCATCCCAAACCAGTCACAGACACCAACCACAACAGCCAAAAACCCCAACCCCTGTACACCACCACCCCGCACCCAGCTCCACAACAAACCAGCACCCCATCCACCAGAAACCACTGCCACTACATAAAACCAAAACAACCATCCTGAAAAACCATTACTCTATCCCCCATCCAAACCACACCTCCAGCACAGAAAAAATAGCAGGCCACCCCCAGAGGAAGCCAGTAAAGGACCTTTCCAATGAAAATTCTTAAGGGTGGATTAAATGTATTTGACAACTCTCTTGGATAAAATGAAGTGATAACACCAATAATCTTGCATACTAAAAATAACCAATTGAACAATCTATAACCGCCCAGCATAGGAGAGAGAGTTATTAGTCCCAAAATTAACTCTTCGAACAATTTTCTCTTCCAAGACCACACAATTAGAAGATATAAGCTTGGAAGTGATGAGGGGAACTCCCAGATAACAAAGAGGAAGAGACCCATTACTAACCCCCATAACATCCTCAATAGAATCAAAAACATAAGGAGAGATACTGGCCACATGCATTAGGGAACTCGATAGATTAACATTCCATCCAGACAGGGAAGAAAAAAAAAACCAAAGCATGCTTGAAGACTAAAACTGAATCCAAATCACTATAAGAGAAGAAGATAAGGTCATATTTAAAACAAAGGTAAGAAATAAAGGTTTGAACACATATCCAATGAAACTTTTAAGCATTTGAAGATGAAATAATGGAGGCCAGGATGCATGAGAAAAACCTCATGAAAATCACAAAAAGGAAAGGCGAAAGTGGATCCCCTTGCCTGAGCTCTCTTTTACAAAAAAAGTAACCATGTAAACTACCATTAATGTTCACCAAGAACATTGGTGTAGAGACACATCTTTTAACCGAAGACGAGAACCTAGTCGGAAAGCCGAGAAGATTGAAAGCATCCCATAAGAAGTCCCACCTGACCGAATCAAAATCATTGAATAAATCGAACCACCTAGGAACCCTAGAATCATGATGGTAGCCCCAAAATAATTCCTGGGTAATAATATTCTTAGGATTAATTGGTTTTGGTACTGAAGGTTGATGATATTTTTATCCTTATTTAGATTTATGAGTCTCTTAAGGTTATTTTTGTAACCATCCTACTAGAGGGTCTGAGTTATTAGTGGTGGAAGTCTATTATTTAGAATAAGCTAGAAAAAGACTATTCTTGGAAAAGTTTCAAGGCATGGATCATTTAGAATTATTTCAAAATGAAGTGAAGGTACTGATGGATATAGAATTTTCTAGGCTCCAGTAAAGAGATGAAATAGTGTTTGAGTATAGAAATGATTTTATCCAGTTGGTTCCATACATTCCTAAACTAGACTTGGATGATAACTTAATGGCTTGGTGGTTTGAGTAAAGTCTAATGACATGTCACTACCTGTTTCTTCTCGGGGGGGGGGGGGGGGTCTGTAGGGTAGGGGGAAGGGTGCAGGTGGGGTGTCTAAGAGGGGATCTCCAGGGGGGGTGTCCAATGGTTGTCTGGGGGGGGGGGGGTCTGTAGGGTAGGGGAGGGTGCATGTGGGGTGTCTAGAAGGGGCTTTCCAGGGGGGGTGTCCAAGGGCTGTCCAGGGGGGTCTGCAAGGTAGGGTGCAGGTGGGGTGTTTAAAAGGGGCTGTCCAAGGGGGTTCCCAAGGGTTGTTGGGGGGGGGGGGGTTCCAGGGGGTCTATATGGAAAGGGGCAGGGTGCAAGTGGGGTGTCTAGGGGGGCTGTCTAGGGGGGGTGTCCAAGGGATATTCGAGGGGTGTCCAAGGGCTGTCTGGGGGGTCTACAGGGAAGGGAGAGGGTGTTGGTGGGGTGTCAAGGAGGGGCTATCCAAGGTCTGTCAGGGGGGGTGTCTAGGGGGGACGTGGGGGGTTGACTATTAGGGGTGTCTAGGGGGGAGGGGTGTCTAGTGGGGGTGCAAGGGGGATGTCTAGGGGGGTACAAGGGGCTGTCCAGGGGGAATGGGGGTGTTCAAAGGAGGTGCAAGGTGGCTGTCCAGGGGGGCATGGGGGTGCGGGGGGGGGGGGGGGGGGGTGGGCGGTGTCTAGGGGGGGTGTCTAGGGGGAGGGGGTGTCCAAGGGGGGTGTCCAGGGGTGTCAAGGGGTTGTCTAGGGGGGAGGGAGTGTCCAGTGGGGGTGCAAGGGGTCTGTCCAGAGGGGTGAAAGGGGGTTGTCCAGGGGGCATGGGGGTGTATGGGGGAGGGTGTTCAAGGGGGTGCACTGGGGCTATCTTGGGGGGGTGTAAGGGGGATGTACAGGGGGGCATGGGGGTGCAGGTGGTGCAAGGGGGATATCCCAGGGGCGAATGGGGGTGCATGGGGGGTGTTCGAGGGGGGGGGGGGGCTGTAGGGGTGTTTTTTTGAATTATGTACACTTTAGTGTTTTTTAAAATTCTGTATTTTTAGGTGTTGTATTCATCATTGTATATTTTCTGCATGAGTGTTTTTTTTGTATTCATCATTATTATGTAGGTTTGTAATGTAATTCCAGAGTGGATCTACCTACCTACTTCTTATTGGAATTGTAGTACTAGAATTGGAGAGGGGAGGCCACTGGAATTGCATAGGAGGGGAGGCCGCTGTATGCTGGTTCTGGATGGCTGGAAGAGGGGATGGTAGAAAGAGGTGCCCACAATTTTTTTTAGAGATGAATAAATACCAACAGTTCACATAACCATTGTTATACAGATCCATACATCTAGGATTATGGAAACAGTTCACTTTGAACCATTGTAATTAGTGTATACTAACTGATAAAAACCATTGCTGTAGTTGTATAAACCCATAGTTATTAACCATTGGGATAGAAATTTACCAACGGTTAATAGTAAACCATTTGTATTTTGAAAATCCAAATGAACTATCCCAATGGTTTAGATTTAACCTTTGGGATATTTCTCTCCCCACACCTCACAGCCCATCGGTTCAGTGAACCGTTTGGAAAGAAAATCCAAACAGTTTTGGGGATTTTACCAATGGTTCGAAACCATTGGTATAAGCAAAATTTTTAGTAGTGTATACATCTCAAGGGAAAACCATCATACCTGCCCCACATGATTGACAATAAATAGAGATCAAGGAATAACCCCTTCTTGGATGATCAAGGATTAATGTTTTCTCCTCGTGTCAAGAACTAGGGATGTGTGACTTGCAAAGGAATAACTCAATGGATTCCAAGGCTGAGTGGAAATGGCTCCAGCACGGGTGCTTGATTTGTCGCTAGAGGAGGTCTGAAGGCTCACTAAGAAATACAGAAGAAAAATAGGAAGAGAGGATATCAACCTAAGAAGAGTACAAATCCTAAAATAAAGGAGAAAATTTCAAAGTACTTAAAATTTGGATTATGGCTCGACCACATAGTTGGGCGGTTTCACACATTATAATTAATTGAGATATAATAATTCTCATCAGAGATGATGGAGATAATGACTATGAGTTAATAAATTTCTTTTAAATGAAGAAAAAAAAGTAACAAGGGAGAAACTCTAAAACATGACAAGGGGCGTGACATTATGGAAAAAGGCCAATGTTTTGGTAACTCAAGGGTCTCCCAACTCTTAGGGGTTTAAAAATGTTTTACGGACCTTAAAAGGCTTTGAAAGGTGTATTAAAACACTTCTACCATCACCCTAGAACCATCTCCCTAGCACCATCGCCCTGACACTGTCACCCTAGCACTGTTTCCCTAGCACCGATGCCGATTGGTGCTATAGACGACCCATCAGTGACACTGATAACCATCGATGCCATCGACACCCATCAGTGTCACTGATGAACCCTTGGTGCCACTAACACCCATCAGTGACACAAATTCCCATCAGTTCCACCAATGCCTATCCATGCCATTGACTCTCATAGGTTCCACAGACTCTCATCAGTTCCACCAGTGGCGAACAGTGCCACTGATGCCCATCAGTGCCATCGATGATGATCGGTGCCACCATTCGTTCAACCTAAAATTTCGCAAACTCCTTAATGAGTCACCAATGGTCCCCAGGATACCCCAACTACTATAATTTGGAAAATTAATGGACTAAGATGATTTGAGACATTAAAAAGACTCTCATCATTAAATTTTTCATTAATATACTTTTCAACACCATCATCACAAGAATTTTCAGCCCCTACTTCACTTTTATCATATTCCTCACATTTGTATAAAGAGTTTCTATTTTTATATTTAGAGAGACTTTTATCCTTGAACTTTGAATAGGAATTTTATTTTTTTGTCTTCTTCTTTTTTAGTTATCTTCTTTACTTTCCAACTTCATCATCATTTTCTTCATATAGCTTTAACAATGGACAATTTGCTACAAAATGTACAATGGTTCCAAAACTAAAGCACTTCAATTGTAACTTTATTTATACTTCCCCATGCCTCTTTTAACCTTCCTTGAAAACAAAGGCATAAATTCATCACAAATTTTACACACTTAATCTTCATTGATAGAGTGACTAAATTCTTCCTTGGGAAATTTCTTAGAGTTTCCTTAATTCATAGATTTGAAAGAGATTACCCGATCCACCTTTTCTAAATTATTAATAGTGTTTTATATTTTCATTTCATATGTGTTGAAAATTCTATATAGATCATCAAAAGAGAGAGTTTTAGATTATATATATTTTTTGGGGCCAAAATAATATGGCACGAAAGGAAGGCACGAAAAAGGCTGGCGCGCTGCCTCGTGAAGCCCCGACGCGAAGCCCCGACGCGAAGCCCCGACGCGAAGCACCCCGATCCTCGTAGCCTCACGAAGCTCCAGAGGCGGTGACTCTCCGCGAACGCATTTGACGTTCACGAGACCGCCGCGAAGCTCCAGAGGTGGTAACTCTCCGTGAACGCATTTGACGTTCGCGAGACCGCCGCGATGCTCCAGAGGCGGTAACTATCCACGAACACATTTGACATTCACGAGACCGCTGCAAAGCTCCAGAGGCGGTAACTCTCCGCGAACGCCTTTGACATTTGCGAGCCTGCCGCGAACCTCCATAGGTGGTAACGCTCCGCAGACACCATTGACGTTCGCGAGCGCGCCGCGAAGCACCCGAGGCGGCGCGCGAGTTCTGATTCGCGGCGCCCCTTGCCTATAAATACTGGACTCCCCCTGAGTCCCGAGGACGGACAATCCGACCTTTCGGCTTCTCCTCTCCCGAATCGCGAAGCACTCTTTGCCCTGAGAATCATGAGCTCCACGAGGTACTTCTACTTCACGAGCTGCCTCTGCTTTGTCTCGTTTTGAGCCCCTCTTCCAAGAGGGATGCCCTTCGTGAAGCTCAAGGGCATTCGCGAAGGAAGGGGATTCCCAAGGGAACCCGGGCAGCCGCGGATCATTTATGCTTCGCGAAACACCCAACTTGTACTAGTGATTCCTATGCTAAGGCAGGATCGCTACACATCGCGAAGCACACTGCTTTGCAGGACCCTGGTTTGCGAGGCACCTCTTCTTCGCGAGGTAGTGCTCTGCGAACACTGTTCCACTTCGTGAAGCACCTTGCACTCACACCTATGCCCCATGCTAAGGCCAAGGCACTCCACTTCAGGAAGCACACTCCTTTGCTTAGCGATTCCTCTTCCCATGCGACCCTCCAGGTTTGCACGATGTGATTTCAAAGTCCCATGGACAATACCACCCATAGCGTTGCTTCGCCTAATGCTTCTTCGCATAGGCACGCTAACGGCTATTGCTTCTTCGCATAGCCACACTAACGTGGACCCCTTGATGGTTCGTTCCACAACCCCCCTTGACCATGGCCTTACTGGTACCTTCCCTTCCCCAAGGACCAGAGGGTACCGGTTATGTAAGTCCTAGGGGTGTCGAGTGAACCCACCTCGTCCGAGCTGTAGGATGTTAAACTGCCAAGCACCACGTCCTCGACACATGACGTTAAATTGTGACCCGAACTCATGCCTCTCACGAAGGGTCCCCCCAGCTCGAACATTCTTTACACCACTCGTCTCCACAGGAATGGAATCACCCATCCACAAGGGATGATATCCTCCTTATTGGAGTGGCGTATGTTCATAGGAGAAGGGCGACCCTAGTTCCCCAACGGATGGCTGCACCTCTGCATCTCCGTACTTCCCCACTACCAAGGTCAGTGGAGGGCGTGATAGGGAACGAGGCACCTCCCATCTTTGGACCAAGGTCCATTTTTCCTGCGCTTTGTCGCACCATGGACCTCCATCCTGGAGTAAGTCCCAGCACCATGGGACACCTAACGAGTAAGCCCCTCTTCACTTCTCACGGACGCATCCTTCATGACGTGATCGTCAGGTCCTTGCAACCTCTTGTTTCTCACACCGAGCATGACTCACGTGGGCTTAGAGTGAGCACCGACCCTGACACCCATTCCCATTTGAACTACGAGGACTTTGATCCATGTTAAGTCATGGTACGTAGGAAGCCTCCATGAGGTTCAAGCCATATTGCTCGGTCGTTCATTCACGTCGAGTTTCGCCCTCGTCCAGCATGACGTTAAACTGTATGCCCCTGCCTTTGTCCTGCATGACATTAAACTGCACACCCATTCCATTTTGAACTACGAGGTATTTGATCCATGTCAAGGCATGGTACGTAGGAAGCCTTCCAGAGGTTCAAGCGCACCACTCATTGGACCAAGGTCCACTTTCACGTCGGTTCACCGACAAAACCCCACCTGAACAACGAGGTCTTTGATCCATGTCAAGGCATGGTACGTAAGAAGCCTTTCAAAGGTTCAAGCCCACCACTCATTGGACCAAGGTCTACTTTCACGTCAGTTCACCGACAAAGCCCCATTTGAACTACGAGGTCTTTGATCCATGTCAAGGCATGGTACGTAGGAAGCCTCCACGAGGTTTAAGACCACCCATCATCTGATTCACGTCGAGTTCTGCCTACGTCCAGCATGACGTTAAACTGCAATTCCAGTCCGACGGCAAGCCGTTGTGACCAACCCTTTTAACTACGAGGTCTTTGATCCATGTCAAGGCATGGTACGTAAGAAGCCTCCACAAGGTTCAAGTCCAACAATCATTGGCCCAGACCGTCTCCTAGTCGGCGTGCAAGGCCCCCCATTTTCATGCCCATTTCCCATTGGACCAAGGTCCCTCATTTACGTCGGTTCACCGACACCCAATGCCCGTTGTTTATTCACGTCAGGGTTCACTCTCATCCTGCATGACGTTAAACTGTATTCCCCAACCGGAACTATGAGGTCTTTGATCCATGTCAAGGCATGGTACGTAGGAAACCTTCCCAAGGTTCAAGCCCACCACCAGTGGACCCATGGGTCTACTTTCACGTCGGTTCACTGATGAAACCCTTTGAACTACGAGGTCATTGATCCATGTCAAGGCATGGTACGTAGGAAGCCTCCCCGAGGTTCAAGCCCATCTCTCATCGGACCAAGGTCCACTTTCATGTCGGTACACTGACGATGCTCATCGGGCCAAGGTCCACCTTCACGTCGGTACGCTGACGATGCCCATCGGACCAAGGACCACCTTCACGTCGGTATGCTGATGATGCCCATCGGACCAAGGTCCACCTTCACATTGGTTCGCTGACGACATTCATCAGGACAAGGTTCACCTTCACGTCGGTTTACCGGCCCCATCCCGAACTACGCAGACTTTGATTCCCTGCCACGGGGATACGTAGGAAGCCTCCTTAAGGCTCAAGCCCAACTTCACCGTCGCCCCTGCGATGGTCCCATTTCACTCCCCCTCCACTCCATTCACCCATCTACCGCCCATACCGATTCTCGCCCGGACCGCTATATCTCGGTGAAACCATGTCGGTACGCTCCTCTTCACAGCCGCCCATGGGCTGGCCCCGGCATCGGCATCCCTTCAAGGGAAATCCCTCAATCCGATCTATGCTAGCTAATGCTCTGATCGGGTTGATCCGTCTCCGCTAGATGTTAAACTCGCGGCATAACCTGTGTTAAACACGAGAAGCTGAGGAAAACCTCAGATATGTGTCTATGGCATATAATTTCCCGCGTTCGATGTAGGATGCCTCGGGCTTCCACGCCCTCAAGAAGCCCTGTGACCAGGGATAATAGACATACATGCTAGGTTCCCTAGCATCCAGACATGCTACTGATGCCTCAACGTGACTACTCCCCCGACTGAAGGTTGCTACCCTGACCGGACCCTTTGGAATGTCCCGAAAGAAGCAGTGTAATTAACCGGCGTCCATGGAAACATGGCACTGGGAAGAGTTTCACAAACTACGTATTAAATCTACGAGGGAGACCCAGACTAGGTGACGAGTTATGAGGAGGAATCCACAGGAGGAAGAACCGGCATCCGATCACCCCGTTTCGATCAAAGAGAAGACTTCCCTGAATAAGGAGTGAATTCCGCCTGCCTTTGGAATGTGGTAATGCGGAGCAACAAAGCACCGCGCGTCCTCCTCCGCGGACGGACGCGCGCACACCCCGACGAAAGCGTCGGAAACAGAAATGGTGAACCTGACGTGAAATTATTCTCCTCAATATGGAGATTAGTAGCTTTCGAGACCCCAGTAGATTGACGTGTCACCGGATCTAGATATCCGGCGCCTGGTCCCGCCAAGAAAATAGCGGGCCTGTCATGAAAATCACTGGAAGTCGGGGCAGTAGAACGTGGGGCACTCCGTTCTGCAGCGTGTTGACGTGGATCCTTCTTACAGATGTGGAGAAGGGAAGGGTGTTGGGGCACTGGTTGTCAATACTTTTCCTCTCAGTACTGATGAGTTGATCCCTTCGTTTCTCAGGAACCAGGTTGCTGTTACAAAGACGCGATCACCGCCCGCTCCTCGCCCACGCAGGGGCAGGGGAAACACTGCCACAACCACCCCACATGGCACCGATACCGCCACGATGGCTACCACATCGCGGAATACAGGGCGCCCACGTCCCCTTTCCCCATCAGAGGTCATCCAGCGAAGGGTGATCAACAACCTCGTGTGCAGGTACGAGGAGGAAGGGGTCATCCCAACTCGGGAGATGGCCCGCTTGGACCTAGAGGCCTCCAGGCCCCACCGTCAACGCCACCCTAACAGGCCACGCAGGGAGCCCCTACTCCCCACCCCAACGTTCAACCGTTTCGGGAGCTTGTCCCCGGAACGCCTTGACGACTCCTCGCCTTAAGCTGAAGAGGCGGGCGTCGTCCGACTCAGCCCGCTCAGGGTCCCGACCCAAGGGCTCCAGGAGAGATCTCCTGCCCGGCCGCGTCAGCACCACCGTCCGACTCCGCAGGAAGAGCAGGCAGGATACATCCCTGCACCACCTGCACCAGCTCGCCTGACCCGACGTCAGCACCGGTCCCGGGCTGAGGACGCTCGCCCAGGCGCGTCGACGTCGACAGCTACAGTGGCCCGAGCCACCGCCAACGTGCATCATGAAGCCCCTGCATACACTGAGCAGGGGCACTCCTTCACCCAACCAGGATCGAGACCCCAACCGCCCCACGGATAGGCTGGGTTGACTCTCCGGGTTGCAGGCCCAAGTGGTGATTGCCGCGAACTAACCCGCGGTAATATCACCCCGTACGGAGGTCCTCCCCGTACCACTACTCCACAGAGCGTGGGCCTTCCCTGCTCTGAAGTTCGTCATGGAGGTATGCCTCAGGCTACCCCCATCCCGAAGGAAGACCTACCCCGCGGCAGTGACGATCAGTGCGGAAACCTTTCCCGCTCCCACTATACAGGGTATGGAGTCCATCCTCCTTCCCCCGACCGCCGATCTGAAGGAACCGTCCATCCGGTCCTTCTCCAATGTGGGGCCCCTCCCTACGTCCTCTCTACGACCGGCGAAGGTCCTCCTTTCCCCAGCAACTCGAGGAGCGAAGGTTAGCCTCGCTCCACCCGCATCGACCATGGAGGTCCTCCCCATGCTCCTTACGATTCCAACAGAGGCTCCCCCCACATGGGTGTTGTTAATGGAGGTCCTCCCCATGTGCCCTTCGACATTTTCCCCAGTGCCCCTCGCACCCCGGCTATCTTGGGTGGGGGTCCTCTCCGCCATGGCGCCACCGCCACCCCGAGACTGCTTGGTAGGGATCAACCCTATCCCGAAGAGCCACCCTAGGGCAGGAAAGCGGGTCGTCGCCGCCACAAGAAGAATCCTGGGAAGGCCCGGGTGGAGATCAAACCTTCCCACTTCTCCGAATCAGAGGCGGAATGCAACTCAGCAATGGAACCTTCTCCCCGCTCCTCCGTATCAAGGACTGGGGCAGGAACCAGACGCGTTAGCCTCATTCTTCTGGAATATGAAGTCCTCCAGATTCCCATCTCTCTCCGCAGGTACATCTAGGAGGAAGAAATCTTGGGAATTCCGCAGGTCTCGACCGCGAAATCACCTCCATTGTCACCAGAAGCGCCCTCTACCTCTACCAGAGATCATAGAGAGTTATTTTGGGGGCCAACAGTGGTAGAGCGAAAACACGACCTGTCGTCGGTAGCCGCGACTCCTGTTCCAGAAGCTGTGGATATCAGCCCGTCGTATCGTGACATCGTGGCCAGGTCACCTCACTCTTCGGAGGATGGCCCGAAATTCGGCGGCCAGTCAGCTCGCTCGCCGTATTCTCCACTTCCGAGCTTACTATCCCAGTGGTCTGCCTCGGTACCGCTACCGGTCCCTCAGCCACCCCCGGTTGACAAGTGGGGCAACACAGGGCCAGACCCTAAGTCCGAACCCAGGAGCTTCTAGAGTATTCTCGCAGCGGATTACTTCCCGGAGAAGTTCTGGCCGACGACAGCGCTGAATTTTCGCGTACCAGAGTCTCTTACCCCTGAAGAAGTGGGGTGCTTTTGTCAAACCCTATGGGATACACACTTCCGCCTTCGTTACGAACGAGTGGCATACCCCAGAAGTCGAGAGCACTTTGATGAAATCGGCGAGCAGTGCCGCCTGTTCGATGCGGCTGCACTCCTTGTGGCCCAGCACCCTGAGTCTCCTGGCCGCCAGGGCGCCCTTCAACGGAAATGCGTTCAGAGTTTTAATGCACTCCACAGAATCGTCAGGGAATCCACCCCTCATGTGCAAGTCCGTGGTTGGGGACACTATACCGCTCTCCTCTTCGACCCTATCTGACGACAGCCCGATTCGTTATGCGACATCGAGGACATGCCCTCAAGAGGGGTCGCAGTCCACATGGCCGACGTTGTGGACAAGGAAGATGAGCTTGAATTCCTTGATGGAGACTTACCCCTCGAGGGCGTACCGCCACTGCTGGACCCATCAGGGAGAGTTACCCGTCAGCAGAGGAACCTGCTAGGCCTCTCCGTACCCACCGAGTCGCTGGTACTCGGTCGAAATACTGGCAAGGGTAAGGAGCATGTCGGAACTGTCAAGAACTCCGACCCGTCCACCTCTGTGCAGAAAACGGACGAAGATCCCGAGAAGGCCACGTTACGCCAACAGCTTGTTGAGAAGAAGAGGCTGGTTGACGAACTTTTGGCTGAGCGTGCCGCAGAGCGGCGTCCCGACTATGGTAATCCCAGGCCGGGGCAGCAGGGGAAGGAACAATTTTTCCCCAGTGAGATGCCTTTGGGTAACCCTGATCACGCTACTACCGCAGATAGGGAAGAAGCCGGAATGTATGGCAAGAGGGTGCGATACATCTCGCCAAACCCCCCTGAACGATGGGGCAATCTGAAGAATCCAGCCCAGGTTCCCCCAGTCGCCCCGCAGGTCGTTCTGCCAGTTTATCTGCGAGCTGCCGAAGCCATCTATCGTGTTGAGGAACCTGGCAACGAACTTGTGGTTAGGGATCCCCGTCAAGGCAGGGACCCCCACCCGGATGATCTTATCGTGACGCTCACAGCCCGCCTCGAAGCGCTGGAAACACGGAAGGTAGCGGTCCCACCGGATGGCAAGCCTTATCCCGCGTGGGTGGATGATATGACCGCACCTCTGGGTTTTGGGAAACCCACTTTCTCACCTTTCAACGGGACAGGGGACCCACCACAGCACTTGGCACATTTTTCTTCTAGGTGTGGCCCCATGCTGGGGACCCCGGCTCAGCAAGAAGCCGCCAAGCTCCGATGTTTCATACAAACATTGGAAGGTCCGACATTCGTCTGGTACAGCTAGCTCCCTATCGGATCGGTGACCGGTTGGGAGGATCTTCGCCGACAGTTCTTATACCAGTTCATCTCCACCACATGAAAGACCAGCATTGCGGACCTCTTCAAGTGCAAGAAAAGGCCTGATGAGCGAGTCGTAGATTTCATCCCCCGGTGGAAGGGACATACGTATTCCCTCGATATGCCACTGACTCAGGAGAAATTACTGACTATGTGTGTGGGGAACGTCAATCCAGAGCTGGTACCCTCCCTAATTACCCAGAACTACCCTAGAGGGTTCAGAGATTTCTCAGATAAGGCTCAACGCCTTGAGGAAGCCCTGCAACAGGCTAGTCAGGCACGTTTGTTGCCCCCTATGATCCCAGCCAGGAGAACCGCCAGGGCTGAACCCGCCACGGTGGCCCAAATAGAAGCCCCTAGGCAGCTGAAATTAATGCCGGCGGCCCCACCCCCGCAACCCCGCAGAGGTCCTCCACCTCAAGCACATGCTCCTGCCCAGCATCGACCGCCTCAGAACTGACAGGTTCCCCCGCGCAATGCGCCACCGCCACCTAGGCGAGACAATCAGGCGCTGCCTCCTCGGCAGGCCCCTCTGGCCCCTCATTATGGCCAGGCCCCCAGGCCCCCCTATTCGGAAAGAAGGTACCAGACTTATTCGTTCAACGAAAATCAGGTCCCTGGCTACTTCCGAAGTGCTCTAGAGCAAAGGATTGTGCGCCTGCCCGAGTGCAGAAGGCCGGCAGAGGCGAATCTCACCGATCACCCCAACTACTGCCCTTACCATCAGATTATGGGGAACACCCTCAATAAATGCTATGTGTTTAAAGACTGGCTTCAAGACCAGGTCAACAACAACATAGTCAAGTTGGGCCCAGCACCAGCGCAAGTGGCGGGTGTCTTTGCAGGATCAGAGATCGGCAGCGACAGCGAAGGCGATTGGCAGCAGGTCCCCAGCCGCGGATCCCGGAAATACGACGATTGGATGGCTCGAAAGACCATCGTCCGTGCCCATGGTATCATCCAGGTGCGCCTGAAGTAGTCGGAACCTTCAGAAGAAGTAGCCGGTGCCTCCGCAGCGTCTTCACAGTCGACCTCTTCCCAAAAGGGCAAGCAGCGACGACGCAAGAAGAAGCAACGCACACCGCCAGTGCCGTCGTCATCCTGCACTCTCGGTGACTTTATGCCCCCTGAAATGGGGATTCATCTTAGAATCTGCCTAGCGGTGGATGACTACTCGAGCGACAGCCAGGGGTACACTTCGGTTAACACCGTGGAGCTGGTAAAGCCCTATATGACCCCTAACGAGGGGGAACGCCAGGCAGAACTCCCCAACGTTCCCAGCCGACGTCAACGTCAGCAGAATCGCAACCGTGCCAGTCATCGAGGTACGTCAGCAGGCACTTTCAGCCAAGCCGTGCATGATACTGAGACCAGACAGCAGGCTCAGCACGCACAACCCCATCTAACACCCTCAACTCTACCTCCACCCCCATTTGTGCTACTGGATCGAGGGGAGATACCTCGTTCGTATCACAGTCAGTCTTGCCCGGCTACAGGCCAGCCTCTGCTACCCAATCCTAGTCCAGCGACTACTCTCCAGGATTCTAATAGTAGGAAGCAAGATGTGCCCAGTACCAGCCGACCGCCGGTTCAACCAGCAGGACCTGCTATGCCTCCAAATGCCGAACGACCTCCTGTAAGCAGAGGTTCGCGTTTGGCACGAAAGTATGATGTCTTGAAGCACCTGGATGGCATTCCCGCGAGTCTTTCCATCCTTGAGGCCCTTAGCCTGTCATCCGAAATGCGTGAGGCACTTGCCGAGGCCCTAAGGAGCCCCCTCCAGTTTGAGACAGAGGTAGCAGCTGCAGAAGCCTTCTATACCGAGACGATTGAAAACGCCAAATGTAAGGCGGTTATCTTGTTCTCCGGTGAATATGAGGACCCTCCTATACAGGGGCACATTCGCCCGCTATACATCACTGGCCACTTCAATGGTGTGGAAGTACGCCGCTGCCTCATTGACACGGGTTCCGGAATCAATCTAATTCTGACCCAGATGTTGCGAAAGTTGGGTCTGTCTGAAGGTGATTTAACTCCCTCTGACCTCAGGATCTAGGGGTATGACAGGACAGAGCAAACCCCAGTCGGCAAGATCCGCCTGAAGACTCAGTTCGGTGGATAAATTTCCACCACCGAGTTCATGGTTGTCTCTCAGGACACCGCCTACAACGCGTTGATGGGCAGGCCATGGCTCCATCTGCATGCAGCGGTCCCTTCGTCGTATCACCAATGCCTCAAGTACTCGCTCAACGGTCGAGTAGGCGTGCTCCAAGGAGACGCATCCCCTTTCGCTTATTGTGAGGCCCGCTATCTGGATGCAGGTTATTACAAAAGTAAGGATAAGCAAATCCTAGTAAGCGAGGATGAACCCGCCCCGGTCACAAGTGATCCCTGGGTAAGCATGGATGACACCTATATCCTCCCGATCCACCGGTTGGAGGCCACGACCCCCAACATGGGGTAATGTTTTGTTGTTTCGGGTACGCAAGGAAGGTATGTTCCCATGTCCAAGCGACGGTGGAAAATCACCTCGTACTCCTACATCAACCAGGCTCAGGTCATCCCGGGATCTCCTACCCCTGTACGGTACCAGAGTGTCAAGCTTATGACAACGGCGGTGCGCCATACGTGCCTCTTCCGCCGGGATGGAATCAACCGACTCAGGCCGACACGTCACCACTGCTTTGATATTATCAAACACAGCCCCTTAGGCCAAAGGCCAGATGGGATAGGATCGACTGCCTTCATTGTTATGGTCTCAATGGCGAGTGAGTCTCCCGATGTGATGACCACTGCTTCCCAAGCCGGCACCAGCTTCCCCTCGGGTTTTGATAGCCCATAAGTGTCTCCCGTCATGGGAAGTCCCCCCACGGGTGGGGAGGAAGACCTGGAGGATGCTCCCCCCGCCTTTGAAGAAGGCGTCTCTACCACTGTTGATGAACTGGTACAGGTGAACCTTGGTAGCGAGGCAGATCCGAAACCCACATTGATCAGTGCAGCCATGTCCCCCGAGGAGCGGCAACAGTACGTAGACTTCCTCAAACAGCACTGTGATGTGTTTTCCTGGAGTTACAACGAGATGCCAGGGCTAGATCCCCAGGTAGCCGTTCACCGTCTGGGCCTCCCGGCAAAACATCGTGGGTTTAAGCAGCCTCCCAGGAAGATGCACCCTTCTCATGGTGCTATGGTTGAGGCCGAAGTTGACAAGCTTATCAAAGCCAACTTCATTAAGGAAGTTCAGTACCCCAAGTGGATTTCCAACATTGTGCCAGTCAGGAAGAATAATGGGAAGATCCGGGTTTGCATCGACTTCTGCGATCTTAATCGCCACTGCCCAAAGGATGACTTCCCACTCCTGGTGACAGAGTTATTGATTGACGCCACGACCGGGTTCCAAGCCCTCTCTTTCATGGATGGGTATTCCGAGTACAACCAGATCCGGATGGTCCCCGAAGACGAGGAGTCCACTACCTTCAGGGCTCCCCAAGGTACCTTTTGCTACCAGGTTATGCCATTCGGTTTGAAGAATGCAGGTGACACTTATCAGAGGGCCATGCATCGCATATTCAAACCGATTCTCGGGACATTGGTGGAATGCTACGTGGATGACCTCGTAGTCAAATCATGTCAGTGCCAGGACCATATCAAAGACCTTGAGAAAGTGTTTGGTTTCCTTCGTTCCCGTCACCTGAAGATGAACCCGTTGAAGTGTGCCTTCGGGGTCACCTATGGGAAGTTTCTGGGCTTTGTTGTCAGATACTGAGGTATCGAGATCGGCCCAGAGAAGATCAAGGACATCATCCAAATGCCTCCCCCGAGCAACATTCAGTAGCTTTGAGGCCTTCAAGTCCACTTAGCCTATATACGCCGATTCATCGCCAATCTGGCTTGCAAGTGTAAGCCCTTTTCCCGGCTCATGAAGAAGGGAACCGCCTATGAATGGGATGAGGAGTGTCGGACCGCCTTCGAGGAAATCAAGCAGTATCTGCTCCAACCTCTGGTCTTGATGCCACCCATCTCCGGAAAGCCACTGGTCCTTTATGTGACCACCCTGGAGAGATCCCTCGGTGTGCTGATCGCCCAGAAGAATAATGAGGGTACTGAGAACAGTCTCTACTATCTCAGTCGCATGCTTCTCGATATGGAGGTCAGATAATCCCCTATTGAAAAGAGCTGCCTTGCACTCGTCTTCGCCGTGCAGAAGTTGAGACATTACCTACAGCACCATGAGGTGCAATTGGTCTCTCGGGTAGACCCCCTGAAGTACATCCTGAACCGCCCCATGCTGACTGGACGACTAGCACGGTGGGCAGTGATTCTCCAGCAGTTTGATATCAGGTTCGTACCTCAGAAGGCCATTAAGGGACAGGCATTGGTAGACTTTTTAGCTGCCCATCCAACCTCCGCGGATCAATCCCTGGACCTGGATTTCCCTGATGAGACGATCCTCTCAGTCGACCATGCTGTCCCGTGTTGGCAAATGCATTTCGACGGCGCCTCCCGAAGCCCCACCGGTAGGAGGCTCAATGATACCAAGCTCAACAGAGTGGGCCTGGGTATTGTCTTCATTAACCCGACGCAAGCTGTCCTGCCATACTCATTCCTGTTGTCAGAAGGCTGTAAGAACAACGAGGCAGAGTACCAGGCTCTCATCACCGGCCTCGAGTTAGCCCTTGAGATCCATGTGCCTCATCTACATGTGAAGGGAGATTCCGAGCTAGTAATAAAACAGGTTAATGGCGACTACGTCATCAGGAAGTCGGAGCTTGCACCGTTGCTAGAGTACACCCTCTGCCTAATGGCCCAGTTCTCTTCTCGACCAGAGGTTACCCATGTCCCACGGTCGCAGAACGGCCAAGCAGACGCCTTGTCTGGCTTGGCCGCATCGCTCGCAGAACCTGAGCAGGATGATTTGATCATACTTGTGGCACACCGGAGAGTCATTGCCCCCGTCACCCAAGAGGACAATGATGGCCTACAGGTTGGTCATCTCACCGCCGGACCCTCCATGTCAGGGGTCCCGGGTTCGTCAGACGCAGTGGTTGAAGAAACTCCCGACTAGAGGGCACCTTTTGTTGAGTATCTCCAAAATGGTCGTCTCCTGGACGACCGGGCCGAGCGCGAGCGAATCCGACGCCGCGCGCTGCAATTTACCTTCCAGAGCGGCCCCCGTCTTGAACAAATACTTTATAAGAGGAGTTTCGATGGTGTCCTCCTCCGTTGCATCCAAGGAGTAGAGATACCTCAGGTTATGAAAGAGGTTCACGCCGGTTCCTATGGTTCCCATCAAGCTGGGCCGAAGCTGTCCCATCAAATCTGGAGGTTGGGGTACTTTTTGCCCTCTATGATCCACGATTGTATTGGATATGCCAAGAGATGCCACACGTGCCAAGTACACACCAACTTCTTGCATCGGCCGTCGGAGCCCCTCGACCCCACCAAGTACTCTTGGCCATTTGCGGTATGGGGACTTGATGTAGTGGGACCGTATCCACCGGCTACAGCCCGCCAGTCTAGGTTCATCCTGACTGCTATAGATTTCTTCTCCAAGTGGGCAGAGGCAGTTCCGCTCAAAGAGGTCAAGGCCCGTTCCATTGTTGACTTTGTGATCTCCAACATTATCCACCGGTTTGGGGTCCCTCACGCCGTCCTCACCGATAACAGCACCAACTTCCGAGCAGCTGAATTAAAGAAATTGTATGCCATGTACGAAATCCGATCGAACCATACCTCCCGCTACCACGCGCAGGCGAACTGAAAGATCGAGGCATTCAACAAAACCCTCTCCAACATTCTGCAGAATATGGTTGGTCATAACAAGAAAAGTTGGCCGGACAAGCTCCCCAACGCCCTCTGGGCTTACCGGACGACGACTCGCAACTCTACCCAGGTAACCCCATATTCCCTGGTGTATAGAGCTGAGGTCGTCCTACCCATTGAGATCCAGCTGCCGTCGTTACGCACTGCAGTTTATGATCACCAGACATCAGATGAGGTAGCCGAGATCCGTCTTGCCGAATTAGAAGCACTGGACGAGAACCGGCTTCATGCCCTGCACAATCTGGAAAGGCATCAGGATAAGATAGTGAGGGCCTTCAACAAGAAGGTTCATCTCTGCTCTTTTCTACAGGGCGACCTGGTACTGGCCCTTCGAGCGCCAATGATTCCCGGTAGGAAACCGCCCAAATTAGAACCCAAATGGGAAGGGCATTATATCATCCATAAGGTTTACCCCAATGGAGCATACTCCTTGGTGACCACGGATGGAGAGCGTATAACCCCTCCCACCAATTCCAAGTTCCTTAAGCGATACTTTGCCTAGGGCAAAAAGGGTCCTGCACGACCCTAAACTACAAGGTGGTCCCGCACGACCTTAAACTGCATCTCTGTCCTTACTGCAAGATGTTAAACTACAAGCCAGTCAGGCCTTCCTGACCGAGGCTCAGCCTCAGGCCCCTTGGCCTCCTTAGGCGCCTGGCCCCCCATCCTTACTACAAGACGTTAAACTGCAAGCCAGTCAGGCCTTCCTGACCGAGGCTCAGCCTCAGGCCCCTTGGCCTCCTCGGGCCCCTAGCCCCCCGTCTTCACCGCGAGAGGTTAAATCGCAAGTGGTTTTTCCCCGACTTACCATCTTTTGGGATTGTACGGTATGGTGTGGGATTATGTCCTCACTCACGTCGGATTACTCTGCGTGTCGTACATATCCCCAAATGAGATGCTCCTCGTCCCGCATGATGTTAAACTGCATTTCAAGAACTACGTATGGCTTGATTCTCATCCTCATGAGATACGTAGGAACGCCCGGACATTTCATCCGTTGGCCCAGTCCAAAAGCCAAAATCTTTTCCTCGGGTCAAGACATGGCGGGGTGCACACTTTTTCCCCAACTCATATCGAGAAAGCCTCGACCCGGCTGCACATCCCCCCTAGAGATGTTTGCCTCTTTTGTGGATGGATACTGCTATGCTTCACCCACTCCTGACTGGGATTCCATCATTTTTCACACCCAGAGGGACCCCCAAGAACGGCCTGGATACAATGCCCAAGGGCTCTCCTACCGTTACGAGCCAACGCCCCTGAGGGTTTTCAAGCAACAAGCCGATACAAGTCCCGCGTTGCGAATTTGGTCAGTGGTCGATGCTCATTTGTTGCTCCCATATCAGGTTACCATAGGAATGATGTGTTTTGAACATGGTCAACAGTGTCCTGGATCTTTGGGTCCACCCCGAGATGTCCCAGACATCGAGTGCAGTGATTCGTTCTGCCCCATCCCGAGGTGAAAAACTCCCCCCCGGGTGGTACTAGCGATCGGGCCCACGACCCCGATTCCCCATAGGGGTGTACGGTGTGTGGTGAGACTATGTTCTCATTCATGTCGGCTTCTTCGCCATACCGTACGCCTTTCCTTACGAGGCCCAGCCTCAGGCCCCTTGGCCTCCTCGGGTCCCCGACCCCTGTCCTCATGTAAGACATTAAACTGCAGACCCGTCAGGCCTTCCCGACTGATGCCTGACCATAGGCCCCCCTGGCCTTCTCGAGCCTCTTAGCCCAACCTCTTACCCGGGGTGTACGATGCGGTGTATTATTATGTCCTCACTCACGTCGGGATCATGTACTATGCCATACGCCTCCCTTTACGAGGCCCAGCCTCCGGCCCCTTGGCCTCCTCGGGTCCTCATCCCTCGTCCTCATTGCAAGACGTTAAACTACAAGCAGGTCAGGCCTTACTGACCAATGCCTAACTATCAGGCCCCTTGGCCTTTCTGGGCCATGACCCATGTCCTCTCTTATAGGAGTGTACGGTGTGGTGTGGGACTACGTCCTCATTCACGTCGGCTTCTTCGCCATACCGCACACCTCCCTTGTTTAGGGGTATATTACTCCCCCTTTCATCCCGTATGACGTTAAACTACATTTGGAGAACTACGTGAGGCTTGATTCCCATCCACATGGGATACATAGGACCACCTGAATGTCCAAGATTCGGGTCCAACCCCATCTCTCGGGAATCTTCATCCCATCTTGGCCCCTTGGCCTATCCTTCCTCCATGAGGGGATTATATGGTGTGGTGTGGGATTATGTACTCATTCACATCGGTCCCGTAATGACCACGCCATGTACCTCCCCCTACTGAGCTGTTTCGTCGATCCGTTTTCGGCGGTTCACCAATGTGCCTAAGAGTACTCTGGTTTATTACCTGGAATGCCAAGCTTTACTCGGACACGTCCACACCCGCTTTCCAGGCTTTGTGTATCCCTGCATCAGGGCTTCCGTCATTTTTCATACCCAGAGGGACCCCCAAGAACGGCCTGGATACAATGCCCAAGGGCTCTCCTACCATTACGGGCCAATGCCCCCGAGGGTTTTGGACAACGAATCGATAAAACCCCGCGTTGTGAATATGGTCAGCGGTCGATGCTCGTTTGTTATTCCCACCTCAGGCTAGCGCGATATGGAAGCTATGTTTCCACCATGGTTAACAGTTTTCCTCTATCACCACGCCAATCCATTAAGCCCAAAATGTCGGGTACACGATTCACACCCTTCATCACTTCATCATGTCCAAGTAGAGTCTCGGGACTCTTGGTACTTTTCCTCCGTGCACGTTCGCGCGTTGGGGGAACAAGCTGCGTCAAAGGTGTCCTTCGGGGCTCTCTGCCGACTCCCCTTTGATGGACACCCCAAGTATTGCGATGAGGATACCCCCTTGTTTCCCACACCGAGTTTAACTCACGTGGGCTTAGGGATCGGGTTGACATCTGTGCTTACTCGGGAAGTTGTCACCATCCACGGTCCGAGATCTAAGACCTTAAACTAAGATTCTCATCTGGAATTATGTTCAGGTGGATTCCCATCTTAATGGGATATGTAGGAATACCCAGATCTCCGGTCTTTGGGTCCAGCTTGAGTTCAGCTAATTCACCTCTCTGGTCCTACCTTCAGGACCCCGACTATGGGACCGCGTGGCATAGTGCGGGATTATGTCCTCATTCACGTTGGGTTTGCAATAGTTGCACCACACACACCCCCATTCTGAGGGTTAGCCCTCCTATTCCTTGTCCAGCATGACATTAAAAGGCACCCTCTAGAACTACGTATGGCTTGATTCCCATCCTCATAGGATACGTAGGACCACTTGAATGTCTAGGATTCGGGTCCAGCCCTACCTCTTAGAGATCTCCTAATCTCCCGGTCACCTAGGCCACTTGGTCTATCCCTCTCCAGGAGGGGGATATGTTGGTATGATACAAGGTTTTGGGAACCATGCCCCCTTCTCCCAGGAACTCGCCATCTCTAGGTTACCCTCAAGTTGAGTCTCTTGACCCCTTGTAGTGGTTCACCCATGTGTTAAGAGTACTCTGGTCTAGGACCAAGAGTGTCAGATTCAACTTGATCAAGTTCCTTCCACTTGTCAAGCTTCGTGTTCCCCTCCATTCAGGCTTCCATTACCTTTCACACCCGGAGGGACCCCCAATAACGGCCTGGATACAATGCCCAAGGGCTCTCCTACCATTACGGGCCAACGCCCCCGAGGGTTTCAGACAAAAAATCGATAAAATCCCGCGTTGCGAATATGGTCAGCGGTCGACGCTCATTTGTTTGTCCCCATTTCAGGCTAACGCGAAAGGATGCTGTATTGCGAACATGGTCAGTAGTAATCCTCTGTCGTCACGCCAGCCCCTTCAGTCCTCAAATGTTGGTTGCATGATTCACATCATTTTCCACCCCATCATGTCCAGGTGGAATCTCGACACTTTTGGCGCTATCCCTCAGTGCACCTTTGCATGTCAGGAGGACAAAGCTGTAATATGGTGTCCTTTGGGGCTCCCATGGTCCGAGCTCTAAGACCATAAACTAAGATCCATCTGGGACTACGTTCACCTTGATTCCCATCCTCATGGGATACGTAGGATCGCCCGGATGCCCTGTCTTCGGGTACAACCCATTTAGGGAGCCAGTCTCTCCCCTGGTTTCACCTCTTACGACCCCTTGGCCTGAGGTCTCCCTCTCCGATTGGTGTACAATTTGATGTGGGATCATGTCTCCGTCAATTGTGTTTTATAACACTACGCACATTTCCCGCCTAGCATCGTCTCTGCTACGTCTGCGCTGCATGATGATAAAATGCATTCTTTGTCCTATCATACGACCCTAAACTGTGACATTATCGTCCTGGTCGCACGACGAAAAATGGCACTGCATTGTGGTGACCTCATTGTAGAGGACATCACGTTGGGTATTGGTCATGTGCCATGCCATTTGTCAACGCCCATCACAGCTTGATCCTTGTGGCGATATCACGGCCTACTATTCTAGGCCTGTCGCTTCACAAAAAAAAACCACTCACCTTAAAGAGCAAACAAGATACATCAAATTCCGCTTCTTTTAGTGCAAGGGCCTCGCCCGCACTCCCCTTTTCCCCTGGCACTGGTATCTTACCATTTCACCTTTCAGAACTACGTATGGCTTGATTCTCATCCTCATGAGATATGTAGGAGTGCCTGAGCACTTCCCTCGGGTCCAGCCTAACCTGTGTGTTCGGTCCCTCGACTCGAGCATTTCCTCAGAGAATGCATGGTAAGTAGGGCTTAGGTCCTCCTTCACGTCGGGTTTTGTTGCCATGTGTCCCCTACTCCCTTTACTCATTTATGGTGTAAGGCCCGTCAAGAACTATGTGAGGCTTGATTCTCATCCTTATGAGATACGTAGGAGCGCCCGGGCACTTCCCCGCGGGCCCAGCCTAACTTTCGCTTTCGGTCCTTTGACCAAAAACCTCTCCTAGGGAGGTTGTGAGATGTGGTATGGGATTACGTCCTCATTCACATCAGGTTGTTCATCGCACCGCACACACCCCCTATTCCCATTCACGCCAGGTGTTTGAGTTACTCCACCGTGTGCCTCTTATGTCTCTTCCCATCCATGGTCCGAATTCTACAACCCTAAACTAAGATCTCCCTATGGGAAAGGACTCTGCTCCCTCTATCTAATACGTCTCGTTGTCGTATTCAGATGTGTTTTGACAAAGAGCCCGAAGTGTGGGACTTTCACAGGGACATTCCCCTCATCCCACGACCATGCTTCGTGAGCTCGCTATTTGGATCCTCATCCTCTTCCACATCCAAAAGGACCCTTGGACGACATGGATACTAGGCTTAAGGGCTCTCCATGAATTCTGGACCTAAGGGACCTCCAATCGTTTCGGGCCAATGTCCCTACGGATATTTGACAACATTTGTGACATGGTCCCGTGTTTCGAACATGGTCAACGGTCAACCCTCATTTGTCTGTCCCCATTCTAGGATAACGCGACAAGATGTTGTGCTGTGAATACGGTCAGAAGTTATCCTCCATCGCCACGCCACCATCATCGTTATCTGAATCTTGAGCACCATGATTCACACGTTTCCACTTCCCCATGTTCAAGTGGAATTCCATCATACTCTGCTCTTTCTCTTCGCGCATCTAGGTACGCTAAATGATCGTGTTAGTGTCATTGGGCCGATATTCACTGAGCGTCCCTTTTCCCTAACCTGCCCCTTTCTGTGTCGGGAAATTCCCACCACTACTGCTTGTTTCCCACACCGAGCACGACTCACGTGGGCTTAGTAGTTTTGGCAGGATGTGTACCAACACAGTCGGGCTGCTCCTCGTCCCGCATGACGTTAAACTGTGCTTCCAGAACTACGTATGGCTTGATTCCCATCCTCATGGGGTACGTAGGAATGCCCGACCACTCTGCTTCGGGCCCAACCCAATCCTTACCCTTGGTCCCTCGACCTAAAGAGTTTCCTCCGGGGGTATGTGGTATGATTTGGACTCCAAGTCCTCATTCACGTCAGTTTCATATAAACCGCGCCACATGCTCCCTGGGATCTTCCCTTTTATTCCACGTCCTATCGTATGACGTTAAACTACAGGAGCCCATGTGTCCTCAATGCATGACACTAAGCTGCGATTCTACCCTGAACAAGTTCAGGATGCCCCAAGATCTCATTGGGAAGTGACAGATCCCCTCGCCAGAGAGGCCCTGTCTGAAAGAGGGTGCGATCCATGATCAAAACGATGCACCCATCTAGTGTACTCCCACCACGGTGGTGTAACTACCTAAGTGTTGGATTATGTTTGGACAAACCATTACTCCATATTCCACGCTTTGCGTGCCCCTTATTCGGACCCTCGTCCCCTTTCATGTCTCACGGGACCCCCTAACGGCCTGGTCTCATGCCGCATCGGCTCACCTATCGTCCTGGACCAACGTTCTGAAAGATGGGTCATGTCTGGAAGGACCCCCTAACAGTATGGATGTTTGACCTATGGTCCGCCAACTGTCCTGGGCCAACGTCCCGAAGGATTGATCGACAACACTTGTGACATGGTCCCGTGTTTCAAACATGGTCAACGACCGACCTTCATTTGTTGTCCCCATTACAGGCTAACGCAGTAAGAATAACACTTCTCCTCCAAGGTTAACGGTTGTCCCTTATTGTCACTCCATCCCCACAGTGTTCCGAATCTTGGGTATCGTGATTCACGCTTCCCATTTTCATCTGTTTGGACCGATTTCAGCGCCCCTGGCATTGCCCCGTTTGTGCATAAGAGCACGATGAAGAAACAGTAATTCGGCTATCCTGAAAGTTCCTTCTCCGATCAAGCCTCTCCCGTCTCTCAGAAATCCGGACTGGTAATCCGAATCCCGGACATCGGGCTCGACCCACGTGGGCTTGGGGAATTGTCTCCGAACGTCCCGCAAACATTGTAGGGATGTAACAAGGAAATTCAATAGTTGAAATCGTGCACACTATAGAATTCAAAACAAAGAAAAACTTTTGAAGCAAGAAAGTACCAATAAAAGGTTTTTGGGTTTGTTACAATACCCGGGGGTTGACTCCCCCCATGGACGGGTTCACCCCGTCAAAAGGGCGTTGCAGCTCCACCACCCGTTGGCTTGTGGCATCCAAGGCTTGCTGCCGCTGACTTAGCTCCCGCTCCTCCTCAGTAGCGGTGGGGCGCAGTTCGTCAGTCCTAGCTTTGGCCCTCTCTACGCCAGCTTGAACGGCAGCCATCCTTCTAGAGGTTTTCCTCATATGCTCTTCTGCCTCTGCCATCTGGGCCTTCAACCATGAGACCAACTCAGATTGTGCATCAAGAGAGGCTGAAAGCTCGTATGCCCGGGTCTGCATCTGTTGGACCTCGCCTTCAGCCTCCTGGAGCTTCTTGATGCTAGTCGCCTTCCTCCGCTGCCAGCCCACGCTGAGCCCACGATCATGCTCCCGGATCTTCTCAGCCATAAGATCTCGGATGAGTGCATGAGGACGTTGGGCATCCACTCCCAACACACAGTTCGCGAAACCGCGAGCAGAGCCTATCCATTTCGGCGAGCCATTGCGCTTGGGGGTGTCCTTGACAAAGCGCGTGATCAGCTTCCACGACCGGCGGCGGACTATGCTGCTGTCTTCCTCGTCGGAGGCCGTTTCATCCCAGTCTACGCAATTGGCAGGCTCGTACGCGGGATACGCCCGCAGGAAATCCTTGGTAGGATCAACATCTGGTGTTGAATCCAGTACGACACCTGGCGCTGAAGTAGGCGCGACAGAACTGGGACCGACCGGTTGATCATCTTCCTCGGAGTCCACCTCAATGACTTCGGGAACGGCCCTGCTGGTGGTCCCGCCAGTGATGATGTGCGTCGCAGCTTGAGGAGATGGGGGGACTATCACCACCATCACCGGGATGCCCCTAGGAGGGGCGCCACCAGACATCCCGACCAGTCTTGCCGTAGTAGCCCACGCCAGTCGGAGAACTGTACGATGGAGAGGAACATAAACGTTAGTTGGCGGGCATGGTCTACAGGTGATGACGAGGATACCGGTAGAGGAGACTTACGGAGATCGACCTCTTGGTGCTGCTCTTGAGCTGGTACTGATGGGACCCCAAGACGAGGCCCTCCGTATACTGTTGGAAGGTATGGAGATTCCGGAGGATCCACCTCAGGCACCCTGGTCCCACCAGACGCGGAACTGGACGTAGCCATAGGCGCGGGTTCTGAAGGTCCCACATCATCACCCACCAAGGAGCAAGAATGAGGACTGCGAACAAGTTCCTCCTGCATGGATCAAACATCGGTGAGAAGTCCATAGTGACCCAAGAACAGATCGTAGGGAAAGAAGTTCGGAATGAAACCTCGAGAGCCTCCGCGAAATCATCAGACTCTGAGCCTCAGTCTCCGACCTCGCCCTCCTCCAACGGGCTCCCACCTCCAGCCTCATCCTCCCGAGAGGAGTCCTATGATTCTTCCGGCAAGGGGAAGCACTCCCTCAGATCGGCAACCGATAACTGTGGGGGGGCCGTCTGATTCAACAATACCCTCACCCGGTCTGTCATTGGGTGAGGGACACCACTGGAGTGGACGTAATCCTCCAGCTCGTCCAGGTACTGTTCTGCCTCCACCGGAGACGCCATGAATCCAGCACGAACTGGGCCTATGCCCGGTAATTCCATCCCAAGGCGATTCAGGTGGGCCCATATCTCAGGTGGGATGAGGAATTTCCGGTTGACATCCTAAATGTACCAATCTTCCGGGAAGATGGCATCCTCTGCCATGTCGATATGATGCAGGCGCTTCCCTGGATCTTGAGTGGATATCCTACAAAATCCCCTCGGTGGCCGCCCCTCCGGATGGCTGTGCTCTTCCGGAATCACCGGATCCACCGCTGCTGCCATACCCTCGGCCGGTGCGGGTCTCGCCGCCATGGAAGCCCCGCTACCGCGAGAGGACCTAGATGCCCTCCGACCCCGACCTCGAGATAGAGGAGGCCCACCATCACCGAACCGGATAGTTGGTTGCTTCAGCATCTCCCCTGGGTAAGCAGCCTCCCAACTGATGGCGTACTCCTTCACCAATCCGAAAGCGGTGGTGGATGGAGGAAATGCAATCCGCATCTTCCCATCTTACCATGTGAACATGAGCCACAACTGCCTCATCACACACGGGTGCTCCTCGTAACACACCTCCCAGTAGACCTACGAGGTCAGCCGCTGGAGGCACCGAAACTGCCTCGCAAACCGATGCGGGGTGTATGGTTCGCAGAGTGGCTCACGATCTATCCGTTCCACCAAAACTACACCTCGGAAGGCCAGGAGGTAAGCCTGATGTTCTTCCGTTCCCTGCCCGTCATTAGTAAGTATCCCCGTCGGCAATGGGAAGGGGTGGAAGTTGAACTCATCCGCCCTCCACACCCGATTCAGCACCATCGGAACGACCAGTTTGAACGGGAAGCTCCCGACCACATTCAGGATGGAGGGGCGGAAGTTCGATCCCGGCGGCGAAATGGGGGTTAGATACTCGTAAATCCCCCTGATATGCGCTGCGATCCACCCATACAAGAGGTGAAAGGGCCCGCATATCCTTGGCAGCTTCTTTCCCTCACTAATATGCCGAAACATTCTGTACAGTTTGGTGAGCATCGGAATCCCCAGATTGATCCGCTGCCCCATGGCCAACATCGACGCCATGATAAATGAGCTGGGCTGCACCCCCATGCTTGTCTCCCTCACCGGTAGGATCCAACCACAGATGAGAGTCGTGATGATCGCCGCCAGCCTGACTATCGACTGTTGTTCAGTGCTAACATTGAAACCCCAAGTCTTCCATTGGTTGTCCTCCAAGAACCGCCAATATGAGTTCCCCTTGCCCCGTTGGGCCTCCCTCGGACAAGTTCGAGGCCTCGGAGGGAACTCTCGATTCTCTGGGAAATTCAGTAAGCATTTGAACCATCTCCTAAAGTGGACATCCCACACTGCATCCTTTTCCTCCCCAGGGACAAGTGCCATCAGCGCCGACGCCAGTTGCGGCATTTGCTCCGTATCCTCCCATGCGTTGATGACGGGGAGGAACTCATCATACATGGCCCCCAAGATCGGGACCCCAGAAATCTGGTGGACATCCCACAGGCTGATGCCCACCTCCCCGTGATGCAGGTGAAAGGTATTGGTCCTAGACGACCATCTGCTCAGCAATTCCGGCATCAGTTTCTTGGGTTAGTAAATGTGGAATTGGGAGGCCCATGCCGCCTCATACAACCCCACTCTCCTCAGCTCGGCCCCAAACTCCTCGCATGAGGTGCCTACCCAGTAGGCCCAGGCCCAGTCATCAGTAAAGTTTCCGCCCTGGCGCAGGTCCCACTCATTGGACCATCCATTCTTCGAATCTTGCAAAGCCGCCTTCAGCATGGTATGGTAGAGAGGAGGGGACGTCTCCAGCTGCAATGGATTCCCGTCAATGCTGTTCAAATGGTTGTAGAGACAGTCAGTGGTGACGGGTGTGAAGTTCTCTTGTGCGTGACCATCGGCCGCCCTGAACCATTGGTGCTGGCATGGTATGCTCCTGAACCAGCAAGCTGGTTCGTCCCTACTCGCCTCAAGGATAAAGACGTCATCCCTCAGCCCGAAGCCGTACATTGGCAGTTTCTTGCACTGCGAATAATCCTTCTGACCCTCTGATAGCAGATCTGTCAAAGAAGTGTGGTCTGAGTGGCTTCAGACCATCTCCCCAAGGCCTAGACGGTTGGACATCTCATCCCGACGAGCAGCATCTGCAAGCACCCCCAATACTGCCTCTTGATGGGTCATTTTAACTCTGGCCCTCAGAAAAGAATTTTTTTAGCTGGATCGTGAAGCTCGACCGCGAAGCTGAATCGCGAAGCTGGATCGCGAAGATCGGTCGCGAGACGAAGCCACGAAGTCTGGCCAAGAACGACAAGCAGAGGTTCGCTTGGCGCGGACGCGGAGTTGGAGACCTGCGGTTCGCCGCGAAGCTCGATTCGCGGAGGGCTGTCACGGAGTACGCGGAGCTTCGCAAAGTCGAGAGCGCAAAAAGACAAGGAAGTCACGTGAATACAAAAGAGGTCGACCCCCTATTTATAGGTGGTGTCTCCGGTGCATCGCGGCTTTCCTCACCCGCACGGAGCATCGCGGCACGTCTGGATCCGAGGCCCCGGTCAGCACTGTGGGCCCCCTTCGCGTAGCGGCATCACGAACCACCGACAATTTTGGCGATTTTCCCTCAGAATTCGACCCTTCACATTCCATGGCTCCAAGTATGAAGGGGGGCATTTGTTGGCGACAAAATAATATGGCACGAAAGGAAGGCACGAAAAAGGCTGGCGTGCTGCCTCGCGAAGCCCCGAAGCGAAGCCCCGACGCGAAGCGCCCCGATCCTCGCGGCCTCACGAAGCTCCAAAGGCGGTAACTCTCCGCGAACGCATTTGACGTTCGCGAGACCGCCGCGAAGCTCCAGAGGCGGTAACTATCCATGAATGAATTTGACGTTCGTGAGACCGCCGCGAAGCTCCAAAGGCGGTAACTCTCCGCGAACGCATTTGGCGTTCGCGAGACCGCCGCAAAGCTCGAGAGGCGGTAACTCTCCGCGAATGCATTTGACGTTCGCGAGACCGCCGCGAAGCTCCAGAGGTGGTAAGTATCTGCGAACGCATTTGACGTTCGCGAGCCTACCGCGAACCTCCAGAGGCGGTAACACTCCGCGGATGCCGTTGACGTTCGTGAGCGCGCCGCGAAGCACCCGAGGCGGCGCACGAGTTCTGCTTCGCGGCGCCCCTTGCCTATAAATACTGGACTCCCCCTGAGTCCCGAGGACAGAAAATCCGACCTTTTGGCTTCTCCTCTCCCGAATCGGGAAGCACTCTTTGCCCCGGGAATCATGAGCTCCGCGAGGTACTTCTACTTCGCGAGCTGCCTCTGCTTTGTCTCCTTTTGAGCCCCTCTTCCGAGAGGGATTCCCTTCGCGAAGCTCAAGGGCATTTGCAAAGGAAGGGGATTCCCAAGGGAACCCGGGAAGCTGTGGAGCGTTTATGCTTCGCGAAACACCCAACTTGTACTAGTGATTCCTATGCTAAGGCAGGATCACTACACATCGTGAAGCACACTGCTTCGCAGGACCCTGCTTCGTGAGGCACCTCTTCTTCGCGAGGTAGTGCTCTTTGAACACTATTCCACTTCGCGAAGCACCTTCCACTCACACCTATGCGCCATACTAAGGCCAAGGCACTCCACTTCGCGAAGCACACTCCTTTGCTTAGCGATTCCTCTTCTCGTGCGACCCTCCAGGTTTGCACGATGTGATTTCAAAGTCCCATGGAAAATACCACCCGTAGCGTTGCTTCGCCTAATGCTTCTTCGCATAGGCACGCTAACGGCTATTGCTTCTTCGCATAGCGACGCTAATGTGGACCCCTTGATGGTTCGTTCCACAACCCCACTTGACCATGGCCTTACTGGTACCTTCCCTTCCCCAAGGACCAGAGGGTACCGGTTATGTAAGTCCTAGGGGTGTGGAGTGAACCCACCTCGTCCGAGCTTCAGGACGTTAAACTGCCAAGCACCACGTCCTCGACGCATGACATTAAACTGTGACCCGACCTCGTGCCTCTCACGAAGGGTCCCCCCAGCTTGAACATTCTTTACACCACTCGTCTCCATAGGAATGGAATCACCCATCCACAAGGGATGATATCCTCCTTATTGGAGTGGCGTATGTTCATAGGAGAAGGGTGACCCTAGTTCCCCAACGGATGGCTGCACCTCTGCATCTCCGTACTTCCCCACTACCAAGGTCAGTGGAGGGCGTGATAGGGAACGAGGCACCTCCCATCTTTGGACCAAGGTCCATTTTTCCTGCGCTTTGTCGCACCATGGGCCTCCATCCTGGAGTAAGTCCCAGCACCATGGGACACCTAACGTGTAAGCCCCTCTTCGCTTCTCACGGACGCATCCTTCGCGACGTGATCATCAGGTCCTTGCAACATCTTGTTTCTCACACCGAGCATGACTCACGTGGGCTTAGAGTGAGCACTGACCCTGACACCCATTCCCATTTGAACTACAAGGACTTTGATCCATGTCAAGGCATGGTACGTAGGAAGCCTCCATGAGGTTCAAGCCATATTTCTCGGTCATTCATTCACGTCGAGTTTCGCCCTCGTCCAGCATGACGTTAAACTGTATGCCCCTCCCTTTGTCCTGCATGACATTAAACTGCACACCCATTCCCATTTGAACTACGAGGTCTTCGATCCATGTCAAGGCATGGTACGTAGGAAGCCTTCCAGAGGTTCAAGCCCACCACTCATTGGACCAAGGTCCACTTTCACGTCAGTTCGCCGACAAAACCTCACCTGAACTACGAGGTCTTTGATCCATGTCAAGGCATGGTACGTAGGAAGCCTTCCAAAGGTTCAAGCCCACCATTCATTAGACCAAGGTCCACTTTCACGTCGGTTCGCTGACAAAGCCCCATTTGAACTACGAGGTATTTGATCCATGTCAAGGCGTGGTACGTAGGAAGCCTCCACGAGGTTCAAGCCCACCCATCATCCGATTCACGTCGAGTTCTGCCTACGTCCAGCACGACGTAAAACTGCAATTCCAGTCCGACGGCAAGCCGTTGTGACCAACCCTTTGAACTACGAGGTCTTTGATCCATGTCAAGGAATGGTACGTAGGAAGCCTCCATGAGGTTCAAGTCCAACAATCATTGGCCCAGACCGTCTCCTTGTCGGTGTGCAAGGCCCCCCATTTTCAAGCCCATTTCCCATTGGACCAAGGTCCCTCATTTACGTCGGTTCACCGACACCCAATGCCCGTCGTTTATTCACGTCAGGGTTCACTCTCGTACCGCGTGACATTAAACTGTATTCCCCAACCTAAACTACGAGGTCTTTGATCCATGTCAAGGCATGGTATGTAGGAAACCTTCCCAAGGTTCAAGCCCACCACCAGTTGACCCACGGGTCTTCTTTCACGTCGGTTCACCGATGAAACCCTTTTAACTACGAGGTCTTTGATCCATGTCAAGGCATGGTACAGAGGAAGCCTCCCCGAGGTTCAAGACCATATCTCATCGGACCAAGGTCCACTTTCACGTCGGTACGCTGATGATGCTCATCGGACCAAGGTCCACCTTCACGTCGGTACACTGACGATGCCCATCGGACCATGGTCCACCTTCACGTCGGTACGCTGACGATTCCCATCGGACCAAGGTCCACCTTCACATTGGTTCGGTGACGACATTCATCGGGCCAAGGTTCACCTTCACGTCGGTTTACCGGCACCATCCCGAACTACGCGGACTTTGATTCCCTGCCACGGGGATACGTAGGAAGCCTCCTCAAGGCTCAAGCCCAACTTCACCGTCGCCCCTGCGATGGTCCCATTTCACTCCCCCTCCACTCCATTCACCCATCTACCGCCCATCCCGATTCTCGCCCGGACCGCCATATCTCAGTGAAACCATGTCGGTACGCTCCTCTTCACAGCCGCCCATGGGCTGGTCCCGGCATCAGCATCTCTTCAAGGGAAATCCCTCAATCCGATCTATCCTAGCTAATGCTTTGATCGGGTTGATCCATCTCTTCTAGACGTTAAACTCGCGGCATACCCTGTGTTAAACACGGGAAGCTGAGGAAAACCTCAGATATGTGTCTATGGCATATAATTCCCCGCGTTCGATGTGGGATGCCTCGGGCTTCCACGCCCTCGAGAAGCCCTGTGACCAGGGATAACAGACAGACATTCCTGGTTCCCTAGCATCCAGACACGCTACTGATGCCTCAACGTGACTACTCCCCCGACTGAAGGTTGCTGCCCTGACCGGACCCTTTGGAATGTCCCGACAGAAGCAGTGTAATTAACCGGCGTCCATGGAAACATGGAACTGGGAAGAGTTTCACGAACTACATATTAAATCTATGAGGGAGACCCAGACTAGGTGACGAGTTCTGAGGAGGAATCCACAGGAGGAAGAACCAACATCCCATCATCCCGTTTCGATCAAGGAGCAGACGTCCCTGAATAAGGAGTGAATGCCGCCCGCCTTTGGAAAGCGGGAATGTGGGGCAACAAAGCACCGCACGTCCTCCTCCGCGGACGGACGCGCGCGCGCCCCGTCGAAAGCGTGGAAATCAATATTCTTAATATGATAACTTGGCATCAAATATGTTACGAAGAATTCTTAAATAAAATTCAGCAGTAGTTGAATCTTACAACTTATCACCAAAACAACTTATTGTGCTTACATTGTCATTAAACCATGTAAATATGTCAAAAATATATTTATCATCACCAATTATAAGATCTTCATAATTTAATATATAGATCTATAAGTTTAATTTCTTTAATTTAATATTTAATTTATAAATATTATTCAAATTTTCCCACACTATTATCTATTCCAATTTCTTTAACCCTAAGAAATTCACTTTTGTAGATTAAGGAAGGTATACCATTTCTATCTCACCCATTATAGTAAAATTTTTTCTGATAAACAAATATTAATAGATAACCCATAGAATTAGATGGTAAACCATTTATAGTAACTTCAAGAACTTTATATCCCATGGATAAAATATAATTTGACATTATGTCATTGTAGATATGATAGTTATTTCCATTGAAGATGAGAATCCCATTTCCATTAATAGAGTTATGAACCTCCATAGAAACCTTTATTTTCTTCAAACATAAAATTTAAAAGAATCAATTAAGGGTCCAATTATTTTATAGAACTTTAAATCAACAACCAGGATTTGTGTGATCATTGAGTGGGGGAGGGAGTGAATCAATGATCTTCTATTTTTATGTTTTCCCTTAAAAAATAACCTTGAACTCTAATTCATGAGAATTTAATATACTATAAACCAATAAAAAAACAAACACATAGAAACACAAGTATTTATAAAGTCTACAACTCAATAAGATTATCTAGTCCTTGGAATGGTTTGACAATAATACCAGACCAGACAACCACTAGAAAACAATTATTTGGTGGTTTACAGTAGATAGAGAATATCCACCACTTGCATAACATTAATTTATTTGATATTACATGTGCTCCTCGCATAGATAATAAGATAATTTTTTTAAGAAAATGATAAACCTTCACTAATAGTATTTTATTTTTTTTCATTATGCTACATGAACTTTCTTCACACTTTACTTCTTGTAAGTTCTTGTTGTTCCTATTTACTTTCTTACACAGTAGCAAGTAAGAAATTATATACTGACTTCTTTATCCAAACATGTGCATACAATAAGTTATATTTATCACCCTCAGTCTAATATATTTGGACGGATACCTTGATTGTATGAATATTTATTTACCTTGTTCATTTGATACCAACTATTATGTAACTATGTCTGGTACCACCTCATCTAGTTCCCTCTATTTAGTGTCCCTGTATCTGATTTTTTGAAAAGAAGATCACCTAAACTCTATATCCAACACTTTACTTCTTTAATAATTCACTTAGTAGAAAAACCTTCTTAGCGTACCTTCTCCCCTTTACATAGGTATCATTTCTCCAAAAAACTTAGGGAGCAATGTGAACATAAAATTTAAAAGTTGCCACTAAAAATTTGAATATACCACTTGACTTTTTATTTTGTTGAACACATTCAAACCTCTAAGTAAATAGGATTAAAAAATATTTATAAAGGATTAATTATATCTTATCATAAAAAATGTATTTAAATTTCCTAAAACCTCAACTAGAATCATGATATTTTATTCATGATTATTGAATAATTTAATGTCAATTTCAGTATCATCATATTGTATGAATTTACAAAATACTTTATAAAGATCCCTAAAACATCATCTGATTCAACCTTGTAGGAACTTATCCATTTGGTAAACTCATAAGGTTCTTAATTTTCTTGTATAGGAATATCTAATATACTTTATATTTTTATATTAGAAAACACTTACATGCTTCTTCTTCTTAGTGAGCTTCTATTTACTTTGTTTTATGGATCTAATTAGAACCCTTTGTCTGACACCTCCACACACACACCCATCAACCTATTCGCTCAATCCAAAAGTCTCTTTCCAATGGATTCATTTAGAATCCTCTTTCTAAAGACTATTCTGAAATATATATATATGAAAAATATTTTCAGAAATATCTATATGATAAACTTATTAAGACTCCCATTCATTCAGATCTTCAATAATAACTTATCTATCTAATGATTTTCACATGTTTCCTCATTCTAATGAATTAGTTAAGAATTTTGTTTTTTCGATCATTCAAAAAATATTTTTCTAATGAACTTTATATTTCACTTCACTCAATATAACTTTAATTTATTAGAAAAACCTCCACTTGAATTATGAGAACTTTTAGTAATGACGATGTTAGTTACTTTGAAGAATAACAAATCATTGCTTGATTTTTTATCTGAAAAATTCAATCCTATACACTCCATATGGTTGCATCAGTTCATTCATCTCTGTATAATGTTACTATAAGCATGATCAGACAAAAATACTATTCCTCTTTCCATTCATTCTACTAAGATTTATATTTATATTATAATTTTACTATAAAAATCATAAGGAAGGATTTAAAATTTTAAGTTTTTTAAAATTAATAAAAAATAAAAACATTGAGTAAAGCCACTTTTTTTTTCAAACACACTTCAAAAACTCTTTGTCTAAATAAAATTATTTTTTTATTAGTATATTATACACTTTTAGTGATAAAGGAAGTTAAAAATACCTTGCGGGGATCAAGGAATCAAATATTTTTGAAATATTATACTTTAAAATGGATCTTGTTTTTATGTTATAAGAAAAATCAATTTGATAACCTATGAAACCAAATTTCTATATTTAATATCATAAAAAAAACATAACAGTAGACACACCAGATTTACTTGGTTCACCTAAATGGGCTATATCCAAGGAGTATACAAAGATCAAATTTATTTTGTACCAAATAATAAATATTTTATTAATGTTTAAGGTCACTCCAAGGAACGTATCACTATCAATATAATTTTTAGACTTTTACACTTCTTATTAAATGGCCATTCCTAATTTATCTCTCAAAACACTATATTAAAAATATTTATTGTTAAAATTGGATCACAAGCCAAGAAATGAATAATATTTTATTTTATAATGAACACTAAACCAATATGGGGGTTTTATATTCAACATGGCAGTATAATAAATATTGTATTCACTAATATTAAAATTTAAAATTTTTAGAATTTACAATTCATGACCCCTTTTTCCTTCCGATTTTTTTGATAAATTCCATTTATCACACAAATTTCCCTCATATCATTTATATTTAATTGAAGTTTTTCTTTAAAAAGATATGTATTTATTTTTTTTAAATATTTTTGAAAATATGAACATACAATCGATATTAAAATCAAACCAAATCAATAGTTTAAATTCAAATCTAAAATATATAAAAAAATAAATCTCTAAATTTTGGAAACAACTATTCTCATTCAACATTCTAATTTTTTTATCAAATACCTACTTAAATACCACATAAATCCCACCATTAATTCCTCTATAAAAATAAATCTTGAAAAAATTAGAAAAATTCCTATAATTTTAGATAGATAAGACTTACAAATCTTGGTGAAAATTTTATAGAACATTATGTCACACATGCACAAGATTTTAAAAGATTAATCTATTATTTAATAATTTCCAATCATTTTTACACATTATCAAAATTACAACACTTACATAACTATCCTTAAGTGACCAATTCAAAATTAATGTCTTACTTATATAAAAAACACTTCTACTAAATAAAATATTAAACCTAACTAATCTAATCTTACACAATATATATAATTTAAATTTTATCATTATATAATGAGTTTATTTTTAAAACTTCACTTAATAAATATGATTATTTTAAGTAAACACTCATATTCTGAAAAAACCACTCTTAAAAAGATCTAATACAATAAATTTATCAATTACAAATATAGATATACTTTTTATTTTTCTATTATGTGTGTCATGAATTGATTTCATCATAATACCACCTTAGTATTTGATAAAACCACATATGACCCTTGAATCCCACCTCAACTAGGTCATAGGTTTGCAACTAGAACCAATGGTATAAAAATAATAAATCAGATTCATTACCCTCTATAGAACAAAAAAAAATTATATGATGAAAAATCCAAACCAATAAAAAATGGATAATAATGGATTTACATTAAATAGATATCATAACAAAATTCAAGGCATGAATTTCTTGAAACATAACTATAATGAATGAAAAATACAATTTTGGAAAAACAATTGATAAATCTTAATAATGAAATAAAACCCAGAAACTTATATACTTATATAGTACATGAAATAATTACTGGGATTATTAGAGGTCTAATAAAACTTATTAGAACATTAAAAAATGTTGAAAATCCCAAGATTATGATCTCCATGATAAATATGTATATAAGAAATGAAAAAATGAATATTCTTGTATAACTTTAACTATTGTTTCAACTATATCATATTTATATTGCAATAAAAATCATCCAATGGGATATAAAAATATCACATGAGTGGAATTCAAAGAAATCACACCTTGGAGATATCCACATTCTGATGAATCACCACTTATATGGGTGATATTCCCCTTTTTTCTATGGTGTTCTAGAACCTCACAGTGAAAAGTAAAAAGAGGAAAGATTTAAGATATTTGACCATACATCAATCATGAATACAAAAACCAACTTTCATATTTTAGTGGGTCTTATAAAGGATCAAGGATTCTCCTTAGTAGTGCAATAATTAAATCATTTATTATAAATAATTTGTCAATACCTCAATAGACACTACTAGAAAAGGTACATATACCAATGGTTTTGAACTGTGGGTATAACCCCCTAAACTATGGGTATAGGCTATACACATGGTTTTGTGATCTGTGGCTAGTTTAGTCATTGGTATAACTCTAAACTAGACCCACAGTTTTAAAATTCTATATGCACGGTTTCAAAACCATGTGAATAGGTGTATGATACCTTGTCGTTAACCATATACCCACAGTTTAAAAATAGTGGGTATAGGTTTTAAAAGAAATTTGGCCATGAGTTTCAATCCCTGGACCATCTGTATATAATTCCCATGCCTTCCCACTATAGAAAATTGACTTATAGGTGTATAAATATATATTTACTTATATATATTTTTCTAAACCGTGGCTATAAAAGGAAAACTATGGCAGTAAGTGTTCCCGTTGATTTTTTTTATTCCATGGATTTTTTCTTGCCTTAACACAAAAAAGATATACCCATGGTTTTTGGAGAACCTTGGGTATAGGTATTGAAAAAAAACTATACCCATGGTTTTAAAAAACCGTGGGTATTGGTTTGACCTATACACACAGTTTTTACAAAAATTATTGGTATAGGTCTTGAAAATAACCCTATACCCATGGGTTTTCGAAAAACATGGGTATAGGTTACCATCCAATAGCTATACCCATGGTTTTTGAAAAACTATGGGTATAGGGGTGACCTATACCCATGGTTTTTTCTAATCCCATGGGTATAGGTTTATTTTACAGTAGTGAAACACATGAATTATATACATGTATTTATATCCCTTGCATTACAACTATTATAATAATCGAATGATAGATTTCATGGGATAAGTTTCTAAAATGATAGTAGTTATTATTTTCTCTATCAAGAAATTATAGACAATAGAAATGTAATATATAAAACTCTCTAAAACATTGTTAATTATTCACATTATTTATGGAAAAGAAAACAAAACCTATGAACTACGATTCTTCCTATCACACCCTAAAATTGAGAGATATATTAGAAGGCAATTGAATATATATTTCTTACAACACACTCTCAAGCGTACCGTATGTTTGATAATGGTAAGGTATGAAATAAAATTTCATTAATTTATGATATATCCCAATTTTATGTTATGAAATAGACTAATAATCACATAATGTCCATGGTTTGAATTTTATTTTAATATTAATTCCAATCATAAAATATGATTGGATTTAGGGAATATTTTATCCTCCAATATCACACTTACACTAAATCCTAAATAACATGTTCCCTTTCACCTTATATGGTGTTATATATAATAACTTGTGAAACAACATGTAAAAATTCATTTTGAAGTCTTCTAAAATAGTTTTGAAAGGAATTCATTGAATTAACTATGTATCACATCATATGAAATTCCTTGTGAATACTCTTCCAAAACTATTTTAGATAAAGCCCAAAATATATTTAGTGAAGCTCTCTAAGTTAAAATTAATCCCCATTAAGGAAACCAAAAATTACGACCCCTTGGGACATTGTAACTTTTAAAATAAATATAAATCTCCATATCTATAAATTTATGAAATGAGAAGCCTCTAGAAAAGAGTCAATGATACTCAAGAAACAAAGAGATCAAGCATGATATCCATCAAACACACATATATCTATACCTATGTCCATCGGTTGAATATCATTCTAGAATGAACTCTCATGCATTTCCTTTATCCAAGACATATAACGACTATAGTACATGGGGTATGTCAATACTATATATCCAAATCATAATCTCTTGAATCAATGAGAATAGACTAACCCGATTGATGGATAAATCACATGTAATTCATCTTTATAGATGATCACAAAAAATTCCCCTCAACCAAATAGATAAACACATCATATATACTATCTTAGTGCAATAACTAATTCCACATTTTATCTCAATAAATATCCCGTATGCCATAATTTTCGTATAAGATGAAAAATCCCATCTTGGTTGAGCTCAAATTAATAACATTATTAGTAACATACCCAACCACCCCCTGATTAGCTAAATTGTAATGGATTTCATAAGAAAGGTATAAAAATATAAAGGTTTTAATGAAATCTATCTCACTAGTAATTGGAAATGTAGAATTATATATGATAAAAATCCATTGGTATACTAAAGACATTGTGAATTAAATTCCATGCAGTATACTTAGTGGATAAACCAATGTATACAAAAAAAATTTATGCCTCATGAGAATAATCTATATTTCATACAATAATCCTACTTATGACGAAAATAAAATTTCATCATAACCTATAATATTCCATTAAGAACATTGATTAGGGACAACTCAAATTCATACTTTGATATGTCAATTATCACCACACTTCATGAAATGTATATCAATATATACATATATGAAACCAATTTGAAAGAATGATAAAGTAGAAATTTCCTTTTATATAATCAACTTTATATTATTAAGACTATTTTAATTTTTTTAGTAAAACCCAACATAATATAAATTCAATTATATCATATATGAGATACTTCCATATAATCCTTTTGTTTTCAGGACTTTCAAGGATTTTGTTAACTCATTACACCAATTTGAAATTCCTAACACATATCTATTTGACTAGTTATTAAAACCATCCCAATAAAATATTTAGTGAGTAACATCTATGAAGAAAGAATGTTTGAATAATAGTGATGTTTAGGAATAAAATTTCAAACTTTTATCACATTGAATACATTCAAACTCCTTAACTCCCTAACATAAAATGTTATGTTTTGAACTTTTGTTGTCTACTTAGAACTCTTTCAAAATTTCACATCATCATCCCTGGAACTCTTTTCATAAAAAATATCCTTTTATATATTTTTGGTAAATATTATAACTATTTACCTTATCACTTACTATCACATCCTAAACTACTTTAGGATAAAGTGATATTCACATTGTTGGGGTAATTAAATGACATTATTTACATTTTTTACCACTATACTGTAAACCTGTTTTAGAATATTAAGTGTAATTAACTTTTTATTTTTATTGTAATAATACTTTAAGAAATATTGAAATAAAATTTCTCAGGGTAACAAAATATAAAATTTTATTTTTCTCTATTGTCACATATCATAAATAATTAAAGAAATAAAGTAAAAATACTTTTACTTTAGATTTTTATAATCATTTATTTATTATGTTTGAAATTCAATAAGTTCAATCATACTCCCAATATACTCTTAGAAAATATATACTCATTATAATATAAAAATAAGATACAAAAATACCTTTTTATAGTAATTAAAACTAATTTTCTCTTAGTATGAATATTAATATATAAACATTTTTTACCATATAATATATGGTATTCTATGTTTTTAATGAATTTTTCTCTAAAAATAATACTTCCAAAATATTATAATGATGGGTGATAAGAAAAAATTCTCTCATATTTTAATAAATATCTGGATAAACACTTTATCATGAATAAAACATTTTTATTCTTATCTCCTTTCAAAACAAGATACAAAATCTTATAAATTATATTTTATGTGTATACAATTAATCCTCTATTTTTTTCACAACAGATTTGTGTTAACAAACATCTTCTATAATCATGTAAGAGAAATGTGATGAAGGTACACATACTTATATCCATACGATGTTGATAAAGTCATTTAAATTCAAATATTTGATGTAGAAACTTTTTTCTTCATTAATTTAATGTAAACTATAAGATCTATTAATTATCCATTTTATTTTGGACTTATGTATTTTTATAACATTTGTAAAGTATGAATTTGATATCATATACCCTTCAAAACCAAATAATTGATTTAAAAGACACCGATACATGACATGGAAATTCCATGGAGTTTCATAAAACCATTTTGGTATCTTAAATAAATCTATATTATGGAATCACTAATACTTATTGATAATTCCTTTAGGTTTCAATGACCATAACTGGTTACTCAAAGAAACATTATTGGATTATCTGACTAATTTTTTTCCTATATTTTAAACTTATACCCACTTGTACTATATATATAGAACCATAACCTATACATCACATATTTAGTTGATCTATTCACAACTTGTGAGAATATCAGGTAATATTTTCTTTATCTCATTCACATCTTTGAAAAATTTCCATTGATGAAAAATGAATGAATTATTTAACAAAAATAGGTATGGATAAAACCTCTAGTTACACCAAGAATTTAGTATACTCAATGATATTGATTATAATTAACCTGTTCAATTATATTGAGTATATGAGACTAAAATTCCATAGGTCATTTTGCATAAAATTATTTTGAAATATTAATTGAACCATCATAAGCATCATAAGCAATTATATTCCATGTATTGAAAAACGTTAACATTTGGTTATTCAGGAAGGTATTTATATAACAAAAAGACCTTTTACTTAAGAAATATTCTTAATTTACTAGTGTTATAAGTTTCTTATAATAGTCTTCTCATTCACCAAGATTAATTACATTTGATGATGATTATTATATTTAACTAAAATAAAAGTTTTTATAAGACTTGTATCATGTTTTATTACCATATAATAATTTTTTGAAATGGGTTTCCACTAAAATGATTTCAACTTTTTTGAATAAATAATATCCATCAGTAGGATAATATCCATATTTCAATAATAAACGGTCCCACTTTAGCATTCCTCTCACCACATAGCTATTTAGTTTTAGAATTATTGAAATACCCTTAGATTTGTTAATGAAGTGGTCATTGGTTTTCCTTTTTTGCAACATTATAAAAGAGATATAAAGAGTTTTTTGAGTATGTGGCTTGTGAATTGTTATGTGGAATGAGTCAAGACACTTAGAAGACTTGATATAAATCTGAAATTAAAATATGACGATTGATGTGGTGAACTTTAAGGTAACTAAAGGAAAGTGTTGGTGGATTTAGAGAAAATATATATAATATATTAGAAGAGGTTTTGAGTAGTTTTATTAATTATGAATATGGTTGGATTTGGACCTATTTAGAGTCAAATACATTCAACAATTTCCAAACTGAGATAGACATGGTCATTCTGAAGGTTGTACCTATGGTTAATGTTTCATGGTCGATTCAATAAGGTAGATTTGAAATGTGTATATGGTCAATTGGATCTCTATTTCTATGGGTGATCCAAAAAAATGGTTGATCCATATTACTTTATATAGTCTATTCACATATATTATCCACAATATCAGTAAGTAATACATACGTTCGATCTAGAATGATATACACAGTCGATCTACTTATCCCGATCGATTAACATGATCAGTACTTTCTTCATACAGTTAATCCATATGGTCACTTGTTAGGGTTGGTTAATTGGATTTAGAAGGATAATTTGATTGTTTTTTGATGTGGATTCTTATTTCATGGTTTATTTTCATATAATATTGGTTGCCTCATGGTTTCCCATACTCATGATATATCGTATAATTTGATAATTTTCTGATAAAATATGATGAGTGAAAATATAAAATGTTTTTTAAGATTCTTTATCGATCATATAATTCTAAATTATCACAATATTAGTCAAATCTAGGATTCTTTCTAAGATTTATGGGATTTTAAATAAGATTAAATGAAAAGGTTCTTGGTAGATTTTTCATAGGATTTGAAATTTGATATTTGATATCATCTTTCATAATTAAAGATGCTATTATTTAGGGATTATTAATACTGTTGAGAATCATGGAAGTTTCTATAAATTGTTATAGAAATATATTTTTCATATTAATGAGATTTGAAAATGGGGAAGTATGAAGAAAAAAGGAATTTTTTGAAATTGAGAGTGCTAATACTCTAAAAATTGAAAACTCCCTTGTATAAAAAAATCGAGATCAATAAAAGTGAGAAGGTAAGATGAATCTCTTGTTGATAATCTTTATTATTATTTATGAAGAGGAAGGATATTGATTTATGTATACATTTTCTTACATAGAAACATATCATCTCGAAAAAGGTGAGATTGAGTTAGATTTTTTGTTTCTTCTCTCATATATATATAGTAGTCAAATTTTATCCAAAAGAAGTTCTAATATTAAATTCAAAGTTATCCTAAATCACTCTGAGGATATTATTTGTTCAATAGTGTGGTGGTAATATTTAATATTGGTGGTAAAAGGGTAAATACTTTAATTTATCTACTGTTGTAGTGAAATTTCATTGATGTCACCTACCCTTAATTTATTTTATTCATTTGATATCTCATCAAGAGTCAAAGATAAACACTTCCCCAATATGATAATTACTATTTTTAGTGATTATATATATCTGGGAACCCAACTGAACCAGGAAGGGATTAAACTCTCCCATTGAGGTCAAACCTTATAAAATCCATCTGTGTTTATTGGTATTTATTATTCTTGAATATGGGTTTAGAAGTTATTTTTAGAGTGGATCATAACTCTAAAAAGTAACAACGATTTAATTCCAAAAAATGAATATGTAAAATTCACCATCAATTCACCCCTCTATGTTATGAATAAATTCCTTTGAGAACTTCAAGTGGTATTAGTTCCATTCCACACATGAGATCATACTTTTTCTAAGGCGAGGTATGAAATGTTAGGGTTCTATGAATAATAGAATATTGTTCTATAATATTTTTGGATAAGAGAAACATTGAGATTTATGGAAATTATAGAAAAAATATATTTTCATCATTTTTAGATTTTTTTACAAAAAACTTTATGGGGTTAAAGATAGAAAAAGGTGGGACAAACTAGAGAATATGTATGAGGGGAAGTTCAAGATCAAGAAAGAAAACTTATAGCTTTGGAGGGATTAGTATAAAGATTTTAGAATGGATGAGGATAAAAAATTTGATGACTATTTCACAAGGGTTAATGAAATTTTTAGTCATATCATAAGATTTTGAGACAAACTAGAATATTCTTATATAGTAAAAAAATCAATGAGTAATTTTCTAGATAGATATCACCCAAATATTTCACCCATTATAGATAGGGAAGATATTTCTCTTGATAAGTTTCACAATAATCTATAGAATTATTAAATGATAAAATTAATAATTTTTAAGAAGATGTAAAATGAGTTAGTATACTTTAAATCCATGAATAAAATAAAAATCCAATAAAAAAGAATATAAGTTCTAAGGTGAATCAGATAGAGATGATGAGAGTGATGAAAATCATAAGGAACTCATAGATATCATATATAAACTTCTCAAGGAAAATTAAATTATAATGGAAAGTTTCCACTTAGTTTTTTTGATTTAGAAGAATTTGGAAATTAATAGTAGGTTTTCCTATAATGAATAAAAACATTCAATTTGAGGATGAAAAAGATTAAGAGAAATTATAAATAATGTATAAAAGAATATCTAGTATAAGATCTAAAAAATATAATGAAGGGAGAATAAATATTTTTATAAAAAAGAAAATAAGCGTTCTAGGTAATAATAGAGATTAAAGATCATCATAAAGTAATTAATTAGAGGAATTATGTACTAGAAAAACACTAACTTCATGACACATGTTGAAAATAAATGAGACTATTCAGGTAGTGAAGTAGAATATGAAGAAGGTGAAGCCTACATGTTTCACATATTGATAATGAAACTTTAAATATATATTTAAAGGAGAACTATGATCAGGAAAGAAGTTAAAAATTTCTATAAGGAATTTTAATGGATGAATAAAGTTGAAGATGAGGTCCATGAGAAATAGAATGAGTATACTGATAATATTAAGATGCTCAAGGTTAATGTTGATGAATAAGAAAGAGTCATAAAAGAATACATGAATAATTTGGAAACATAAAATGAGGAACATAAAAAGGATAGATAAAGGTTTCTTATGGGTAAGAATTCTCTTGGAAAAAAAATATTTATTTTAAAAAATATATTAAAGTAAAGGCTATGTTATCTATAAATGATCCAAAAAAGTGATAATTGTGAGGTATTTTTTTAAAATATTAAATAATAATTTTTTTAATCTATATAACCAAAAAGTATAGGACCCAGACAAAATTATAGATAAAAATACTTCGATATAAACCTATATAGGAATAATAATTCAATAAATATAGTGGATATAGACCAGAGAAGAAAGGATCTTCAAGACTAGTGACAAATAAGGCTTTTATTACATCAAAACATAAAGTAGAAATTTAGGGATAAGCTCAATAGTTTTTTAGATACAACATTATGTGATACTAATAGTGATATGGGACTTATGAAAACAAGGAATATATATTTTGGAATAACATGTATCTTCTAGTGAGTTAGATAATACCTGCATTTTGGGGGAGCTACACAGATGAAAAAAGTAATTGATTTGTGGGGGGGGGGGGGAAACTAAAAATACTAACTCATATATGATTCCTATCCAAAATATTCTTGAATTTAATAAATATATTTGTATAATATATGATTAGTATAGTAAAAAGGATGATTAATTTTTGACCATGATGACTAGTCAATAACAATAGATGACTAAAGAGAAAAATAAGTAATGTGAAATCATCGATGAGAGGCCACTCATTATTGAAGTTCATCTCAAAGCTAGTAAGGGGATAAATACATAGACCCTTGATAGTGGATGATCATCAAAAAATACCATATATATAAAAATATTTAAAAATATTAAAATACATGATGGTGGTGTGGTGTTTTTTTGGTTATTAAATCCCTCTAAAGATAAAAGGTATTAGAATAGATGAGATTGGGGCCCAAAACTTTAAATCAATAAAAGTTTTCTTTGTTGATGGGATTAAATATAATATATTAAGTGTGATTTTTCCATGTGATGATGAGAATAAGGTCATTTTATGGAGAAATATACTTCTCATCAAAATAATTAAATATAAGAAAACTATTAATTTTGGTGAAAGAACAAGTAGAAATATTTTTCAGATTGGAGAATCAAAAGATTCATGTTACTTGAGTTCAAAATGGGAATAAAATATTGAAAATAAGGTTGGATCATCTCTATCAGATATGTTTTAGAAATATTTACAAAGGTGATGTTGTAAGAGATTTACCCTACCAAAAAAGATAAAAGGAAAAACTTTTTGAGGAATTTTTAAAAGGAAAACCACTCAAGGGAAGATAAAATATTTGAGATTTAGACCAAAAAACTTATTTAATTGATACATTTATCTTCTTATAGATCCATGAGAAATAATTCTACTCATGGTGATCTATATTTTCTCATATTTATTGGTGATTACACAAGAATAAAAAAGTTTATTTTTATAAAAAAAGGTTTGAGTAAATGAAAATTATTTACAAATTTATAAGAATTTTTGAAAAATAATTGGACATCTACAATAAGAAATTTCGATCTGATAAAGGTAATGAATTTACAAGAATATATTTTGAATAATATCATGAAAAAATTGTATAAAAAATCAGTATAGAATTTCATATAATGTTAAAAAAACATATTTTTTGAGATAAAGAATATGTTTTTGGTAGAGATGTGAAGAATAATTTTATTCTCACAAAATTATATTTGAGATAATTTATATTGACCACTGTTAATATTTAAAGAAATGTATACTAAGACCCAATTATAAATAACCTAAAATTATTTATTTTAAAAAATAAGAAGAACATTTTGGACTAATTTAGAGATCTTAGAATAATTTTTTTTATAAAAATTAAAAATATAATCTTGGAAAATTTGAATGAAAAGGTAAAGGGGGTATATTTTTGAGATATATATTAAAAAAGAAAGGCTAAAAATGATAGGATAAGAGGTTTTAAAAAGTTTTTGAATGAATTTATGTAAAAATTATTAAAGTTAAACCTATTTTTAATTCTACATATGTAACCAATTTTTATTATGAAGATAAAAACAATAATCCAAATTCTGATGTAAAAGGCACCGTTTGAGTAGAATCCAAGCCATATATAGTTAAATTTTAGTAAAATCAGTCCAATGATGTGGAGGAGGATACTGAAAATGAAAATAAGAAGTATAAAAGGTTAAATAATCATGTGAATAGAAATAATATAATTGGATAAGAGACCATATATTTGTAGTTCATAAGACAATTTTGATACAATGAGAACACAATAGATCTAACTAAAAGTAGATTGTGGTTTGAAAATATTACCCCACTTACTCTTAAGTTGAGCCAACATATGTGAGATAATACTTTGGTCATATTTAGTGGATTGAGGATATGGATGAATGGAAGTTTCATATTGATAATAATTCCTTTTTAGATATTGTTTCAAGACATGATAAAATAAATTTCATTGGAACCAAATTGGTTTTCGGAACAAGTTCAATGATCCTGGAAAAGTTATTAGAAAAAAATTTGAATTTTATGAAAGGGACTCTATCAAATATAATGTGTTTATTTTGAAGAGACTTATTCCACAATATCAAATATTGAATCCATTAGGATTTTCCTTTTTGTGGCATCTTACAAGCTATATGAATTTTTTCAAATGGATGTAAATTTCTCATTTTTGAAAGGAGTACTTGAAGAAGAGGTGTATATTGAGAATCATAATGAGTTTGTTCTTGATAATGATGAACCAAGACTATGTAATTTTATTAAGTCTTTTTATGGATTAAAAAATCCATAAGTTCATGGAATTCAAGGTTACAAAACTATATTAAGGGGGTAAAATTCATCAATGTAAAAGTGGATTAAAACCTGTATATTAAAAAAAGAATATAGGTACACTTTTTATAATTTTATATATTGATGATAAAATTTTTATAGGTGATCAGGAGAATTATTTTCAGGAATTTTATAATAAAATGAAGCATCAATTTTATATAACTGTTCTATATGTGCTGAAATAATTCTTCGGTCATAAAAAAATTATTCCAAATAACTATTGAATAAGTTAGAGATATATGACTCAAAACCAGTGTCTACACCCATTCAATTGGGATTTTTTTCCAAACATTTTAAATATGTGAGTTTAAATCAATGTCATTTTATAATATTGAATATAATTCTACTTTATCTCTCATATACTTGTTTAGAAATTGTTTATGTTGTGATTATTTGTTAAAGAAATGAGACTCCATATATGTTTTTTAATTCTGAAAAAAACTTTTAGTGAAATGTGAGAAAACTATTCCAGACAAAAAAATAGTCAAACAACCTGATATGAGATAGCCAAATCTATGAGTTGCAGTTTGATCCTTTTAGAGACCTTACCTATGAGTAGAGTTCATTGGATATCAGTATCCTTCTCGTCCCGATAAGAATTGTGGAGGTTTTCAAAGATGTAAACCATATTATCCCAAGTTTGTATGAGCTCTTTAATATTAATATTCTACCCTTTGAATCCATGTGACAAAATTCCAAGTTGTTTATGGATACTAAAGGGGTTTTGAGGTATATCAAAAAGACCAAAAGTTATGGGATACTTTACAAGAAGGGAAATAATTTTTATCTATCTGGGATTATAGATTCTTATTAGGATAATGATTATGATGATGTAATGTCAACTTTAGGTGGATTTTTTATTTTTGGAGATATATATATGAGTTAGAATTTTAATAAATAGAACTCAGTCACTTTGAGTACTAAAGAGGTTGAATATTTTTCTACTACTAGTTACTATACTCAAATGATTTAGAGGAAGGAGCGTGTGGATGATTTGAGGGAGATAATGAAGGAACCTCTGAGAATTTATTATGATAATCAAAGTTCTATAGAAATTTCTAAAAATAATGTGAAACACTAAAAGTCTAATAACATTGAAATTAAATTTTTTGTAATTAAAGAGAGGGTGAACACTTGAGACATCAAGATGGAATATATCCTTACTAAATACCAGTTGGATGATTTTTTCCCCAAGGATACCCCTAATGATAGATTTTAGTTATTGAGCCTAAACATGGTTGTTAATACCCTCCCATATCATTAAAAACATTTAGAGGGACCCCCACCAATCGATGAATTATATTTTCAAAAGGGAGAAAAGGTTTAAAAATCATTTCTATAAAAGTTCCTTTATTTACTTACCTTTTCAAATTTAATAGATATGTTTATTGTGAAAAGGGGGAGTTGTTTGGAGAGTTGAGTACATGGTTTTTGGGTTATTTAATTTTATTATATAGATAAAATATTACATTTCATAAAGGTATGAAATAATCTCAAAGACATTACCTTGTGCAGTTGTGTGGTGTAGGATTTTTCTTTAAAGATAAATGATACAATTTGATGACTCGCATGTATGTTATAGAAATTAGAGTAGATATGATTTTATTTTTAATAGTTTAGTAACCTTTCCAAGAAATCCAAAAGGGTAACTTGAAATACCATTAATTTTTTTGATGAAGTGGTTATTGGTTTTATTTTTTTGTTAATATGATTAAAGATCTAAAAAGTGGTTTTTGAGGATATAGTTTGGGAGTTCTTGTATAGACTGATTCAAGAAACATGGAAGAATCAAGTCAAAGTAAAAATTAAAATGTGATGATTGAGGTGGTGATCTTAAAGGAAACTATAGTAAAGTGTTGGTGAATGTAGAGAGACTACCTGTGACATCTTGGAAGTGGTTTTGAGTTGTTTTATAAAGGTGTATCATTGAAGGGTTGGTTAAAGGATCCTTTTATAAGTAAGGAGAAGTGACATTTTCAAAAATACCCATTCCTTAATGAATAAGGATTGTAATTTCTTAGGAAAATTCTATCCAAAGAATAAAATAATGAAAAATAGATAAGTTTTAGTTGATAACTTTCTCACCCACCCATTTATAGACAATTTTTTGTGATATTTTAAGACTCTACTCCCCTAGTTAAACCCTTGTTACCTTATTTTACATTTACCGTGCTGACTTTATTTTTACCTCAGTAACTTATTTTTATGAAAAAAATGAAATTAAACTTATCAAAAAAATTTAATAAGATGTTTTAAAATATAAAATTATATTTATTTGATTCAATTTCTAAAAGTGATAAAAATTAATTTTAACATAAAAACACATAATGCATAATATTTTTTAGAAAAATTCATTTTTAAGCATAATGAGAATTTCTTATTATTTATACTAAGTAAAAATAGTTACATTTATAATAATTTATTTATTTTTTATATTATAAATACATTTCATTATTATCATTATTCTATACTGATCAATTTATTTTATGAATATAAAAATACACATCATATTGAACGTATATTGTTTTTGAAAAAAGTCTTTTTAACAATAATAATGAAAATATAAATATAATTTATTACATATTTACATCTTACTAATTTATAATTAAAAAACACATCAAGAACTCTTCATAAAATCTAATTGCGGGATAATTAATGGTGATAATTGTAGGCGGTGATTCAACTAACATGGAACTTATAGTGATTTCAATGATCTTGAACTTCTCCCATTATCGATTTAACTCAAGTCGTACTTATTGAAATTCAGCTTTGGTTTGCTCTTTGGAAAACCCTTATGATGGAACTTCCTTACCAAGATCATATTAATTTCCCTCATAGTAAATAATTCTACTACTCAATGCCATTTATATCCCTTTTATAAATATATTTCATAATGTTGTTACTTGTAGTTTTACCCACAAAATTAATGGTTAGGTTTCAATGGTCATATAATTTCAATAACCATAAAAGACCGATGAATATATATATATAAATCAGATTTGATTATTATATATATCCTTATACAAATAAAAAAAATTATTCATATTATGTAATATCTTTCAACATGTTTATTATATTTATAATTCTTTTCCTTACTTCCATAGTTTCAATCAGGGTGATAATATTCATAAAAAACATGAGTATAATTATTTGATGTTCGTGGTATTTATGTTTACTTGTATATTTATCCCACTTTTAATTTTCATAATGATTTTTCAAATTATATTCTAATAATGGATCATTTTTTATCATAATAATATATATTTTATTTCTTTTTCATTTAGTGTTTTCTGTGAAACAAGATACTCAATACAATATTAATGAAAGGAAAAATAAATAGTGAAATCATGGGGTGCTACATTATACCACCTTAAATGATTTTCTCCCTAAAAATTTATTACTCATATAAAAAGAGTTTTTTTATTATTACATATTCAAGTTTCTATATAGCCTCTTCAAATATATGAATTCTATTAGATCCCAACCTTTCATCGAGGCACGCTTAGTTTTAATTTTTTATTTAACTCCTTTGAAAATGGTTAATGGAATGCGTATTGAAAGTAGGGAAGTTCTAGAGAGTGTATCAAGGGTTTCGAGAATGGTTATATAGCAAAATGGGAAATATTATGCATAGAAAATGGTTGGCGCATGGTTAGTACTAACTGTGTTCCCTAGAGGAGGTGGTGCGTGGTTTTTAAATCATACAGGGGGGTATAGAAACTGTGAAATACTAAACAGAGTTATTTACAAGGATTTAGCATGTGATACCAATTTGTGTGGGCACTCCGGAAAGTTTTGTGGCTTGGATTTCTCTTAGAAAGAGGAGACTATACGGTTGAGCATGGTTTTGGTAAACTGTGTGGCCCAACCACGTGCCTCTTTAAAAATAAGGAATTTACCATTTTTCCCTCTTGGGATTAAATAATTATATTTTTATTTTCACTCCTATTTATTATAAACTAGCTAAATGTGGAATCCAAACCATGATAACTTCTTCAAGGATGGTTATAATTCGATCATAGGGAACTTGAGGTTCTATTTAGTGTGAATTGAATCCTCAGGTAAGCCTATGAATCTATTTATTATTATTTTCTAGAATAACCATGGATGTTTCTCTTCTTCTGAAGCCCATGAGATATATTTCTATGAATTTTTTCACATCTTTTTTTGAGACCATTTTAGCTTGAATCAAGGTCTATGGTTTGGTAAGTGATTTTCTATGAGAATAAGTTAGGTGTTTTAAAAGATTCTTCCCATATTCTTGATTTTAAATTTATGTATGTATATATTCTAAGGCATTGTTTTCTGTATTTCTATATATTTAGCTATGAAAAGTAACACGATATTTTAATTGACGTGTGTGACCCTATACGGATCCCATCGATTCCATGTATTATTTTTATATTGGGCCTATGGCTACCCATGTAGAATGAAAACCCCTTTAAAATGGTGAAATGAGATTCTAAATGATGAATTAGAGGGATTATGAGATTAAATCTCTTGTAATTTTTGTTTGGAATGTTAACATTACATAATGTTCCATTTTTCTTAACTTTTTAAGTAAATGTGTTATGATATAATAAATATAATTAAGGAGAAATGGTAAAATGGGATGTTTATAATATTAAATGGTTTTGAAGAACATTTGAGTATTGAGTAAAATGAATAAATGGTTTAAGTATGGAATTGTGAAAAATAGCTTGAGTATATTAGACCATGGGAAAAAATGAATGTTGTAATGGGTGAAACCTTGATTAAAATGTCAAATATATTGGACCTTGAGAATTTTTGAATGATCAAATGGTTATATATGATAGAAATGATGGTCCCATCCCATAGGTAAAAATGTTGAACATGCCACTCCTTATTCTTGATACAAGATAGATAAACATGACACTCTACATCCTTGAATTGATATAATGGACATGAAACTCCTTAATCATGGTTTGGTCATAGCCACAATGATGTGGGAACTAAGTGTAATTTATATGGTAATTGAAATTGGTTCAACACACTTTGGAATCTAAATTTGAAATGATCAATAAATTTATTCTTCTTAATGTATGTGTTCAGCCCCTAGGATTGATAACTAATATTTAGGAATATGTTTCTTTCATTGACCTATTTATTTTTTACCTTCTTCTTCTACAAACATTATTACAGTTATTAGACTAGATATCACTTTAGAAACTTTTGGTGGCGGACTACTAATTTTTACTCACACCATGATCAAGAAACCATGGGTACCCAAGTAGATTCATGGTTGAAAGATAAGAAAAGGGAAAGGGCCTATGATATATGAAAGAGTTGGGATTTGGAGATAGATCATTGATGAGGGGACACAAATTGAATTCAAGACCGAATTTTGGTATTTTTAGTGTTACCTTATTTTGGGTTCCCCTTTGACACATACCACTATTATGTCATGACATGTTTTCTATATTGGTTATGGGAAATAATATGGTTTTTCTATATTATTATGTGATCCATGGTTATTATTAGTTATTGATTATTTTTACTTAATTTTTTTATATATCTTTAATATGACATCCCGATCCGAGTTCCACTCAATGGTGCCCCAAAACCAGTTTCCCAAATGGGCTCGACCACGCCTCCCCATACTCTAGAGGCTGATTCCTAGTAGTGAGGTCCTAGGGTGTGTTGATAAGATGAATTTTTATATAGATATTGTATTCATTTTATTAAATATTATACATCTTTTTTTAATAGTGCAGTAGGATTGTGTTAATTTTTACAGAGAATAGGTATCCAAAACTCTGAAGGAAATGTTGTTAAAAATGACCAAATATGGAATTTACATATCGTGAATCACATGCACTATGTTTATTCACCATTCATAGCATGTCTAAAAAGGATTGGACAAGTTGTTTTGAAACTACAATTCCTGAAAAGAGCACATGATGTGAATATCTAATAAAAATCTTGTAAAATTAAAAGGCAACTTCATGCTTATAGTTCAAGTAGTAAAGATAATGAATGTCATGAGTTCCCAATACACAACGTGAAATGATTCTAATATTTGAATTCCTAATATTCAAGACATATAATCCACTAGATACAAGATACACAAAGAAATATTTGGATTGAGAATACAAAACATGTGAAGGTAACACATCATGTAAATTTCTATTTATTACTGTACAGAACATGGAAAACCACACATATACTTATGGGATGTCATTTTTATTTCACTATATCTCCATTTTTATCCATTATTTTCCTTATAAATAAATTTTAAATAATTATTTTTTATATTTTAATTGAATATAAGTGTTTTTTATCATTATTCGAGTGTTTTTTATACTTTTCATCTCTGTTTACCTTTTCAACATTCACTTTTCATTTCCATTCCCATTAGACAGTAGATACAAACCACATTATTGCTTTCTTACACTTTCAAGTAAGTGTTTGGTTTATTTATCAATTGTTTTGATTAAAAAACTGATTGATTCATAATTCCTCAATTGCGAACTACTTTATTTCAACTATTTTATTAATTTTACAATCATGTCTGTGATTGTTTCTCTGATTTTGATTAATATTATTTTGAGTAGATAAACCACTTAGGGTATGGGTCGAGATAAAGGGTAGTTATAATTTTTTTTAATCAATAAACAGAAACTTGGTAACCCTAAGTCTAGTAGGTAGGTTAAAGAATAATTGTTTATTCAATTATTTTATGCAATCATAACCATGAAAAATTTAAATGAACAAACCTGAACTGTTTGGATTAGAATAGACTATGAACATTAGTCCATGTCATATTTTGCTATATAAGCTAATATTAATGAATCTCGGTTGTTATATATATTTAGAATAAGGAATAGTTTCATCTTGGATAGATCTAGTTTGTTTGACTATAATTAATTAGTTACCTATTCACCGCTTCACAACCTAAACCCTAGGACTATTCCAAGTTAGGTATGAGATTATCCTTTTTACAAAAAACACAGAAATTGATCAATATCCCTATCTTCTATATAAATCATAAACCAATTTATATAGCTTTAATTGAATCCCAAACCCAAATAAATTAATGGGGATTCCTATATAATGGGTTCGAAGTCACTGATTGCCCTTCATCTAGACTTTCCCCATGGGTTCGACCCCACTCCACCACTATACTACACCATCATAGCATGTGTAGTTTGGGATAATATAAATTTAAATATGATCCCCAAACACATGAATTCAATGATGCGTGTGGGTGTGTCATATTTTTTCACCATTTCTAGGTATTAGTACTATTCTAAAGCACTAAAATATTCAACATGTACCTAGGATTACCTCATCCATTCCCCTTGTCTGTTTTCATTTTTTCTATGGAAACCATTTTATCCTTCTTATTTTTAGGAATAGTGCATGCATTAGGTCACCTTTAATTGTTTAGGGAGTCTCAAAGCTCAATAATTTATCCCTTTAAATCTTGATTTTTAAATATATATCTTTTCAAACCACTATCCAAGTATGAAATACCGCAACAATCCCATGGGCCCCAACCCTACCAACATGAAACATGTTCGACCTACAGTACACAAAGATCAACCATTGAAACTGGAGTGCACCATCATGGATTAGGGATTATTGTCTATCCATTTTTCCATACCCAATATTATGTTCCCTCCTATCTAGGCACATACATTTGAAATCAAACCTTGACTCCTCATCATGATCTAGAATATGGTCTAGTTTAATGGATTACAAAGTGAAGATCCCCATGATCATATCTCTAAATTATTGGAAGTTTGTGATAGCTTTAAAAACTAGGGAGTATCCTATGATGAAATCAGATTGTGATTTTTCTAATTCTTCTTGCATTAATGAGCCAAGGATTGGCTAAAAATACAAGATCCCAAGTCAATCACGACTTGATATTAATTAGAAATAAGTTTGTAGATAATTATTTCCAACATATATGAACTTGAAAACTTTGGAATGACATACAAAAAATTTCTTAGGTAGATGTAGATTCATATTAGGAGGCATGTGATTGCTTTAAGGAACTCACTCAAAAGTGACCACATCATGGACTTGAGTGTGACTTCAGTTGAAAACATTCTACTAAGGCCTCCAATCAATAGCTCACATAGTGGTAGATGCTGTCGTTGATGGTGGTCTAATGTTGAAAATAGAAAAATTCATACGACCACTTCTAGATGAATTCTCATGTAATTCCATTCAGTGGCATAGAGACCATGGACCGCTTTAGCATGGAATCCACCAAGTGAAATAAAACACCCATCTAGCGGCACAAGTAGAGTCCCTTACTAATAAGATATAATCCTTTCAGCTATCTACTACACCACCACACCCTCCTATGCTTGTTATGGAATTTAAATATTGAGTGATCTGTGGAGGCTCCCACCCATACCAAAACTAAAGGGTCGGAGTAGATGAAACTCAAAGCCAATATTGTAATTATATTAAGTATAATAAGCATAGTCAACAATACCATTAACCATAATAATATTATCAACAGATGCCGAATCAACAACAACCCTAAAATAATCAAGAGTAACATCGATAGAAAAGTGGTCAAGAACATACTAGGATCGAAGGAGCACCTAGATAATCACCTATTAATCATATTATTAGATCATCAGAATATGTACCCAAACAACCTTTTCCTCCTAGAGACAAATTTTTTTAACCAGCTTCATAAAGGACACTAGAAGTAGTTACACATCTCCAATTGAATATGGAGAATCTTCTCACTTCCTTCATTAAAAAAATGACCATAGGATGACCACCCATGAAATATAAATGAAAAATAAAAGGGTGGCCCTCTGAAATCACAAACACCAAATGAGTAAGATCTCAAAGACCTTGTTTGATAGATTACCATGTACACTCCCTGGTAATACTAAGACACAACCAAATAAAGAAGAAAAGTATGTGGTATTAAGGAGTAGAAAAGTGTTGGATTTTCAAGAATCCTACATAGGGGAAAGAAATAAGCCTATGTAACCCAAGAAACATAAAATTACCATTAAATAGGATGACAATAATATTGCAAATAGAACTGATCCAGAGACAAATATGGAATCAACAACACCTGAAAAATTTCCAATATAAGATAAACCTAAAGAGGACATCTATATAGCACCACTATCTTATAAAACACCTCTCCCATTTCTATAAATAACGAGTCAATATAAAATTGAAGGGTAATATAATATTTTTTTGGAAATGTTCAAGAAATTTCATATCAACATCCCATTTTCTAAATATATTTCCCAAATTTCTACTTATGATAAATTCTAAAAGGAAATACTCTTAAAAAAGAGGGATTTGGAAGACTTGGGATTAATTTCCATAAATTAAGAATGATTTGCTATTGTTCAGTAGAATATTGAACCAAAGATTAGAGATCCTGGTAGTTTCTCAATTCCCAACACTATAGAAGCTTGAAAACTTGGAAGATATTTTTAAAAATTAAGAACTAGAATTAACCACATTACAATGACTGCATTATGAAAGATAAGACTCAATGAACTAATTCCAACTAGAGTGGAACTTCAATTAGCTGACTGATAAGTAAAGTATACTTGAGGGAATCTCTAGGATGTTCCACTCAAAATCAAAAAATTCATTTTCCAGTAGAATTCTTTATTTTAGGCATGAAAGAAGAGGGATACATTTTGATTATCCAAGGCTGAGCATTCCTATCCACTAGGAAGGAATTGATTGTTGCGAATCAAGGGAGACATATATTTAGAGTAAGTGATGGACAATTCATGTTTGACCTAGTGAAAGCTACTAAACAAGAAGATGATTCTTTTGAACACCAAGATATCTTTCTCATTGAATAGGGGAATGACTAAATGACCAAATAATATGATACTAATGCACTGTATCCTTCTAAAATAAAGGATTGTGACTATGAGGAATTAAACTATATAGAACCTCTAACAAGGGACACTATCCCATCATTCAAAACATAGGTCATCCACCAACCAAATTTGGATATAAAAAATCTCTCAAGAAAAATCATGTACTCATTCCTTGAGATGAAAACAAAATAACTAGTAATCATCAACTCAAAACTAACACAAAAACTAGAGGAAAATTTTCTGGAAGACCTAAAAAGAAGTAATAAGACAATCTCCTGGGGGTGGATGACATAAAATTGATTAACCCCACAATATGCACTCAAAATATTTTATTAGAAGAAGGTGAGAACCCCAAGCATCAGCCTCAAGGAGACTCACCCCACCAATGAAGGATGTGGTTAAGAAAGAATCACTAAAACACATAGATGTTTGAATACTTTTTTCAATATTTGACTACAAGTAGGTGAGTCTGCTACTTGTTGTTCCAAATAAAGAAACCCCACATTTGTAAAAAATGATGAATATGAACTAATCACAACTCGAACCATCACTAGATGGTTACTATGTATGGATTATATAAATTAAAATACAATAAATTGAAAATATAATTTCCCCTTTCCTTTCATGGATCAGATAATGGAGAGACTAATAGAACTCAATTTCTATTATTTACTGGATGAATACTAAGGATACAATCAAATTGTAGTCATCCCAGATGATTAATCCAAAAATACATTAACATGTCCACTCAGTACATTTTCCTATAGGTGTATGTCGTTCAGTATGTTTAATGCACCAAATACCTTATACATGTGCATGAAACTATATTTGACGACATGGAAGAAGAATTCTTGGAAATATTTATTGATGATTTCTTTGTTTATGAAAGATATTTTTAGTTATTCTTAAGAAATATTGAATTATCCCTATAGCATTGTGAAAAAAAGTTCCAGGTTTTAAACTGGGAGAAATGTGACTTTATGGTCCAAGGAGGCATATTACTCAGACAAAAAATATCAAAGAATAGAATGGAATTTGATTCTGATAAGATCAAAGTGATCAAAGAATTTATTAAGACCTCAACTATTGAAGGAATACAAAGCATTATAGGACATGCAATATTCCACTACTGATTCGTAAAATATTTTTCAAAAGTATCCATCCATTTAACACACCTATTAGAAAAAGGTACTTCCTTTGAGTTCACTGAAGATATTTATCTGGCATTAAACATTTTAAAGAACAACCTAGTTTACACTCCTTTTATCATTTCACCAAACTGGGATAAATACTTCAAATTAATTTTTGACACCAACAACATTGCTGCATGCTCTATCTTTGGATAGTGTTTCGACCACATATTTTGTCCCATTTACTATGCCAGTCACACATTGAATGATTCTTAGGTAAACTAAACAATAATGGAGAAGGAACTCTTAAAATTATTATATGCTTTCTAAAAGTTTTACTCATACCTTATTTTATAAAAGGTAATTATTTACACTGACCATAACACCCTTAAATATTTTCTATGCAAAAAAGATTCCAAACCATGAGAGATATGGTGGATCCTACTACTTTAAGAGTTTGGCATAACAATAGGGGACATTAAGGGGGATGAGAACATTTTTGCTGATCATCTATCCTGACTCCCACTATCCATCATTAAGGATGGTGATAATCTAGACATCGAGGTTGACTTCATTGATGAAACTATTTTCAACAAAAACAAAACTCATGGCCATAGTTTTTCTACTTTTCAAACTATCTCTCCATGTGATCACTCTACCCAGACCTCTCCTAATAGTAATAGAGGATATTTTTGGTTGAATCTCCACACTACTACTAGGATGAGCTATTGCTTTTTAAGTGATGTGCTAATGTCTTAATGAGGCACTACTTCCCATAGGATGAGATACAAAGTATACTCGACATGTTTCACACATCACCAAATGTAGGGCGTCATTTAACAGAACAAATAGTTTCCAAAAATCTTGAAAAGCATTCTTTTTTGGTCCACACGCTATCAAGATGCATGAAACTTTTGTCAAAGTTGTGATCGATACAAAAAAACTAGAACCTTTAGAAAGAGAAATGAAATTCTCCAAAATCTGATCATGGAAGTTGAAATATTCAGCATATAAGGAATAAATTTTATAAAGAAATTCCCTAATTCACATAGAAATCCCTATATATTGGTTTTCATTGACTATGTTTAGAAATGGATGGAGGCTAAAGCCACCAATCATGAAACAAAAAAAGTGGTCATGAACTTTCAAAATAAAAATATATTTTCAAGAATCATATTTCCTTGATTGATCATTAGTGTTTAGGAAATAAATTTTACCAATAATTTTGTCAATGTATTATATGAGAAGTACAAAATCTGGTAAAACACAAGAACTCCATACCACCGACAAATAAGAAAGAAATTTGAATTACCAAATAAGGAAATAAAAAAATCCTAGAGAAAATCATGAACACAAATCAAAAGTATTAGAGACTCAAATTAGACAATTCACTCTGGGCATACTACACGACATACAAAATATCCAACAACACTAATCTATTCTAACTTGTGTTCAGTAAGACATACCCTTTACCGGTGGAACTAGAGCATCATTCATACTAGGAAATTAATAAATTAAATATGTATTATTAAAAATTTATAGAATTTAGGATAATGAAAATGAAAGAATTGGAGGAAATAAGGAATTATTCCTACGATAACTCCAATATTTATAAAGAAAAAACCAATAAGTGGCACGATCAGCACATCATGCAATGAATATTTACACTTGGGAATATGGCCTTGTTATTCAATTTTCTATGGAAGATGTTCAATAGAAATATCAAATCCATTTGGTCAGGACCCTTCATAGCCGTACAAGTATTCCCCTATGTGACCATCAAGATTATTAAAGGAGGAGAACCACCCTTCAAAGTTAATGGAAAATGATTGAAAATTTATTGGGAACCATTCCACAAAGGATGTGTCCTTACTTTGAGATTCATATAAATGGGATAAAGTCTAGATCTCGATGTTAAATGAAGCACTAATTGAAAGAAAACCCAAGAAAGGTTAAATAGAATAGAATAGAGTTTAGGAATGATTAGGTCATGTTAGAAGAAAAGGAAGTAGTCCCTAGTTCATTAATATGAAAGACACCACAATTAAATTTCATGTATTATATACACGAAATGTAAGGTTCATGGGTAAAAAAACAAAAAATTTCACATTACATATCATTTAATACTAAACAAAGTGACATTCCCTGACAATTAAGAGTTATGAACCTAGGGTTCATGACACATGAGGCCCCCATTTTCCTCCCCCTCTCTTGTCAATCTTCACAATACTACCCTTTTCCTTCTTCCAATCCCTCTACATCACCTCACCCTCAATAAACCTTTTTTCCCTCATCCTATATATCCTATCATCTCTATTAAGTCTAAAATGGACCGCATGAAGATTGCTCATACTCCCACTTCCAATTGCGCACCCGGGCATAAGGATTCACCTCTGGCCAAGTACTGAAAGGCTTTGTCACCTCCACCATCTCCCACTTCATCCTCTTCTAGATCCAATGCTACCTACACATTCCCCTCAACTATTGAAGAGTCTCATGGGAACTATAATGGGTCTTAGGGTATAGTCCATACCTATATCCATCCCATATTTCACCATTTCTCACCTAAACAGTAGGTCTATTTGGCCTACCTATAGGAAAACCCCATACCGACCAAAAAAGCATTGGATCATACCATGATTTCATAGATTAAGCTCATCCAGGAGGTCCTCCACCTTCTTGAAAATTTTCACATCTCCCCCATCGTTGATGTTCATGAGTATACCTTTTTGGAGATTTTCCACAAGTTCTTGGGCACGTTCGAGTTGTTCATTGACAACATCTCCTTCCAACTAGGTGAAAAACCCCATGAGATCACACTCAATGAGTTTAGCATCAAAACAGTCTCTATTATTTTGACATTGTCACATCTAAAGTATTTCAAAATCTTCATCTCAATTCATGAAAGTCGTATTTCACATGCTTTTAAAGGATAGTTATCCAGGACCCTTAGAGCATCAAATATCCTTGAACTATGAAAGTCTACCAAACTGCGAGGTGATGCACTATAGATCCTTCATCGAGCCTTGACACATCCCTAGATCAGTCACATAGAGGCTCACATGATCATGATTTATATTAAACTCCTCATCCTCACCTCATCCATGGGTATCCCAACCATCAACATTGCATCCCATTTCACATTTTATTTTAGGGAGCATCTGAAACAGACTCTAGTAATGTTGATGGGAAGATCATTCATCACCCATCTCACTAGAACTATCATCGTTTTGATGCTACCCTTCCACTCACACCCCTAGGCCCTATGGAGTCGATCAAATTTCTCTTTCTCCATAAAATGGGGCTGTTGAAGAAGGAGAGAGAAATCTAATGATTGGAATAGAGACACATTGGGACTGTTGAAGAGGCACACAATGACCACGCCTCCAACATATCCCCTGATACTATCACCTACATATCATCCCATAACTTCACCAACACCATTCCTTGACCCATTACCACACTAATTCTATCCCCGTACACCACCCACATCCCTTCTCTCTCCACCACTACCTTTCCCACACCATCATACCCTGTCATTCTCTGGACATCACATCAATATATTCTGGTGAAACTATGTTAGATATGCTACCACATGGGAATACCATTAATTGAACCACCATCCTTTACCATCCCTTCCTCACCACTACCCCTTCAACCACTCACCCCCACATTCTGTAGGCACTTCATCCTCTAGAATTATTATACTAAAACCCACCCATAATGATATGACTTTAGAGTTGATTGATAATACTTCCCAATAAAATTATTTAGAAGAGTAGGCCTGGTGGGGTAAGGGACCAACCCTTCCACCATCTACAAAGATTCTATTCATTGAACATACTACCACACACATGGCTATCCTTAGGATAGTTACCTCACAACCACCTTCCACCATGATGTCTTCCAAAACCGTGACACCTTCTAAGGCCATCATTTATTCTCTTTACATATCCATATATGAAATCAATATAGAAGTCCAGATTGAGAGACCAACTATTTGAGAGGGTGATTCAGATAAAATGAACAAAAAGACTATCCATTAGTCTTAGTTCCCCTTATACCCTCCCTCATTTTCGTAATTGGTATGGGTGACACTTTTTTTCTATTTGTATTCCATCACACACTGATGTATCATCACTATATACATACATGGGATATTGTTTTTTCTTTACTACATAGTAGATTATTTACATTTCATTACAAGATTAATCTATCCATGTATATCTTTCCAATCTCAACCATGGTTATTGATGAACCTATTCCTTAACCATATCCCCTCATAATTTGGATGACAGAACATTTGGATGACTTTAAGGACTAGCTTGAGGAGATTTCACTGGTTATCTATGATCAAAAGAGATCCCCACCATGTTGAGCACAAATTATATTCTTATTTCATGATATTCATGCTCAGTATTCTCTCGAAGTGGTTAATACCACCAAGTATCCACATAGACCGATGACACAACCATAAGTTCTTATAGGAAGCAACATACTTTTAAGTAGATGAATGGCACTTGATTGATCCTTTTTCCCATCCATCTAGAAGATGAATTCATTCTTAGTGTTTTTTGGGATGTAACACATAGTTTTTCTTCTTTATTTTTCGTCATGTTCAAAGGATATTGTTTTTTATTTTTAATAGTTATCTTTTTCTTAGGCTGGCCCTGAACTTCACCATACTCATTTATATTTATTTTTATGAGTTGATTTTCTGTAAAATACACTATGTTCATCTATCCATTTTACTAATTTCATCCTATTTAAATCATAATTACTAATGTTTTATCTAGTGTATGTTTTTTTATTTTAACAAATTATGCATGTATCTTAATTTGAAATCATCATCCACCAAGTTTCTTCATGGAATTACACTCATGAATTGGAGTTATCAATTCCCCAAATTCAATTTAAAATTTCCATTTTATATTGTATATACTATATATGTGATATATATTTTACAATAATTTCTAGGATAGTGTGGAAAATATGTCATTTTAAGTGTGGGGGGAGTCTTTCTTTAGATTTATTGTCGATACACTTGGATTATTGCTTATTTTTACCTTTCTAGGAGACATTTTTCACTAAAATCATGATGTAAACCCAAACACTCATTACATCCATTTAAATAAAATAACAAGTTAGGTTGGAAAGTGTTAAAATCCATGTTTTACTCCAATTTAGATTTTTATCATGATTTCTAATTTTATTAATTTAAGAAAAATTAAAAATTTTTAAATTTATTTTGATTAACTTATTAATGCATTTTATACCCTATGTGATTGCCAATTATTATTTATACCTCCATTATAAATAGGACTCTGGACCCAAAATTTCATTTTCTTTTATGAAAATATTTCTTAAGATACACTTTGGGTGTGTAAACCCATCTGAACTTGAATTTTTATATTATTGAGGCTATGATTGATCAAATATAATTTCAATATGATTGAGGTAATTTTTTTGAGGCACTTTTTCCTAAGACCCACCTTCCATTTTTCTTTATTTATCATATAGTAACAATAAGAACCCGATATTAAACATTTCATATTCTTGAATTATGTTAATAAATCACATTGAGAATCTTTTTAGGTTTAGAGTTTTAGATAATTAGGTCATAACTGTTACATTACATCTCAAAAATTACAAAGTAGACACTTCTACTCAATTCCCATATTTTTCACAAAATTAAAATTCTTGAAAAAAAGAGTCATTTCTAGTTCGATGATTTAGACAACATGACTTTTCCTTGATACCATCCTTAACACTATTCCAATTTATGTCCTGTGAAAAATATTTCAAAAACTTGGGATGAGCATAAAAAGCTCAGTAAGGGATACACAAAATAGGAAAACTGTTAGTTTTTTTTTCAAAACAACAAGTAAACCATGAATACTTTATCATAAGTAATATATTTCACCTTTATAAAGTAGTAAATACTATTCAATGAATAAAAGATCATTGATTACCTTTTTTTAACCAAAATATTACCATAAAATCCATATAAAGAACACATAACATATAAAGGTAACTTGGGACAAAAACATACTTAAATGGAATAACCATACGGTTGACTTCCACACATATAACTAAATGGAATAGCCATACGACTGACATCCATAAACAATGAATTGGAGATTATAACATTACCACCCATCCAGGTTTATCACGGTACCACCCTTTATTTTGTTTATCACGTAACCAGCCATCAAATGTCTAAGTACCATTATAAAATCATAACACATACAACAAATATAAAGGAAAGAAAAAAATTTCCACATTTCAATCACAATATATCGCTTAAATATATTGAAATAAAAAATTCACTATTCAAACCATTTTAAATAACAAAATACATAAAAGATAATATGGTTTTTATTTTCCTTTTAAAAACATTATGTCTTGTTAAGGAATCCAAAAATCAAATAATACTCGCCATGACAAAAAGGTTATTGTCACCGATTACGTTAAAAGAAAAATTTCATTTTGTTATTTAGTAAAATGATTTGTAGAAAAATATTCCATTTGAATGAAATGAAAAGAAAAAGGTGTTTATATATCATATAAAATAAAGTAATGTATTTAAAAAAATATGCCTCAATGAAATGATATTGAGATGAAGTCCCATACCTCGTGTCCGACTTAACCAGTTCGTTCTTTAATCTTCTGAATAAAAAACTAAAGTTAATTTATAATTGCTTGAGAAAATTTTCCAAGATTATTAATCATTTTATATGAATTATTTATATCTTATAAACATGATGTAATCATTTATGTAAATAATCGTCATTTTGTCGATATTTGGTACTTGAGTCAAAAATGGACTTCTTATAAATACAAGTTGTTCATGTTGTCAGAATTTCATTATATGCATAATGATATTTATGATTTATAAATAATATATATCATATAAATCCAGTATATACCTGTATTTATAATAGTACATAACATTTGGATATAAGAAATGAAATGAACTATTCATAGAGATGGTAAGCCGTACGTGCGCAGGAACGCTACTTCCATTTATATTTTATATTGTAATGGAATAAAAACATAATGATACATAATTATATTATAATTAATTTATAATATAATATATATTTTCATTAACTCTACCCTTTATACGTTCCACATAAGGCATGAACGAGTCATATCACTTTGAGGGGGCGGCAGTCCGCACTTCCTCAAATGAGATTATCGTATTTACCCACTATAGAAACCATAAAGGTATTATATAAATAAAAAATATATAAGCATAGAAAAAATATAAATATAATATATATCATATATAAAAAATGTTCCATCATAATGGCCACCTTGAGAGGTGGTTGGAGATATTTGAACAATCATTGTTTCGTGAGGCAATAGTTCACCGTCCACAGAAACAGTATGTTCTTTACCCATTAGACGGAGGTGTGTGTAAGTGTAGTTCGAATAATTCTCATAAAAAAATATAGTATATTAAGGATACTGGTGTTTTTATAAAATAAAGGAATAAAAAGAGTTTATGGGGTTGGAGAAGTAAAATAAAAAAAATAAAACAAAAGAATTTAATAGAAACTGTTACCTTTCATTCGGGTAACTCCCTTTGGTTTGAACCAAAAGGACTTCTTGAAGAACCTTTTTCTTAGAGTAAGGCTTATAGGTGAAAGAGAAGGATCTTGAGAGCTTATTTGGTCAGAGTTTGGATGATCCAAGGGGCTTTAGAGGTGTGAGGAATGGGTTAGAGGTGATGAATTTTTATAAGGGGGAGGAGGGGCTCTTTAAGAAAGTGTGAAAATAATATTTTATTATATAATGATTTTAGATTTCTAAAGGTCCAAAAATAAATAAAGTCATAGATAAGATGACTAATTTTAGAAATAAAATCATCCAATATTAATTGGAAAGGTTTTGGATATTATTTTAATCTTTATAATCTTATTTATTTAGATAATTTATTAATGAGGTAAACACTACATCATTATTGTGTCATACATAATTTAATTTATTTGATGTCTAAAAATTGTAAAAAAATACTATTATGTATAAAATGTTTTTATATTTAAAATTAATATTTATAGTCAAAAATATAACTTATATAACCCCATGTAAAAATTAATTTACTAAAATATATTTCTTTATGTCATTTTGTCTTTACATTAAATTATTTAATCTAGAGTGTCATTATCACTCCCAAGTGGCTAGATGAGGTCCCAAAATAGACCCAAGGATGAACATGGCCGGAAATTACTCATCTAATAAGGTTATGACAAGTGTTAAGTTAATTTTATGTTATTATGACATTATTTTTACCATGAATTACCCTATTTACCTTTAATTGTGGTAAATAAAAGTCAAAAGTTACTATTCACCAAAAAATATGTTCATATCATTGAATAAAAATTTACTTGATAATAACAACCATGTATGTTGTATTTTTTAAATTCAATTAACAAAAGTGGTAAAATTTCATTTAAATGAAAAATTTATCTTTTTAACTACTACTCAGTGTTTTCACTATTCATCAAAATTGATGTTTTTCAGAAAAATACAAACAATTTAGCCTAAGCTATATTTGATATTACAAATTCAAAAATGATGTATATTCTATAAAAATCAAAACATAGAAGTTGGATTAATTAATTTAAAATTAATTACATTTATCAAAACAAAAGGCGTGTTTTTAAGAAATATTAACTATCAAAAGATTGACATTTGTTTATGTCCAATTTCAAAGTGAAATTAATTTCAATGACCAATATTGGATTAAATGTTTAAAATATAATCTAAATACACATTAAAACCAATTAAAAAGATAATATAAACATATAAATAAATTATATTAAAAAGGAGTTTTGAATTAAAATACAATATTTTTCACTATTCATCAAAAAATGAATTTTATCAGAAAAATACCAAAATTTTACCCAGAGTAAATTTTGATTTCCTTATTCTAAAGAATAATTTTATTTTTTCAAATAGAACATATAAAAGTGACCAAAACTTTATTTTAATAGGGTTAACCATCAATAGGTGGTTAATCAACCTTTTAAAGTAAATTATTCTTAAAATTAGATTTATTCAAATTTTAAGCCACTAAATTTTATTGGATAAATGTTAAAACATTTAACAAATATGTATAATCATATTTTAGTTAGTTCTGTTCATTTCCACCAATATAATGGCTAGGCCCTAACTACTATTTAAAATAATAATATTATATTGTTAGTGTGCAACATAAGATTTCAAAGAAACCTGTTATTGCATATTGGGTACACCATCAAACATAGAAATCCCCTTTAAAGTAAAATTAATATTTAACACACAAATATTTATAAATATAAAAATTTCATATTTCTATATTTACCTGGGATGCTACATCCTTCCCCCCTTTTGGAAATTGTTCCCCCGTAATTTTATTCACTTATCAAATAAATGGGGGTATTTATCCCTCATAGCATTTTTAGATTCCCACATTGACACTTCAACCATATAGTTTTTCCATAGAAACTTTACCCGGTGAATTACCTTATTCCAAAATACTTGCTCTCTTCAGTCAAGAATTTGGACTGGATGTTCCTCATAAGAGATATTCTCTTCCAACTGAATTGTCTCTGGACTTAAAACATGAGATGGATCTGGCATATACTTTCTCAACATTGAAACATGAAAAAAATTGTGTACCTGGGAAAACTTGGAGGTAATTCCACTCTGTATGCAACTGATCCAACTTTCTCCAGGATTTCTTAAGGTCCAATGAAACTCTGACTCAAATTTCCTTTTTACCAAAACTCATCAAACTTTTCCATGGAGAATCTTTTAGAAAGATATGATCACCTAACTCAAAAGAAAGATCATTCCTCTAGTTATCCACATAAATTTTCTGCATACTCTGAGCTATTCTCATGTTCTTTTGAATCAACTGAACCTTCTCTTCCATCTCTTATACCAATTCTGGTCCCATCAGCTTCCTTTCACATACCTCATCCCAAAAAGATAGAGTTCGACACTTCTTCCCATATAATGCCTCAAAATGGAGCCATCTGTATACTAGAATGAAAACTATTATTATATGAAAATTAAACCAAAGAATGATGTTGGTCTCAACTTACCTATTAATCTAGTGAACAAGCACATAGCATATCCTCTAAGGTCTAAATTGTTCGTTCTGACTACCCATCTGATTGTGGATGAAAAACTTTACTAAAATTTAATTTAGTACTCAATGACTTTTGAAGGCCTTTCCAAAAGTTAGAAGTAAACCTATGATTACAATAAAATATAATGGAGAGGGGAACACCATGAAACCAGACTATCTATTTAACATACAACCGAGAAAGTTGATCTAGAGACAAAGTATCTCGAATAGGAAGGAAATGAGCAGATTTAGTCAATCGATCAATAATAACCCAGATTGCATTATTAACTCGAGATGTCTTTGGTAATCCCACAACAAAGCTCATGGATATATTTTCCCATTTCCACTCTGGCACTGGTAAAGACAGAAGCAACCCTTTCTCTAACTACTTCTCTACTTTAACCTAATTATAAGTCAAACACTTCATAGTAAAATCAATAATATCTATTTTTATTCCATCCCACCAGTAATACTCTTAAAGATCTCTGTACATCTTAGTACTACCATGATGAACTGAAAACGAGGAACTATGAGCTTCTCATAACAAATCATTCTTCAACTTTGAATCACAAGGCACACAAAATCTCTTCCAAAACCTAAAAACACAATCATTATCGATGTTAAAATCAGGCAATTTACCCTTTTGAACTAGCTCTACCTTTTCCTGCAACTCACTGTCTCCCTTATGTGCTTGCTTAATTCTGTTAGATAGAGATGATCTCACTGACACCTGAAACAAAATAGAAGAATTTACTACACCAACAACTTCTATTCCAAAGTTCATCAAATCAAAAACCAAAGGATCTCATTCCAAACGTAGCATGGTTAATGGGCATTACTTTTTCGACTCAAAGCATAAGCCACTTTATTTTCTTTTCCAAGATGGAAAAGTATCTTGCAATCATAATCCTTGATTAATTCCAACCATATCCTCTATCTCATGTTCAATTGTTTGTAAGTGAATATATACTTTATATTTTGCGAACAGTATATATTTCACACTTTACTCCATACAAATGATGCTTCCAAATTTTTAAAGAAAAAACAATAGTAGTTAATTCCAAATCATGTATAGGGTAATTTAACTCATGAGGTTTTAACTGATGTGAAGCATAAGAAATTACCTGATCATTATGCATAAGGACACAACCAAGTCCTTTTAATGAAGCATCACTGTAGAAAAAAAACTCACCATTTCTAGAAGGCATTTCCAAAATAGAAGCATTCACCGATATTCTTTTAAATTCTTGAAAACAATCATCGCATTCTTTTTTCCAAATGCAATTAACACATTTTCGAGTTAACTTAGTCATTGGAATAGATAACTGTGCAAAATTTTCAACAAACCTCTGGTAATAACCTATCAAACAAAGAAAAATATAGATCTCGGTTATATTTGTGGGTCTTGGTCATTCTTCAACAACTTTTTTTGAAGGATCAACAGTTATGCCATTTTTTGAAAGAATGTGACCAAGGAAAGAAATTTGCTGTAACCAAAAATCACACTTTCTAAATTTCCCAAAAATATTATTTTATTTTAAGGTTTGCAATACAACCCTTAAATGACTTTTATGTTCCTTTTTACTTTTAGAATAAACCAAAATATCATCAATAAACACAACCACTATTTATCACCTGAGTCAACTTTTCCATAATTGAAAAAAACTATTCAGTTATGATGCTGACCATCTCATGATGCTGATTTTGAATGTCATTTCCCTTTGTATGCCTTCCATCACAACTTCCCTGTTTCCTCTAAGAAAAAAATCATTCTTAACACAGAAATATCTTGGTGAAACAACATGGTAATCTGTAAATTCTATCATTTCAATCAGACCATAAATTAATTTGTGGACATTAATTTAACAATACCCTAACTCCTAAAGTTGTGTAAACTGACCTCTGATACCAACTATAAGAACTTAGACTTAAACATTGCATATTTTTGAATTATGTTAATAATTCACATTGATAATATTTTAAGGTTTAGAGTTTTAGAGAATTAGGTCATAACTATCACATTACGTCTAAAAAATTACAAAGTAGACACTTATACTCAGTTCCCATTTTTTTCACAATTTTTTTTGAAAAAACGAGTCATATCTAGTTCCATGATTTTGACAACATGACTTTTCCTTGATACCATCCTTGACCCTATTCCACTTTATATCCTTTGAAAAAGTATTTTAAAACTTGGGATGAGCATAAAAATCTCAGTAAGGGATACCCAAAAAAGGAAAACTGTTAGTTTTTTTTCAAAACAACAAGTAAACCATGAATACTTTATCATAAATAATAATTTTCTCCTTTATGAAGTAGTAAATACTATTAAATGAATAAGATATCATTTCTTACCCTTTTTTAACCAAAAGTTTACCATAAAACCCATATAAATAACACATAACATATAAAGGTAACTTGGGACATAAACACACTTAAATGGAATAACCATACGGTCGACTTCCACACATATCACTAAAAAGAATAGCCATATGTCTTAATTTCTTACCCAATGAATTGGAGGTTATAACGTAACCACCCATCCTGGTTTGTCATGGCACCACCCGTTACTTGTTTTATCACATAACCACCAGTCAAATGTCCAAGTACCATTGTAAAATCAAAACACATACAACAAATATAATGGAAAGAAAAAATTTCCACATTTCAATCACAATATATCACGTAAATATATTGACATAAAAAATCAATTATCAAAACCATATTCAATACCAAAATACATAAAAGAGTATATGGTATTTATTTTCCTTTTAAAAACATTATGGCTTATTAAGGAATCCAAGGATCAAATAATACTCACGGCGGTGGAAAAATCGTTGTCACCGCTTGCGTTAAAAGAAACAATCCTTTTTTTCATTTAGTAAAACGCTTCGTAAAAAAATATTACCTTTGAATTAAATTAAAAGTCAAAGGTGTTTATACATTTTATAAAATAAAGTTATGTATTAAAACAAAATATGCCTTAATGAAAGGAGATTGAGACGAAGTCACTTACATCATCTCTGACATGAACCTTTCATTCTTTAATCTTCTGAATAATAAAATAAAGTTAATTTATACTTTCCTAAGAACCTTTTTCAAGTTTATTATTACTTTTATATCAATTATTACCATTTTATAGACATTATGTAATCATTTAAGTTAATAATGGTCATTTTGTCGATATTTGGTACTTGAGTCAAAAATGGACTTCTTATAATTACAAGTTATTCATGTGGTCAAAATTTCATTATATACATAATTATATTCATGATTTAGATATCATAAATATCATAAATATCTAGTATATACATGTATTTGTAATAGTACATAACATTTGCATATAATAAATGAATTGCACCGTTCATGGAGACGGTAAGCCGTACGTACGCATGAACGCTATTTCCATTTCTATTTTCATATTGTAATGGAATGAAAACTTAATGAAACATAAGTATATTATAATTAGAGTATAATATCATATATAATTTCATTAACTCTACCCTTTATACATTCCACATAATGAATGAACGAGTCATATCACTTTGAGGGGGCGGTAGTCCGCACTTCCTCAAATGAGATTATCGTATTTACCAACTATGGAAACCATAAAGGTATTCTATAAATGAAAAATACAGAAGAATAGAAACAATATAAATATAATATATATCATATATAAATACAATTACATCATAATGACCAGAATTAGAGGCAGTTGGAGATATCTGAACAATCATCGTTTCGTGAGGCAGTAATTCGCCGTCCACAGAAATAATATGTTCTTTACCTATTAGATCAAGGTTTGTGTAAGTGTAGTTCTAATAATTCTAATAAAAACAACCTAATATATTTAGGATACTGGTTATTTTATAAAATAAATGAATAAAAAGAGTTTATGGGGGTTGGAGAAGTAAAATAAAACGAAATAAAACAAAAGAATTTAAGAGAAACAGTTACCTTTAATTCGGGTAACTTCCTTTGGTTTGACCCAAAATGACTTATTGAAGTGACTTCTGCCTAAGGTAATGATTCTATGTAAAATAGAGGGATATTTAGAGCTTATTTGGGCAGAGTTTGGACGAGCTAAGGGGCTTGAGATTTGTGAGGAATGGGTTAGAGGTGAGGAATTTTTATAAAGGGTAGGAGGGGCACTTTAAGAAAGTGTGAAAATATTATTTTATTATATAATGATTTTCAGTTTTAAAGGTCCAAAACTAATTATAGTCGAAGATAAGATAGATCATGGTAGAAATAAAATCATCTAATATGAATTAGACAGGTTTTTGATATTATTTTAATCTTTATAATCTTATTTATTTAAATCATTTATTAATGAGGAAAACACTGCATCATTATTGTGTCATACATAATTTAATTTATTTGATGTCTAAAAATTATAAAAAAAATACCATGATGTATTAAATAGTTTTATCTTACCAATGAATATTTATAGTTAAAAATATAACTTATATAACCCTATTTAAAAATTAATTTACTAAAAGATATTTTTTATGTCATTTTTGTCTTTACTTTAAATTAATTAATATAAAGTGTCATTATCACTCCTATGTGGCTCCATGGGGTCCCAAAATCGACCCAAGGATGCCCATGGTCGGAAATGATTCATCCAATAAGTCTAGGACAAGTGTTAAAGTAATTTGTAATTATTATGATATTATTTTTACCTTGGATTACCCTATTTACCTTTAACCATGATAAATAAAAGTCAAAAGTTACTATTCACTAAAAAGATATTTTCATCTTATTGAACCACATTTTACTTACTAATAACAACTATGTATGTCTTATTTTCAGAATTTAATTCACATAAGTGGTAAAATTTCATTTAATTAGAAAATTCATCTTTTTAACTACTACTCAGTGTTTTCACTATTCAACAAAAATTGATGTTTTTCAGAAAAATACCAAATATTTAGCCTAAGCTATATTTGATCTTCAGAATTAAAAAATTAAGTATATTTTACCAAATTAAAAACATAGAAGTTGGATTAATTAATTTAAAATTAATTTCTGTTGTCAAAACAAAAGGCATGTTTTTAAGAAATATTTAATATCAAAATATTGACATTTGTTTATGTCCAATTTCAAAGTAAAATTAATTCTAATGACCAAATTTTAATTAAATTTTAAAAATATAATCTAATTACACTTTAAAACCAATTAAAAAAGATAATCTAACCATATAAATAAATTGTATTAAAAGGTAGTTTTGAATTAAAATACAATATTTTTCACTATTCATAAAAAAATGAATTTTATTAGAAAAATACCAAAATTTTACCCAAAGTTAATTTTTTTATGTCATGATTCTAAATAAGAATTTTATTTTGTCAAATAGAACATATAAAAGTGACCAAAACTTAATTTAAATAGGGTTCTCCATCAAAAGCTGGTAAATCAACCTTTTAAAGTAAATTATGCTTAAAATTAGATTTATTCACATTTTAAGCCTCTGAATTCTATTGAATAAATGTAAAAACATTTAAAAAACATGTATAATAATATTTTAGTTAGTTATATTCATTCCCACCTATACAATGGCTAGGAGTTAACTACCATTTAAAAAAATAATATTATATTGTTTGTGTGCAACATAAGATTTCAAAGAAACCCATTATTGTGTATCAGGCATGCCATCTAACATAGAAATCCCATTTAAAGTAAAATTAATATTTAATTCACAAATATTAATAAATATGAAAATGTCAAATTTCTTTACTTACATGGGATATTACAGTAACCATGAATAACCTTGTTAGGATGGATCAATTTCAAGCTGATTATCCCATCCTACCATGATCTTGTTATTATCCATGATTATCCTTTGAACAAGTATGGGGTTTTTTATCTAATAAAAACAAGTTTCATTTATTGACGAGATGTATTTTGGAATTTTGACCACACTAAAATGATGTGATCCATGATTAATTTTTTTTTCATTTTCTGTACCTACCCAATTCCTTTTAAAAATATGGAAAGATTTTTTTTGGGTTGTGTATTAAGAAGGTAAAAAATTAAAATTTCTAGACGGATGAATCCTCTAAAGGATTATATGTGGTTAGGGGATATATGTGATATTTGGCCTCAACATTAATTTCAAAAAATTAAATAATAAAATAAAAAAAGCAACATGGTACATTCTTGATACATAATTATTATATTCATAGATCCACTTTAATCTATTGGAGTAGGGACATCATTTGATCTTGGAAGAGCCACTTCATTGAACAGTTCAAATTTATCATGCATTATACATTATTGGTTACCCTCCTTTTGAGCTTGATTTTTATTTTCTACCCACTTTCCCTCATCCTCAGAGTCATTTGAACCCTTTTTTGAATCCATCATGATTGTTTTTTGTATTTTTCTTTACAAAGTTGATTTGATTGAAACAATTCAACAACATGGTTAGAAACATATACCTATGTACTGACTGAAAATTAATTTTTTATTATCAAAACACTTTTGAGGGAAAGTGAGAAAACACTTGGTCTAGAATTAAAAAAAAACAATAACAGAAAAAATCCTGAAAACTAGAGTTACCCCTCCCCAAAAATTGCACTGTGATGATAAGCCTTCACCAAATCATGTCATTTGGCTAGATGTCCTATACATAAGAGCAAGAGAACAGAACCGATGTCATAGACATACCCTCTAAATCATCCCAATCTGAATGAAATGCACTTATGGAGACTTCCTACTCTGGACCTCATCTGAAGTATCTCCAAAACCACCACAAAAACTAACATAGAAATGGTCCAATCGAAGATAATTCTAACAAGAAAACCTCTCAAAACAACCTACCAAAACATCAACTTAAACAGAGTCATTAAAAAGTAACTTGATATTACCTAAATCTGTTTCCCTAAAAAATTTCCAGGATAAATAAGAAAGTTGGGTACCTAGAACCTCCATCATTCACTTTTCAAAATCAGAAGCCAGCTGATCCCAAATCTGAATGCACTCCTTGATGTTAATCTTCCCTTTATTAAAACCACCACCATAATTAGATCCTATATGTCAATCCATGAGTACTTATCGTCACTCAGAGTCACCCTTAGTGACCTCCCCATCATTTTATCATCCTTCTATTTAGTTTCATTGAGAAGTAGAACCTCTTCAATCACTTCTTCTTCAAGCCTAAAAATAATTCCAAATGTTGAGTTCCCCAGTCCCCTGGTCTCTAGTTGCTCAAAATATCAATGTCCATATTCTTATAGTTTTCATTTTTCACAGACCGAGTCTCCATAGGCTGTGGTAAGGAGGAGTAATATTTCATCCCCTTCCTCCTCTTATGATTCTAATTACTCTTCAAACTTAGAGCTCCATCTATGGAGAGCTCGAGTTCACTTTCATTGGTATCCTCCATAGAGAAATCGCCATCATGAAACATGATAAAAATATCTGAACTCAAACCAAACTTGGAAATGCCTTCAAATTTCTTACTCAAGTGAACATGAGTCAGGCTCAAATAATCTGAAATCCATGGATTCCAAGTTCTGGTTGAATTAACTACCTCAGAAGCATCCTCCTGCCTCTCCTTATACACCTTGCCACTGCTCGACCATAACACCTCAATGGAAAGAGCTATAAAGTCAAACTCATACCTACTAACCATCATCACCATAACCACAATACTCCCATTCAACTGGTTGTCTATTTGAGTAGCCTCATACGTGACCAGACCTTCATCCTTAGGTTCACTAATGGAAGGTCCATCCTGGTCCTACTTCAGCCTACAGAACACCTTAGACACTAGTGGTTTAACATGAGATACCGAGACCTTATTCACATGATCTTTTCCAGAAATCCCCTCAAGAGACACATTACATTCCACTGGATTACTATTGAGTTTCACTTACTCCTCCATTAGTAATAGCTGAGATCCCCAACATCCCTCCTCTATACCCATTGTCGACTAACCCGAGTCATCCTCCTCACATTACTCTAGAAAATTACCCCTTATTCCATCCTATATCCTTCCCCTGGGCTAGACTACTCAGCGAAAAACCTCCATCGAGTGGCCCAGTTGCTTGTACACCGAGCGGACTTCGTTACCAATTCCCCTGCCCCTCCGTATTACAAACCCCCAATGGGAAGCATCTGTTGAGTGACATAAATTCTTGTAGGTAGAATAGAAATCAGTCCAATTTTTGAAAATCATATGCTACTTAAACCCATATTCCTCACCGATTTAAATCTAGACATACTGAAAAGGAATTTGAGATGGGTCCAGTTCCACACAAACCCGTGGGTTGATAGGGTGGAAAATCGCCTAAGTTCTACTATAAGAACATTGAAATATATAGATCATATTATCAATCATCATAATAACATATGGGGTTTGAAAAGTCAAAGGAATATTTTCAAAACTTACCTAAACCGTAGCTGAAGGAGGATCCCTTTTCATGTGGAATTCGAAAGACCAACAAAATAGGAAGAATCGAAAACCATCAACACTATGGGGGGCGCTCGACCACACTTTAATGAGGTCCTCCTCAGAGGAAAAATGGATCATGATGTTATGATTGTCAAGAAAACCCACTGTCTCCCTCTCATAAAGATCCCAAGAGCCAAAGAAAAACCTAGCGAATGAATCAACCGAAGGTCTCCTCTGTCTAAACTGAGCCACTATTGCGAGGTTCCAGAGCGCAGTGGTTTCTGCAAACTCTGAAGATGAAATCCAGAGATTGGGAAGATTGATGATGCGATTTGTAACCTTGGGACTTAGAGAATTGTCCGGGAAGGGAGTAAGATAGTTAGAGATTGAGAAGGGGTGGAAAGAATGCCCTTCTCTCCTGTTAGATGTTGGAGGTCCCTCCTCTGCCAGGGGATGAGGGACTGAAAATTATTCCACTGTATTCACTAAAGAAAGGTGGAGAATATCAGGCTAGGGTTTGTTCTCCCCCTCCTCCCATTAATGATAGAAAAAATGTACCTAGGGTATGAGCATAAATATAGTTAAATTTTACCTTGAGTGATGAGAGACAATTTATTGTGAGGTAAATTGAAAAATGGGTATATAATTTAAAGAATAATTACGAAACTATAATTAAGATAATGAATAATCTGGATAAAGAACTGAACTATGAGGCATGATTGATTTTATCTACAGGAATTATTCTATAAGAATAATTTTTCTACTAATATTTATTTTTATTTTCTTTGTTGTAATGAATGTTTCCAATTTTAATAAAATTATTTCTTTTAAAATTCCTATTGAGATGCTTTTTTCTTAATGATAAGAAATTTTTCAAGTGTGGGGGAATTTGATAAACTAAATTTGTATATATTTATATATTTGATTAATATTTTTAAATATTATTCAGTTTTTATTCGATAATTCACTAGGTATGTGTTGATATTTTTTTTCAGAGAATAGGTATCCAAGTCTCCAAAGGAAAAGTTGTAAAAAATGTCCAAAATAGGGCTTTACACATAGTGAATCACATTCATGACATGTATGAATCATTCAAAACATGTATGAATTGGATAACACAATTCATGAAGAAACTATAAGTCATGAAAAGAGTACATGACTTGAATATATAATGCAAATTATTTAAAATTCAAATGCCACCTCCTACTTAAAGTTCAATTTGTGAAAATGAAACATTTCATGAGTATATAATACACCTCTTGAAATGAGTCACATCTCTAAATCATGAAGATTTGGGCTATAAAATATTCCAAATACAAGATACATGGAGAAATATTTGGATTGAGAATACATGATTTGAGAAGGTTACACATTATGTAAATTCCCATCTATTTAAGTATATAACACGAAATTTTTCACATATATTTATGGAAAGTCATTTTTCTTTCATTCTCCCTCTCTCTATCTCTTTCATCTCATTCTCTTCAAATTCATTTTTAAACAACTACTTTTTATTTTTTAATTTAATCCAAGTGTTTTTGATCAATCTTCAAGTTTTATTCATCTTTTTCATCTCTATTTACCATTTAAACATTCATTTTTCATCACCATTCCCATAAAACATTATATAGAAACCATGTTCTTGATTTATTACTCATTCATGTAAGTGTTTTATTGATTAATAAATTGATTTTTATATAAAAATTCTTGATTATTAATCCCTAAAATGAAAACTACTTTATTTAGATTATTTTATTAATCTTCCAAGAATGTATACAATTTTTTCTCTGATTTCAATTAATACAAGATAATCTACTTATGGTAGGGGTCGAGAGTAAGGGTTGTTCTGAATTTAATGAATTTATAAACTAGACATTGGTAAACCTAAGGCTAGTAATAAGGTTAAAAAATACTTATTTATTCAATTGTTTTATGCAACTCGGACCATGGGATGTTTAAATGAATGAACCTAGCCTGTTTGGAGTGGAGCAATATTTGACCATTATCCTATGACACTTTCTTCTATAGAATATAAGGTTAATGAATCTAGGTTGTTATCTATATCTAGAATAAGAAGTAGTTTAATATTTTATAGATCTAGTTTTTTTACCATAATTAACTAGTTCTATATGCATCACTTCACAAACTAAGCCCTAAGACTATAAAAAGTTTGGTCATAGATTTTCCTTGTTACCTAAAACCCTGATATCGACACTGATCCCTATCTTATTACTGAATATTAAACAAATATAAATAGATTTAATTTAATCCCAAACCCATATCAACTCTCAAGGGCTCATACATAATGGGTTCAAAGTCACTGGTTTCCTATTGTGCAGTCTTTCCTCTTGGGTTCGACCCCACACTACCACTCTACTACGCCATCATAGCAAGTGTAGTTTGGGATAATAGAAATTCTAATTTGATAACCGCTCATGATAATTAAACGATGCATACAATAATGTCATGTTTCTTTGGGGGATATTATTACCTGATGTATAAGTAGAGCATAGAAGGTGTATATAAAAAAATGGATAACACTAGTATAAGAATAACAATGAATAAACAAAACTGGTAGTGGAAGTAAGCATAAACATCCATAAATAATAATAAACTCAAAAGCCAAATAATATACTATACAAAAGATAATTATGTAATGTTATATCTATATGAAATAGGAAAATATGTATACATAGAATCATGTAATACATTCTATAAAAAAGAAAAAAAGACTATAAACTATCCAAGAATCCTGTGCACTGGCCCAATCATCTCCTACAAAACTCCATCCTAAGAAAAAAAATAAAGTCAGGTGTCCAAGTCAAGACACTTCCCCTTGTCCATACCCAATATTATGTAATCTTACTGGGTACGAACGACAACCCATACAGGGTGTGAGATATATCTAAGTATGCCACCATAAAAAACATCTATGAAATACAGTCTATGAATATAAATTGAGTAGTGTTTAGGTATATATATGTAAATCAATGCCAAAATAATAAATCACACCCACTTCATCCACATATGGTAATATATATGAATATGATATCATTTAATTAATTCATTTATGTTTTGTTTACATTCATAATTCATGTGAAAGTTTCAACAATAAAGAAATAGATCATAATAATTATTGAATGGAGTCCAAGGTGTTACGAAGGCATCGATGAGCTCAAGGGTTAGCCAACTAATAATATTAACTAATGAAGTCTAGAAATAAAGGGGTTTAAGTGTAATCATATCGTAAATCCCAAATAATTCCACTATAAACTATTCATCTGATTACAAGGATCTCATCCAAGGTAATCGTGGGAAAGGCATGTCTTGGGATAATGGGGTGAATCCATGGTGCCACATGTCAGAAGACATCAAGATGGATCCAAGGAGTGTATCCAAGGCATCATAATATCAAGATTGATAGTGAAGTGATCCTACAAAGTAGTGATAATAATCCTCTAGTAGACAAGGACCCTGATCCAAGGTGGGTATCTCCCTTTAAAACTAGCTCCTCAAATCATAATGCATCCTCTGAGTGCTCAAGGCATTCTCTCAGGAATCCAAGTATGAATCAATTCTGACCATTACTATAAAGATAAAAAGGTCCATATTCAATAGGCACCTTATATATATATATATCATTATTTAGTTTAAGGCAATTTAATAATAATTACATTTAATAATTAAATTGTATCATTCCATACTTTTCAATATTCATGACAGGGTGTATAAAGTATTTGAAACCATTTATCACTTTATTTACATAATAATTTATTAGGTTCATTCCTTTACCTTTAATAATCCTGATATGATGTGATAAGAACGTGAAACCAATATCAATTCCATTATAATAATTTAATAAGGCTAAGTTATAATTATAATATACTTTCCATTTAAAAATTTTAGATTCATTTATTAAATTAAAACACTTACCATAGAAGGGTCAAGTGATAATTGTAAATAATATACGTGTTCTATACATTTTAAATTCATAATTCATTTTAATTAAAAGGAATTTCCATTATCAGGGTCAAGCCAAATAACCTGAAAGATATCTCAATGAATTAAAACAATGGTTATAAATGCATAATAAAGAAATCACCCTATTAGGGGTGGACATATTTGAGGTCATATCCTCCAATGGCATGAAGATCATATATGAATAGGGATCAAGAATAAAAGAACAATGATTATAAGTAAGGCATATGAGTTCTTAGAATCAACTCATGGTGAAACTATCATGCCCACAATGATAATACTTTATAAATGATGATACTTTTAGGGAAAATTCATATACCACCTACCTTATTACTGTAGCAATCTCCTCATATAGTATCAAACCTTTATTTGGTATGGATTAGAATTAAATTGAAGAAAAAATAAAAATCTTAATAATAGTTCATATGAGCCTACATAAAAATAGAACCATCGATGGAAATACAATCGGTGAAATTTTCACTTACCTAGAGAAATCCAACAAGACCAATGAATCTTGATTCTTCGCTCAGAAAATAATGAAATTGTTGAACCTAGATACAATAAATTGTGGGATATATAATGGAAGAATATAACCCTATATACATAGGAAATGAGAAATAAGAGTTAGTGGTGAGTTAATTTTAAAATTAGGGTGGGGGTGGTCTTTTTACCCAAAAATTAGTGGGTCAAATGGTTAGAAAAACCATGTGCAAATAATGCTTTTCTCACTACCTAAGGAGGCAGTCCACATGGTTTGAATACAGAGCTTGAGAAACCATACAACCAATGTGTCATCTGGATCTGAAATTTTTTTATACAATTGGTATGGTCATCCATACCTAGACACATGGTTTGGAAAAACCATGCAGCCTACTTTTCCCTATGAAATTATCTACATGATTAGGGGAAACCATGCATGCTAGGATACACCATTTCTACTAACAATGTGACACAGTGGTTTCTTCCATTATCTAGGGATCTAATATCCAAATAATCCTCAGACACCCCAAAAAATTCCATGACCTTATTAAGAATCAATAAAAGGTCAAAGATAAATAAATAGAATGAAATGATCATTACCTCATAGAAAAACTAGGTTCTTATAGTCTTCCCCCCCTAAAATAACTCATCCCTTAGTTACCATTTTAAGGGTAGTAAAATGCTATCTAACAACAAATCCATCCATTGAGCATTTACGTCGACCTCCCACTCCCATGTCTCATTCTATACATCGTCATTATCCCATAACACCCATAGTAAAGTGATAGAATGGGGATGGAGAGGATTCATGTTCCATTAGCCAATGAAAATGTGATACTCCTCAAATGAATGATCAACATCTAACTAAAACTCTTCAGGATCAAAAGTATGATATGGTTTAAAATGATAATGGAGAGACTATGAAACGTGGAATGCGTTATGCATTGAACAATACCTCTGAGGTAGTAACAACCGATAGGCCATCTACTTGACTCTATCCAAGATCTCAAAAAACATAATATAATGAGGAAAAAAATCCCTTTCCCTCTTTATACATCGATCCCCAAGTCTGGGTGATACCTACAAGAAAAAATGATCTCTAACCTCAAACTCCATAGGTCATCGATGGTGATAAAAATAATATTTATATCTAGAATGGGTAGTATAAATACAATTTTTGAATAGTTTTACCTACTCTAAAGCCTTCTATGTGATATAAGGACCTAGTAGCGCTACCTCTTCGACCTCTATCCAACACATGGGTGAACAAAATGACCTACTATATAAGGCTTCATATAGATCCATCCGAATTGTCTTCTGATATGTATTATTATAAAAGAACTTTATGAGAGGGATATGATTCTCCCAAGAACTACCAAAATCAAGGACTCATGCTCATATCATGTCCTCTAACACTTGTATCATCTGTTATTACTAGCCACCAGTCTGAGGGTGGAACGATGTGGTCCGAAGTACATGTGTACCCATAGATATATGTAACCCATTCCAAAACCTCAATGTGAAATGAGCATCCCCATCTAAAATGATAGTATGAGAGACCCCATGTAGCCACATAATCTCACAGAATTAAAATCTTATCATCTCAACAATTGAGAAAGTCTCATGGATAGGAAGGAAGTGGGTTACTTTAGTCAGTCGATCCATTACTACCCAAACCACATCGCTGCATTGAGGAAACCTTAGTAAGATGAATAAAAAATCCATTTGAATACCATCTAATTTCCATTTCAGGAATGTTAAAAATTGTAACAATAGAATTGTCTACTGGTGATCCATCTTCACCTACTGATAGGTGGAACACCTAGTGATAAAACATTCTATCCGATGTTTCATACTAGGAAACCAATACCAGCAATGCATATCATGACACATCTTGGAGATTCTAGGATAGACTACCCATTGAGAAGCATGGGACTATCACATCAGTTCCTCCCTCATGTCTGTAGGAACCCAAACACACCCATTTATACATAGGTTGTTTTCTACATAAACAAACCAATCTAAAGGTTGGTCCACACAAGAAATACTCACCCACAGAACCAAACACTCAAGATTTTAACCAGCATACTCTTCACCCAATCCCAGAGAGAGGAGTTAATTAGAAAGGCTGTAAGATAAGACTTTTCATGACTCACATGCAACTCCAAATGTTTCTCAGAAAATAGGTCCACCAATTTCTATTCATCACTAGCTTCATGTATATCCTATGCCTGATTATTTTGGCTCTTCGCATTAGATACTTCATTTCCTCTTTCTGGAATATAGGTAAGCTCAAATTTGATGGACTAATTGTATTTGAACCATATTTTATATCTAAGATTCAATTCACATTGTGTAAAGATATTTTTTTGGTTCTTATATTCTGTATACACCATAAAAACACAACCATTATATAGTGCCTCCAACAGTATAAGTAACGGAAAAATATTTCCAGATCAAGGTCATGCATTGGGTAATTACACTCATGAGCTATCAACTAGTGAGACCCATATATAATGAGTCTATCCACCTACATTAACAATACACCCATGCTGATTCCTAATGCATCAAAATAAAAATATATAGCCTTTACTGGGATCTGGAATAATTAGAATTGGTTCTAAAGTAAGACTTCTTGTTATCTTTTGAAATTCCTTCTTGTATGCTTCAAACCACAAGAATTTCACACCCTTCTTTGTGAGACCAGTAATAGGTGAATAAAGGAATGATATGTCTTGTATGAAATTCTTGTAATATCCCACCATCCCCAAGAAACTCATTATATCAATAATGTTCTTGGGATTCTCCCAGGAGACCACAACACTCACATTGCTGGGTTAATAGATACTCCTGATTACAAGATAATATGACCTAAGAAGTGAAATTTGTTGATATAGAAGTGAAAATTAGGAATCTTAATATATATATGATACTCTCTTAGTGTATTCAAAATAATCTCAAGATGTTTAGCATGGTCTCTCTGAGTATGAGTATACAAAAATATGTAGTCCATAAAAACCATGAAAAAATAATCTAGACAGGGGTGTAAAACTGTATTAATAAAATCTATGAAAAGAGTGGGTGTGTTCATAAGACCAAAAAACCTAAAAAGGTACTCATATGAGCCGTACTAACTATATAAATCCATACATGGTTTATATAATGTCTTGAATCACACATTATGAGAGATAGGTCTTAGGACGATCTTATATAATACCCTAGATCCAAGGATCTAGTCAAATAGATCATCTTGGAAAGATGAAAGAGCTCTATCGTGGGTTCCCTCAAATGATTAGTGGTTTTTTGGGTACTTAGGTGCAGCAGAGTGGCTGACCAAGGTCGTTTCTCAAAGGAGGAAGTAAATTAAAACAACTTCTTAAATATATTATAAAAATAAAATAGAATAGAATTAAAATAATACTTGAAAGGATGGGGGTTTTTTATAGTTTATAAATCTAGAATAAGTTTGCTGGAAGAATATTGTATTTTTTTTTTGTTTTTAATTTTGAAATGTAAGTTGATTAACAATGCACAACGAGAAGATGTTTTTTTAGAAAAATATTTTTAGAAAGTTTAATCGATATAAGTCTAACTATTAATTTATTAATTAATAATTATCATTTAAATAAATATCCAATTAATTATGATCCCCTAATTTGTTAACCCTCGAACCCTACAAGAGTTAACTTAACCACAAAGATGAAATTACTTAAACCCGGGGCTATCTTCGGAACACGCAATCACAACACCCTACTTTGATTGTTGTTCTAAGGTTAGATTATGGTCAGTGGTTAATTAGAGCACATATAAATTTTGGAAATTAGGATGAATTGTTTTTAGGTATTATATTTGAACTCAACAAATTTATCCCATGTGGTCTTGTATTACCGATTAAGATCACGCTCACACAATTTACACAAAATATCGGCATTGCATGTTTTTGTGTTAATTATTCAATTGAATTATTAGTTTCTTATAATTTAAAAACACAATTCATGGATCATATTAAGTTAATTATAGTAGCTCAATGATTCAAAATAATTAAATTAAGAGGGTAGAATATAGATCAATCACTAAAAAAATCACTCTTCCATGGGCGGTGTGGTCATCGTGGAGACGTTTTGCATGAGCAAAGGATTGAAAGTGTAGAACCTAATATCGTCTCCACTATTGATTCAAACACAATTAGGAATATTAAAAGAAGAATAAAAGGGAAGAAAAAAAAGATTAGTTGAAGAAAAATTCAAGATACAAACATGAAAAAAATAAATACAAAGAGGAGGTGGGAGATGAGAGCCTTTTTGGAAGAGAGGTTTTCAAAATGATTTACTTCTTAGAAGAGTTGTGAGGGGCTCCCAAGAGACACCCGTTTGGCCAAACATTACCAAATCCTATCCCAACCTTCCCAAAGAGTGAAAAACCCTTTAAATATATTTTTTGAGGGCTAAGGTTACATAACTTTTTTAAGTGTGAAATGAAAACTCAGCCAAATATTTTCTTCCAAGTTGCACCACATAGGTGACCTTCAAAATGCGTGAATTGGACAGCCTTATATAAGAATGATTTATTATTAATCATGTCATTGAGATTCCCTAAATATTGGGGCCCAATCCAAGCCCAGATGAAAAATATACGACCCAAATGGTGAAGTGATGTCCCATTTGGATAGTTCTGTCTAGCTTTTTATTCATTTACAATTTACTCCCCTAAAATGCGTGATCCAACTCCCATGTCCTAAATAGAATTTGTATCCTATTAAGTCAGGAACACTGTTAAAAAATTTTAAGTCAAAATATTTTACATAACAATATTTATGCCCAAAGTACTATAGTAAATTTTAAAAGGGTAAAAGTGGATTTTTCATCAAATTTTCAAATGAATGATCTAATCCCAAATATTTCATAATTGAAAATATTTAGCCCAATGTGAGGAAATTAATTCATTTATTAAAAATAAAATATTCAACAAAATATTTTTTTATCAAGTCCCCTACACTTACCCTTTTTCACTCCTAGGAAACACCTCATATCAAGTAAATATCAACATTAAATCAAAACAATTTTAAAACACAAATTAGTGAGATCCATCAATTCCTCACCAATAATCAAAAGATATCACGCCTCGTAAAAAAACTTATTTCAAGTTCTCTATTTATGTAATTAAATATATCTCCACTTCAATTATCCTCCCATGCACAAAACACTTACCTCGCTTGAATTTTCTCTTATTACACAAATGTCAATTTTTTAGCAATGTCTTTCTCATCAAAAATCATAAAAGGGTTACCATAGGCTTCATAAATTCCTACATCACCACCTGATGTGAGTAAAGGAAAAAATTTTATCATGAGGTTTTTTAGGGTGATTCTGTGGCTTTCGGTTGGGAGGATTTAGATGTGAAAAATTCTGAGGCTGAATGAGGAGGGCTTGACTCTTTTTGAAGCAAAATTGAATTAATCCAATTTTCACTTAAATATGGTCTCCTACTCAATATACATAGCATCAATTAAGCTACATCATCATTAAAAGTCATGGAAAGTTTACACCATTCATCATTCAACAACAAAAATGTCAATATTTTCAAACATTATTTTCTTGAAAGCTCCAGATAGGCACAACTTTCTACCTCTATTAGAAGCTCCAAAAAAGGCACAACTTCAATTATCATGAAAGCTCCAGAAAATGAACAAATTTCAATATAATGATTTTTTAATTATAAGACACATCTCTTCAGAATTTAATTTTCCACCCAAAGTATCACAGAATGTTGTAGCACAGCATAAGATAGCTTCCCCCACACTTAAGTTCAACTAGATTATGTAATTTCACTTTAAGAGTTGGTTGGATAGGGAAAATTGGCTTGTAATGTGGCTAACCTGACAGGCTGTTCATGGATTTTAAGGGATAAAATGATTAAATGTTAAAGGTATGCCATTATAAAAAAGTATTCTTTGAAATAGGGGATTTAATACTAAACGAATTCCTCAATCATTTAAACATAAGTACCTAAAACCCTCATGTTTTGACAGGAATAAATCAAATTATGGTTAAATCAAGAATGGTTTGGTTCTCTCAATAAGTGAGGTGAATGTAAATAATATGAAAATAATGGTTTAGAAGCCTTATAGGAAAGTGATTTCAAATATAAAGACCGTGATATGTGGCATGTGATTGAAAATTCAGAGTACTTTTCATGAAATTACTAAAGATTTGAACTTGAAACAAAGTTATTTTCAGCATTCATTAAGCTTAGTTTCAAGGGATAAATTGTTTCACTTATTGATATGGATTTCAAAATGGTGATGAGAATGATTTCAGCTCAAAAGTTTCAAAATCACATAGAAAATTGAAAAATAAACACACAAATTTTGAAACAACACACAATTTTTTTTGTTTTGTTTGTTTTTTTTAAAAAGGAAAACAATTGAAATTACAAAACTAAAATGTTCCCTCCCCCACACTTAAAATATTGAATTTTCCTAAATGAGAACCCATGAGATGATATATCCACATGAAATATATAATTTTAAATAGGAGAAAGAATAAATAAGTTAAAGGGTTAGGAACAAACTGATATGCTCAAGTGATGACGGGGTTATGCAGTGTGATAAAATCCACTGCATCAGTAGGAAGTCCCTCAATGTATCTCTTCAAACATTTCCCATTTACTGTAAAGACTCTTCTTATGTCATCTTGTGTGACCTCCACTGCACCACATAGAAAAACATTAGTCACAACATAAGGACCTAACCATCTGGAACACAACTTACCAGGCATTAGCTTCAGTCGTGAACTATAGGGAAGGAATTTCTCTCCAACATGAAACTCCTTTTGTTGGATCATTATATCATGTTCTGATTTTGATTTTTCCTTGTAGAGCCTTGACTTCTCATATCAAGATAATCGAATCTCCTCAAGCTCTGGAATTTTCAGCTTCCTTTGGATTCTAGCTTAGGCCAAATTCATGTGGAATTTCTTTATAGCCCAATAAGCCTGATGCTCAACCTCCACGGGGAGATGAAATTCTTTCCCAAAAACAATCCAAAATGGGGACATACCAATGGGTGTCTTGTATGCTACCCTATAATCCAACAATGCATCATCCAAGTACTTGCTCCAATACTTCCTAATTGGCTGTACGGTTTTCTCTAAAATCAGTTTCAACTCACAATTTGAAACCTCAGCCTGGCCATTTGTTTGGGGGTGGTATGGTGTTGATGTTTTGTGAATCACCCCATACATACAAAAAAGGGAAGACAAATTACAATTGTAGAAGTGTGTCCCTTGGTCACTGATGATGGCCTTCGGTACTCCAAACCTGCAAAAAATTTGCACTTTGAAAAAGTACACAACAACATGAGAATCATCAGTCCTGGTGGCCTTAGCCTCCACCCATTTACTCACATAATCAACAACAACCAAAATGTAAAAAAACCAAAGGATCTAGGAAAAGGACCCATAAAAGCGATGCCCCAAAAACAAAAAATCTCACAGAATAGTATGGGTTTTTGGGGCATCTCATGTATCCTAGAAATGTTCCTAGTGTGTTGGCTACGAGAGAATGACTTACAAAACATATGGGCATCAGGGAATAAGCTAGGCTAATTAAATCTAGATTCCAAAACTTTCCAAGATGTCCGTTGTGGTCCAAAGTGTCAACCAAAAGAAAGTTTATGACAATAAATGTAAAACAGAATCCAACTCATGATCAGGAACACACATCCAAATAACTTGATCACTACACATGTGCCAGAGGTATGGACCATCCCAACCATAATACTGAGAATCACTTTTTAACTTTTGGACTTGATGTTTCTTTAAAGTTTCAGGGATTTCAGATTAAACAAGGTAGTTAACTAAATTCACATACCAAGGATGCATACCTGAGATGGAATAAGGATGATCATCGGGGAAAGTGTCCTGAAGTGGTACTTGGTCCAAGGTTCCATCCTCTAGTGTGTGAGTAAGCCTAATCATGTGGTCTGCCACCAAGTTTTCTGAACCCTTTAGTCCTTTATCTCAATGAAAAATTCCTGAAGAAGGAGAATCCATCATATTAGCCTGGGCTTTGTGTCTGGGTTCTTCTAGAGGTACCTTAGAGCTACATGGTAAAAAAAAACTACTTTAGAGCCCAATAAATATGAACAGAATTTATCTATAGCGAATATAACATCAAGAAACTCCTTTTCTGTGGTTGTGTAATTTTATTGCGCTAAATCCAATGTCCTCGAAGCATAGGTGGTCACATGTGAACGTCTCTCCACCCTCTAAGATAATACAACTCCAACCACGAAGTTGGAGGCGTCACACATATTCCCAAAAGGAATCTCCCACAGTGGGGGTTGTATGATTGGTGGAGTAGTCAGACACTTATTTAGCTCATCCAAGGAAGTCCTGCAAGAATCGTCAAACACAAAATCAGAATCCTTTTGAAGTAAACGTGACATAGGAAGATCAATCTTACTAAAATCCTTGATGAAGCACCGATTAAATCCTGCATGCCCTAGGAAAGATCTAACATCATGTACACATGAAGGATATGTTAAGGATGAAATAATATCTACCTTATATCTTTCAAACTCTATCTCATGTTTTGACACTACATTCCCTAAGAAAATGCCATGCTCTACCATGAAATGAAACTTTTCAATGTTTAGGACTAGATTCTTCTCAACAAAATGATTCAACACCTTTCCCAAACTACTTAAACATTCATCAAATGAATAACCATACACTGTAAAGTCATCCATGAGTACCTCCATGCAGGTTTCAATAAAATCAAAAAAAGTACTCACCATCCATCTCTGGAAGGTACCTGGGGAATTGCAAAGTCCAAATGGATTCCTTCAGTAGGAAAATGTACTGAAAGGATAAGTGAATGTAGTCTTCTTATAATCCTCCAGAGCTATATGAACCTGAAAAAATCTAGAAAATCCATCCAAGAAACAATAGTGTGTCTTCCCAGCTAGTCTCTCAAGTATCTGATCAATAAATGGGAGGGGGAAATGGTCTTTGCGAGTGGACTGGTTTAGTTTCCTATAATCAACACACACACACCAACTGTTTTGTACCCTCATCAGAACTAACTCCTATTTATCATTTTTTACAAATGTAACACCACTTTTCTTAGGCACAACATGAATAGGACTCACCCATTGGGAATCTGAAATGGGATAGATTATACGTTCCTCGATAAATTTATCAACCTATTTTTTAAAAACCTCCAAAAGTGTTGGATTGAGACATTTTTGTGGTTGCCTCACCGATATAGCCCCATCCTCCAAAATAATACTATGCATGCAAATGGAAGGGAAAATACCTGATATGTCAGCCAAGGTCCACCTGATTGCCCTAATGTTCTCTCTTGAAAGATTCAAAAGTTTTTCTTCATGTTCAAAAGGTAGATTTTTAGTAATGATAACATGTAATTTCTCACCACTCAACAAGTATTAGTATTTGATATTTGGTGGAAATGGCTTGAGTTTCAGTGTATGGGGGTGGTTTATGGATGAAGACATAGAAGGAACTAAAATATGTGCACAAAGAGCATCATTATCAGAATATACATAATCAAAATTAGAGAATAAAGAATCAAATCCATCAGCATACTCAACATCCATATCATAATCAGAGTTCACATGATCAAAATCAGAATATGATTCAATTTAAAAATCAAATTTAAGAGAGTCTTGTGCATTAGAAATAGGTGTGTAAGTACTCTTAGACATCAAACTAGAACCAATAATCATAATCTCCCTAAGCATAGAACAATCAAATTCCATGGGGTTTTTATTTGGTGGTTCAAAATGGGAGATAAAAAAGGAAAAATGATCCTCTGAGGGGCACTTCATGGAATCCATAACATTAAATATCACAACTTCATCCCCAAATTCCTTGGAAAGTGTACCCTCATTGATATTTATGATAGTTTTTGCTGTTTTGAGGAAGGTTATAACTAAGATAATGGGAGGATGATAAATTACATGATCATCCTCCATGTTAAGCATGTATAAATATTCTCGAAAGATCATGTATCTTACCTGGAAAAGTACATCCTCAAGGATGCCTGATAGATATACTATAGCTATATTTTCCAACTTCACCATTACTCTCATTAATTTCAGCTCTCCAACCTGTAAATAAGAGAATACAGAGTGAGGTATCACATTTATGGAAGCTCCCAAATCACAAAGTGCATCAAAAAACTAAAACTCCCATATGGTTCATGGGATGGTGAATGTCCCTAGTTCCTTTCACTTTTTCGGCACTGCTAGAGTTGGTATAATGAGTGCTGACACATTCCTTCCAAGATTTATCCTCCCATTTCCCTTGAGACCTCTTCGATTAGTACAAAGTTATTTTAAGAATTTCACATACCCTTGAATTTTCATAATGGATTCAAGTAGAGGAATGTTGATCTCCACATGCTTGAATGTATCCAAAACTTCTTTTTTGCATCACCTCCTCAGCCATCTTCTTGGTTTGTAGAACCCTAATTGGAAATGGAAGGGGTTTAGGAAAAACATCATCAATCTTTTTCTTACCTTTATCATTCTCCTAGGATTGATCATCATTTTCTATAGAATCCGGCTTCTCCAGATTTGAGGTGAATCCTTGTGGAATGGTAGGTGGAGAAGCATCATTCGTTTGCTTCCCACTTCTCAATGTGATGGAACTGACATTCCCCTTTGGATTTAGAGTGGGTTGGGAAGGTATATTTTCAGAATTCTAACTTACATGTTCATGGATGGCGGTGGCAATCTGGCTCATTTGAGTCTTCAACTCCCTCAACTCTGAACCTTAACTCTTCAGCTCATTCTGTTGACTAAGAAATTTTTTTATCAAAATATCATCAGTACTAGAATCTACCTTTGATGGGGGATTCCCTTGTTGTTGTCTTTTTGATGTCTGAGATTCAAATCTTCTTTTGGGGTTGTTGGAATCCCTACTGGCAAGGAGGAGGCTTCTGGAAGTTTTGTTGAAAAGGGGGCCTTTTTTGTTGTCTAGATCCATACCTCTTGTTTGATTGATCCTTCCACCCTTGGTTGTATGTTGGAGAAAATGAATCAAACTTATTTTGGTGGTATGTCTGTTGTTGCTGCGGATATGGTATCCCTATAAATACTGCTGTGCAATCCTTTGTCTCTTGTAGTTGTGGGAAACAGTTAGTTGGGTGGCTTGTCTCAGTGTAGATGCCACAAGGCCATGAAAGAGGGGGTTGGGATGAATTTTGTGCTAAATCAATCTAGCTCAACATTGTTTTCAATTCTTCTAACTTGGTATCAATCAAATGACTCTCAAGAGAAGAAGGACTTACCTGATGTACTCCCCTGACATGTGGTGTACCTCGATCGCCATATTGTTGGGAGTTTTGGGCCATTTTTTTGATCAACACATGCAGAGATTCTGGTGTCTTATCTACTAATGCTCCTCCAACCGTAGCATCCACCATGCTCATCTCCATAGGTGTGAGTACTTTATAATATTATTGGATGAGGAGTTGCTCACTGATTTGGTGATGTGGGAAGCTTGATCACAACTTCTTGAATCGCTCCCAGTACTAATACATTGACTCCCCTTGGGCTTGCTTAATCCCAGATATCTCTTTAAGAATGTAAGTGGTACTTGATGATGGAAAAAAACTCTACAAGACAAGATGTTTCAAATAGTTCTAACAAGTTACATCTTCAGGTTGTAAATAATACATCCAGTCTTTTACAGCTCCATCAAGTGAGAATGGAAATGCTCTTAGTTTGATTTGATCTTCAGAAACATTTTTGGGTTTAAGGGTTGATCAAACCACATTAAATTCTTTCAAATGTTTGTTTGGATCCTCACCAGATAATCCATGAAACTTTGGAAGAAGATGAATTAACCCAGATTTCAGTTCAAAGTCCGATTCAAGATTCGGGTATGCAAAGCAATTTGGTTGATAATTAATATCTGGTGCTGCCAATTATCTAATAGTTATATTAAGTTCATTTCCATTATTTTCACCCATTAGTTATTGTTTTATGCTTGAAATTTAATTTATTACACTTTAAATTTTCGAAAAGTGGAGGACTTCTCCAACTGGTTGAATATTTAAAATTCCTGTAGATTGAGAATGTCGGATTTGTGCCCTAAGGCTACTTTCAATCTCAGGGTCAAGATCTAAGAGATCTTTTGGATTCGTTCGTGTCATAAATCAAATAAAAATTAAAAGAAAGAAAGTGTACCATAGTAAAATAAAAATTAGAAGTTTGATTTTATGGTCCAACAAGAAGTAGAAGAAAATAAATGAAGAAGGAAAAAAAATCAGATTGGGTAAAGAAGGGAAAAAGAATATAGGAAGAGAATAAAATGTAAAATAAAATAAATACCTCTAATTGGTTGAAATAATTACTTTCCTCCTAGGTAACTACACTAATTTTAAAGAGCGCTGTTGTGGGCACCCTCAAATGATTAGTGATTTTTGGGGGTACTTAGGTGCAACAGAGTGGATAACCAAAGTCGTTTCTTAGAGGAGTAAGTAAATTAAAACAAACTATTAAAGGTATTATAAAAATAAAATAGAATAAAATTAAAACACTACTTGAAAGGATGGGGGATGTTTATAGTTTATAAATTTAGAAGAAGTTTGTTTGAAGAAGATTTTTTTGTTTCTAATTTTGAAATGTATGTTGATTAACAAAGCACAAAGAGAAGATGTTTTTTTAGAAAACTATATTTAAAAAGTGTAATCGATCTAACTCTACCTATTACTTTAATTATTAATCATTATCATTTAAATAAATATCCAATTAATTATGATATCCTAATTTGTTAACCCTCGAACCCTACAAGATTTAACTTAAACACAAATATTAAATTACATAAACCATGCGCTAGCTTCAGAACACGCAATCACATCACCCTGATTTGATTATTGTTCTGAGGTTAGCTTATGGTGAATGGTTAATTAGAGCACATATACATTCTTGAAATGAGGATGAATTGTTTTTAGGGATTATATTTTAACTATACAAATTTATCATGTGTGTTCTTGTATTACCAATTAAGATCGCCCTCACACAATTTACACAAAATATTGACCTCGTGTGTTTTTATGTTAATTGTTAAATTGCATTATTAGTTTATTATAATTTAAAAGAAAAATTCATGGATAATATTAAGTGAATTACAGTAGTTCAATTATTGAAAATAATTAAATGAAGAGGGTAGAAGATAGATCGATCACTAAGAAAGTTACTCCTCCATGGGCGGTGTGGTCATCGTGGAAACGTTTTGCATGAGCAAAGGATTGAAAGAGTAGAACCCAATACCATATCCAATCTTGATTCCAACCCAATTAGTAATATTTATAGATTAAGAAAAGGGAAAACATAAGATCAATTGAATAAAAATATATGATACAAACAAGAAAGAAAATAAATACTAAGAGGAGGTGGGAGAGGAGAGTCTTTTTGGAAGAGAGGTTTTCACAAAGCATTACTTCTTCCAAGAGTTGTGAGAGGCTCTCAAGAGACACCCATTCAGAAAAACCTTTCCAAATCCTCGATAAGCCTTCCCAAATAGTGAAAAACTTCTTTAAATAGTGTTTTTGAGGGCAATGGTTACATAACGTTTTTAAGTGTGAAATGAAAACTCAGCCAAATATTTTATTCCAAGTTTCACCGCATAGTTGACCTCCAAAACGCATGAATTGGCCGGCATTCTAGCATGATTATTTTTTCATAATCATGTCCCTGAGCTTCATTAAAAATATGGGCCCAATTCAATCCTCTATGAAAAATATATGGCATAAATGGTGAAGTGATGTCCAATCTGGACAGTTCTGTCCATATTTTTCTTTATGGACCATTTATTCCCCTCAAATTCACGATCGAGCTCCCATGTCCTAAATAGAATTTGTATTCAATTAAGTCAGTAACATAGTTACAAAATTTTAGGTTAAAATATTTTACATAACAATATTTATTCCCGAAATACTACAGTGAATTTTAAAAGTGTAAAACTGGATTTTTCATCAAATTAGAAAATGAATGATCTAATCCCAAATATTTCATAATTGAACATATTTAGCACAATGTGAGGAATTTATGTCATTTATTATCAATAAAATATTCAAAAAATATTCTTTTATCAATATATGCGACCACATATTTTAAAAAACCATGTGTCCAAAGCATACCCCTATTTAAAAATTAGTAATTCGCCATTTTTCCTTCTCAATATTAAATCCTTGTCACCTAATTTTAACTCAAATTTATTCACCAGTAGCTAAGGGTGTGAACCAAACCCTCCAATCTTCTCCACAGGTGGTTCTCTTTCGATCCAAAGACATTTTAGGTGTCATTTGGTGTGAATTAAACCCCTATGTAAGTATCCAATTCAATTTATTCCAATTTTATATAATATTTATGGTTTTTTCTCTTATTCTATATATCATGATATCTATTTATATGGATTTAATCACTTTTTTTTAGGGTGTTTTATCTTGAATCAAGTTCCATTGTTGTAGGAGAGTTTTTTATGAGAATAAATCAGTTGGTATACAAGATTTATCACATAAAATTGATTTTATGTTAGTGTATATGGTTATTACAATGTAATTCCTTACTGTATTTTTATTTCCTTGACTAAAAAAAGTAATATAAGCTTTTAATTGATGTGTAAGACCCTTCACAGATCCTATCAGGTCAATGTATGATTTTTATAATGATCCTATGACTACCCATGGGGTGTTAAAATCCCTTGAAAATGGTGAAATATTTTTTTAAATAATGAATTAGAGGTATGAGGTTAAAATAGTTATTATTTTTGTTTATCAAGTTATATTGATTTAAAGAGCCATTGGAATTATTTTGGTAAGTAAATATAACAAACCTACTACTTATTATTCATTAATACATGATTTATTACATGTTATTACACTAAATAGAACCCAAAAAAATTTATAAGTATAGTGTCTTTGGGAAATTAGGTACATTACATAACAAATTATAACATGGGATACGACAAAATTATTGAAAACTTCCTTGATATGATCATAATAATCAATCAAACATAAAACTACAAGGGATATCCTAGGGATATACATAAAAAGGGTGATATATAAAGCCTAGTAATGGAATAAAAAAGGCATAACATAAATAAGAAAATACATGTTAGAAAATAGGCATATTGATGGGGAATAAAATTAACATGGATAATAAGGCATGATATAACATAATAACCATAACATAGAAAATATGGCAATAACTTAAAATACTACATCATAAAAACAAGTCAAGGATAAACCCAAAAAGAGTTCATGGTAGAAAAAGTCCCATAAAAGAATCAGGTAAACCCCATATACCAATATAATGTATCATGATACTAACAATTTTCCAATTCATTGGAGTGATATATAATTCCGGGCGCACCCATCAAATTTATTTCATTCTCATGCTTAAGTGTTCCACATAGATCATATAACATATATACATTAAACATCATAATTAAATTCCATGTTCAAGGAATATGGAATAAATACATGAATTTCACCAATAAATAAGTATATGTTCGTGATGGTGAATACTGTTGATAGATAAATGGGTATGGTATTCACTACCCAATGATTTTTTCATGGAAAATCACAGTGCAATTTTCTACAGCATAACAACATCATATAGAATTTCATAAAATGGGTTGAACAAAGTGAAATGTGGATTGTATAATTTATAAATTAAATGGATAGTAAGGGATATATTTAAGAACATATACCAATATATATAAAATAAATTTATAAGGCATAACATAAAATGAATTCTTGATAAAAGAGGAGGGTGAAAGATTCCTTACAGAATTTCAGTATAGTCATGGGTGAACATAAGGGTTCATAAGGGGGATAAATGAGATTAAATTTGGATACAATCATTTAAAAATCAAATGTAAAGTATGGGATATTGGGAATAATTTATCCCAACATTATCAAATGAAAATCAAAAGGGCATATCATAAATGACGTGCTTGATAAAAAGAAGAGAGAGATAATCCCTTACTTGGATGTGTGACTAAAAAGGCTTAGGAGATGAATATTAAGAGATTTGGGGTGACTCGAGAGGACTCTATGGAGTAGAGGGAAATTTTTTTTCATGCTTCAAGGTGTTTGAGTGAAGATAAATGGGAGAATGGGTGAGTTTTTATAAGAAAGTATGGGGATTTATTTATAATCTTGGTTTTGGACACTATATAATAAAATAATGAAAACCAAAAACCATACCATGTCTTTTGCCCAATGTTTCTAGAAAAGGGTATTGGATTAAATTATTTTATAAGTCCATGGGATTATGATAATAAAATATTTCCCTTTCTTATGTGGAGGTGAGTCATAGATTCAAATAAATGATTTTAAAATCTTAAAATATATTATAAGTCTTGGGGGATTCACTAAAGAATTATAAAATAAATGAAATAAAAATAAAATAACATTATTTTAAAGGGAAAAAAATATTTTTCCAAGTATAAATTTTATAGTATTTATTACATAACTATGTGGAAATTATGATTTCATAAAATACAATATACCCAAAGATTAGGGCATAGCCATTTTCATTAATGAATGAAAAGAAAAGAGAACAAGAAGAAAGATGAGGTCATATACGCATACATTCCCTCGTACCCAAGGAGAACCAAATAAAATAAGATATCAAATATCAAAGTCACATGAATAAAGAAGCGTCATAGTCATTGTCCCATCTAGAATCATAATCAAGAGGACCATGGGACCTGGTAACCATGGTTGGATTCAGGTATGAGTAGTCTTTCCTTGGTCTCATTTTCTTAGGAGGAACTGGTTGAAAAATGTCAACATCCACAACTACATTCTTACCTTTGGACAATGCTTTAATGTAAGTTAGTGTTTTTCATAAAATACAATATATATTTATAAAGTATTTACCATTGACCCAAAAATTAAACTGTCTTAGCAAATGAGTAAAAATTCACTGTTGGATAATTTTGACATCCTGATTACAAATATAATATTAATTTTATCTAAATAAATTTCTAAATATGTGAAATTTTACTTTTAAAATAATAACCAACATTTATTAAAAAATGATAGGTTTTTGACAATACGAGTATTTAAACCCTAATAAAAATTACATTTTAATTCATAAAAATTATATAATCATTCATATTTAATAGAATTAATTTTATAATAATGTTTTATTAATTAATTATTTATTATAAAAGTCTACTAATTCATTAAAATAGATTTCTTAATTGAATTTGAATATTAACCAAAAATACTATTTCTGCTTTAAAAATCATTTACAAAGTAACAATAATAGAATGTAAATATATTAATTATTCTATAAAAAATATTGTATATATTCTTATTATTAGGGACTTGGTACAAATCCCTTTAATACACCATTATATTCACTAAGAGTCAGGTGCACGATAGTGATACTTTCATGGGGCTGTTCGATGGACATGGTTTGGACCACAATCTTAATGAGCTTGAAATTCTACTAATGATGGTTTCTCTCATGGTTAAGTTATTGGATTTTATCTTGGGCTTGATTGAGAGAAAATCCCATAATTTATATCTCCCTCAGAAGCTCTGATAAATGGTCTTAATAACATATGATCCTACTAGTTGATGCCATAACTTATTTTGTTTGATCCAAATGGATTTGTTAAGACTCCAAATTTGTACTAGGTATGTGATCACTATTCAAAAAATATATTATCAACCGTAAAGAAACATAATGATAATTTAAAATACAATTAGATAAAACAAATAATTTCCTATGTTTTCTATATCCATAAGACATTTAATTAAATAAAAAATAATCATAAAAAAATGTACGGGTTGTTATAGTAAACGTGTTATGATATGATAAAGAGAATTAACAAGTAATTGTAAAACTGGAATGTTCAGGTTATTAATTGGTTTTGAAGAACATTTAAGAGTTTAATTAAATTAATAAATGGTTTAAGTATGAAATTGGTCTAAAGTGTTAGAGTACTTAGACAATGGGTATAAATGAATGTTGTAATGGGTGAAACCATGATGAAAAAACAAGTATGTTATAACTTGAGAATTTTGGAAGGATGAAATGGTTATAGATGATAGACCTGATGGTTCCAACCCATGGGTAAGGATTTTGGACATGCCACTCCTTATCGTTGATACAAGATGGATAGACATGACACTCAATATTGATGACTTGATATGACATACATGATGCTCATTAATCATGGTTAGGGTGACAATACAATGATCTAGGCACTTAGTTTATATGATATGATAATGGTTATTGGTTCAATGATCTTTGGTATCTATGTTTGGAATGATCAAGAAATGGATTCTTTTTAATTAAAGTGTTTAACCCCTATGATTGATAATTGATATTGAGAAACATGTTTATTTCATTTTCATGGTTAATTGTTCATGTATTATTCTGTATAAACTACTAAAAATATTCTACTAGATATTTCTTTAGAGACCATTGGTGGTGGAATACTGAGTTGTACTCACACCCTTCTTAGGATTCGATGGGTACTCGATAAAATTTCATGGTTATAGGTCATGATAAGTGAAAGGGACCTGTGAAAGATGAATGATTTGGGATTTTAGGATGGAGCATGGATGAGGGGACTATACTTGATGTCGAGAGACAAATTGGGAATTTTTAGTGTATATTTATTTCAGGTCTTCCTTTTCCACTTGAAACTAGTATGACTTGAAATGTTTTATGTATTGGTTATGAGAGATTATCTAGTTTTGGTATCTTATTTTACAATAAATGGTTATTATTAGTTGTTTATCACTATTAATTAAGTTATTGTTTATTGATCATTAATATCTTTTATCATTATTTTGGCTATGGTATTACTCTGATAAAGATGGTACAATCTAACCAAATACCTTATTATACTATTAATTCTATTAAAAAACCTCTAGATTTTGGGGAAGAATGCTTGAGGTTATGTAATGAAATGACTCAAGGCACTGGTTTAGTGGCTCCCAGGACAATACATTACAGATTCACCATAAGAACTTTCACCAAGTGGGTTTCCAAATTTCACAACACTTTATATCTTTGATCTAGGATCTCCACCAGTTATTCCTCATAGGAGAGATCATGTTTCAATTTCATAACATCTATTTTTAGTACATGTGAGGGATTTTGTATATAATTTCTCAAAATAGATATATGGAACACATCATGCACATGTGAAAGGTATGGTGGGAGTGATCAGTGATAAACTAATGTTCCCACACCATCAATAATCACAAAGGTAATAGTAACCAAAGATAAACATAACTTTAATAGTACATTAATTTCTTTATTTATATTACACATATCATAAACCATCATACACACTAAGGACATAAAGGTATAATGTCTTTGATATTTACTACATAAACATCTTATTATATAACTCTTGTGAACATTTCCACATATTCATGATAATTAAGACCCTTCTATAAAAATATCACATTTTATAATAATATTTATAATATGGGGAAAGGAAATTTAAAGAAAGTTTGATCTTAGATACCCAGTCAAGGAAACACTTATCATAACATAACAAATCATAAACATGAAGGGGAACATGAGACAAGGATAAATCTCTTATTAAAATATTGTCAGGAAATAGATGATAATAATAATACATGGTAGAAAAATATATAATAATAAAACTATAATTAAGGAAGCATAAAATTAATTACATGGGTCAAAATATATATCAATATTGATAAAACACATGAGCATGTCATAAGAGTACATAATACATTAAAAATAAGTCGTAAAATGAAAAAATAATATATCATGAATATTTAATTCATCTTAGAATTGTAGAATAACTTCATAAACAACTAGTAAATGTGGAACAAACTTATTCATAGTAAACAATTTATGATAAAACTCATTATTTCTATGCTTATGTGAACAAAATCATTTAATTCATGCATGAAAACTTGTGAAAACTCATTATTCCCATTCTTGTGTGAATAATCTCATTATTTCCATGAATGACTATCTCATAAAATAAAAAACTAATATAATTCATTATATGTTTAAATAAGACCCCACCCTTCATCATTATTACATATGTTTTCCACTTGAAATCAATCAACTTCATATCATAAAGATCCCATGGAAAAGGAATGATTTTATTAAAAATTCTCAAAAAATCACATAATATGAACTAAATAAATCATTTGATATAAATTTTATTAAAAAAGAATCATATAATAAGATAATATACAGGGTGGTAAAAGAATCACATAAAGTGTGATTCATCTTGGAGAAAAAATAGTAGTTAAAATACAAAAGTTTTCGTAGAAAATCTTAAATATTGTTATAAAAGATGAAGAGAAAATTGCTTTTTATTTTTTTTGAGAATAGAAAGAGAATAATTTTAAAAAACTTATTATAAAGAGTTAAAAATTAAGATTCCTTTAAATTAAACAAAGTGATTCAAGAAAATAAATCTGGAGTGGTAAATAAGGAAAATAAACTCTTTTATTAAGCCTTTGAGGCTTTTTTAAAGAAAAACCACATTAGTGAAACATTGAAAGAATTTAATTTCATAAAAGAGTTAATATTATTAATATGAAAGAAAAAACTTGTTTTTATTTCATTAAATAAATCAATTTTGATATAAGAAATATGGAAATGGAAGAAAATATACATTGGTAGTACTAAGAGTTATTATTACAAACATTATACTTATTTTTTCATAAAATTATTTATCAAAGAAGTAGTTAATGATGATGAATATGACATATAAAATTAGGGAATAGAAGGATCAATTAAATCCTAAAAATTTTATTCTTTGAATTTTATCCCCTTACCCTAATACACTAAGGCTTTAACCTCACGTTTTAATACCTTAAAATGGTATTCATGTACGGAAGACTAGGAAATAATGAATAGAAATTAATTTGATGAAACCATTACAGTATTGGTAATGTAAGAGTCAAATGAGATTAACATGAAGTTTATAAAATGGGCATTATAATATCATGAAATGGAATATTTTTTCATATGTGAAAGAAATAGGGTAGTGTATACACCATATAAAATAAATTATGGTGTATAATATCAGACATGCCCCACAGAGTTGAAAATGATACAAAGAAACCCATACCCATTTCTCCCACTTAATTGAATGCATTCAAAGATTATATATAAAAAACATATATATCTTAATATTCTATTTCATAACGTTATTATTATCTATGAAATTTAATAATTGTCATTTATAATCATCATCTACATGTATATTAGTTAATTATTAACTATTTTCAACACCAGGTGTGGGTATTCTTGATTGTTTTGAACTAATTTCATAATAGTTGTTCTTTTCTTTATTCTTAAAAAAAGTTTTCAATTAATAGATAATTTAAGGTACTATAATATATAACTTATATTTATTTGTAAATTTATTATCTAAATTCCAATATTGTTTGAGTTATGTTTTGTGAAAATGGAATCAATGTCAGTTTATTTTGATAATTTTAGCGATTAAAGATTATATTTTTATAATAAGTTGAATAAATATTTTAAAAAGTATAGAAACACAAAAAATAATTATATTATTATTAAATTTTAATAATATTAATATTTAATTTACCATAGTAACCCATCATAGAGTGTTATATCATCGTTCAAGTAAATACTTGACATACCCAAACATGAACATACCATAATTAAATGATGATTATAGTTATAAAAGTGTTTTATTTAAAACTAATATAATTATTAAATATGAATAATAATATTAATTTTATATTTTAATATGTTTAATGATATTTTAATATATTTTATTAATAAATAATGAAACCGGATGAAAAAAGAAACTCGTTACTTCATGGATCTGGTAATCCACCCATTGTATGATTAATGTTTTCATTTCCTAATGAATTAGAGGGAGTGAAGGTGGATTATAAATTTTATATTTATTATCATAATTTTAATAAAAATATAAAATTTATTCATAAATATTTCACTTATAACCAGTTCATAGAGGCGATAGTGAAAAATAGAAGACAACATTTTGTGGATGCGGTAATTCGTATAAATGCACGATCAATGTTATTTTATTTTTCTAAGTGGATGGAAAGGAACAAAAAGGGCATTTTAAATTAATATAAAAACACTTAAGTATACTAATAATGCACTTTTTATTATATATCTATCTTGAGGATATGTTTGGAAGGTAAATAATAAGAATAAAAATATAAAGATTAAGTAATACTCACTTTGGGACCTTGAAATTTCTCTTGAAAGTATCATTGGAAATGAATGTATTATGCTAACTAAATGTGACCAGAGTCTTATGAAATTTACATAGGTTACTATTATAATAAAATTTTATTATTTTATAAAATAAATTTTATGGAATGGGTGTGGCATGAAGGGTTAGAAGTGTCAACTTTTCTATGTGAAGAAAATGAAACTTTTGTGAATACCCTTTATTTTCAATGACATATTTACACTATTCAAGGGTTAATGGTTACACAAGTGAGAAATAATGCAGAATGGGGTGATATAATATCAATAAATGATCAACCATAAATTAAAAAACACGTTTTAAACATGTTTCAAGTTAATTACTATTTGGTTTTTATATTTTACCATTTTCTTTGTTACCTTGGTAAAGTGTTTTTAACAAATTAATTTATATTTTATTAAAACTATAAGGTAACCACTATTTAGAAAAATTTTTATTATAAAACTAAATTTAATATCCATTTAATATAATTCAATATCTATATATTATAAAATTAACTTCTAAATTAATCAAATTTGTATATAGAGAAACAATTTTTTCATAGAAAAAAGATGTTTTAACATTTATAGGTTCATAATATTATTTAGCATTAGAAACAAATTAAATGTTAATTAATATAATTATATATGTGTTTAGAAAATATATTATATTAATTATTTAATTTTTTTATTTAATTTAGTAGATAAAAATTATACAATATTAACAAAACAAACCTTTGAATTTTTTTTTTCACAATTATCACCATAATTAACTTTAATAGTAGTAATATTATTTTTATTTCTGGAATAAAATAAGAATTTATAAATAATTTGGACGTAAATATTTTAAATATTGAATCCATTTTACCAAATAAAATGTACATATGTATAAAAAATTATTTTTAATATGAACATATGTAATGCGTAAAAACATGTTTTTAGAAAAAAATAGATTTATAAGTTTAAAATTTATGTATAGGGTTAAATTAATAATTTTTTTACTATATAAATTTGTTTATAATAAAATAAATAAAATTTATGTGGATTTTAAATTAATAAAAGAACAAAATCTTTCAAAATGTTATTTAATTAAAGAAAATACCAGAAACAGTTTTTATTTGAAAATTGTACCTATGTTCTTAAAATTATAATAATAGGTTTTATTGTAAGGAATATGACTTGAAGATTACATAATCTAGTGTTTTTAAACAATAATTCACATTCTTTAATCCCCAAATATCTTTTAGGTTTGTAGTTTTATATAATTAGGCCAAACTCATTCATATTAAACATATACAATACAAGTGGACACATCTACTCAGTATCTATTTTTCCCATAAACAAAACTCTTTAAAAAAACATGATCTATTTTCATGAAAAATGTTCATCAATTTACACAAAAACATATCCTTATCCCTACCCATCATGTGAAAAACATTTTAAAACATAGGATGAGCACAAAAAGCTCAGTATGAGACATAAATGAAAGAAAGAAACAATCCGTTTAGAATAATTATAAAACATTTCATTTTTGAAAATAAAAATTTAGTTCAAAATAAACAATTTTTAATTCCAAAGAAATTATCTTCTATTCCAAAAACTTTTTTTTATAAAATATATCATAAAAATTATTTTATGAGAAATAAAATCATAAAATATTCCTTAAAAACGTGAAAATCATAAGAATTGTTTTCACAAAATTATATGTTTAACTATTATTTATAAAATAACCTTCACATATTAATTTTTGAGTAAACATAATAACTAATCATAGAAGAATTCCATAGTTATATTACCATTATATCTTAGGATAAACCTAACCGATCAACTTAGTTTTATATTTAGAATAACTATACAATCAATTTTAATACCCAATTCATTATAGGGATATCACAGACCCACCAGTCCTTGGTTTATCATAGAACCACCCATCATTACTTAATAACATAACCACCATCGTTGGTTTATAACTAAACCACCTATATTTATAAAATTTCCCATGAACCATAACATAACCATAAAATATTAAATATTGTATCATAAAAACATTTTTTAGGAAATAACATTCTCATTTTCAAATCACTTATTATTTAAAAAAACTACGCACATTGAAAGGACAACTTTTTATTTAAAAATAATCATGTAATATTTTAAATTTATCTTTAATGAAAATTCTATTCATAAAGTAGATAAAATCCTCTCATGCTATATATGTTAAAAAATTCCATCCGTATTTTATCTCTCTGGAAAAGTCACAAAGTACCTCGTTTGGAGAAAGAAAAAAATATTACTTTCAAACCATTTTATAATAATTAAAACATATGTAAAAATGAATTTAAATAAAATTAATAGAATATTAAAATAATTTTAGGAAACATTTATTTCTAAAATATGGTTTTGGAAGAAAAATATTTAGAAAATAATTTTTTTAAACTTTTAAAATAAGGTTTTAATATAAAGTGTACCTTACCTTGCGCCCGACACATCACAAATGTTCCTTATATTACTGGATAATAAATTTACCTTAATGATTTAATTTATTTATAACCTTTTTTTAGTTTATTATTAATTTTATTTTAGTTGTTACCCTGTTATAACAATTAATTAATTATTTAGGTTCATGTAATATGTTTTGACAATATTCGTTTTATAAGTCCAAAATGGATTCGGTAAGTCGACTATGGTTAGAAAGGTCATAATTATATAATATATTGAATAATATTAATCACATAATTTTCATTTTTATACATAAAGTATAATTTTAATACCAATCATGAAATATGGTTATGAAAAATGACCTATGTTATAATCACATAGATAATAGGTCGTACGTACACATGAGTAACATATCCATTTTTCAACAAACATTATGGAAATAAAGTAAGTATTTTGTTATCCTTAAATAATTATAATAACATAATATATCATATTATTTATTTAAATATTCTTATATTTATATCATCCCTATGATGTGGTGATGAAAAATAAATCACATCACTTCGTGGAGGTCGTAGTCCACAAGTACACACAAATGATGTTATCAATTTTTAGTTCATATAAAGGTAAAAAGGTAAATGATATATTATATTTTAATAATGATAAAAACTTAATGAATATAATATATTAAAATTAATCCTGTTATGATATATGGTGATGAAAAATGGATTATATTGGTTCGTGAGGTGACAATCCAATGTACACATGAATGGAAAATTTGTTTCCCATTTTATGAAAGAGGAGATGAATACAGGTAAAAATTTTAACATAAAAACATATAATTATATGGGGGATACTAATATTGTTATTTTATCATGGATTAATAATATTTTAATTAGGTTTAATAAGAAATAAAATAAAAATTCTTGATTAAAAACCATACATCTACTCTGGACAACTTCCTTTGATTAACACCTCAAAACCACTAAGGTCAGTTTTCTCCCAAAATATGGCCTCTATAATGAGGTTAAATATTCTATAATGTTATTTGGGAATATAGTTTCCAAATAAATATGAAATTATGTGTTTTGTAATTATAAGAATAGGTTCCCTTTTGTAAAATAAGGGATATTAACTCTTAGAATTCCTCATAATATTAAAACAATATAAATTACTTTTCAATTATAGATGGATCTAAACTGATTTATTTAGAATAAAAGATGATTTTGGGTTGAAATAATCTCATAAAATAAATTATGGAAATCTTTAGGTCATATTTATACATTTACCAGTTGGTTTTAACCCACTGTTAACCCTTTTCAAGCTTGCCATGAGAACATGGAATATTACTCTTTTAGGGTCAATATAATTATTATAAATGGAAAAAATTCCCATAAATGGACCACGATCAATATTATAAACAATATAATAATAAATTGGATGAATATAATATTTTTATTAATTTTATATCATTTAATAAAATATTATTTATTATAAAATATCAATAATGTCAATTTTTAGAACTATTCATTACATTGAATTTAATAATATCAAGGTAAAAATTATAATTTGAAAAAAATTATTTTAATACAAAAATTATATTTAAAATTCATCTATAAAATATTTTATCACATTAATTATCTGAAATTATATTTAATTTAATATTTTTAATATCATTTATTTTATTTTTCAAATAACTTAATAATTATTTTATCACCATTTCAAAGCATTTAAGGTAAATATTTTTTCACCAAAAATTAAAAATAAATTAGAATGATGAAGACAAATACTTTATATTTTAGTATAATATTTTTATTCTAACATATCCCTTATACCCCATATTAAAAGTATTGTAGTTATTAAAAATAAAAGTGTGATAGTTTGGACTTTTCTTGAAATAAAACACTATAAAGGTTATAATATCATCTAAATAGCTATAAAATTACAGATCACAGAATATTGGATTGTTATTGACTAAATAAAATCATAAAATAAAATTTAGGTATGTTTTGGATTCATTTTATAATCCTTATCATTTTATTTTTAACGTAAATTACCCAATTTATGCTTACTCCAATAATAAAATCACTATTGTTACTATTAATAATGACAAAAAATAAAAGAGAAATATTTAACAATTTTGGACCCACATATTTTAAATTTGGAACCCATTTTTGAAGATTAAACTCACAAAATTGGTATAATTTATGTAAAATTAATCCAAAAAATGAAACAAAAATATTTGTCTTGAAAAATGCATACATAAGCCTGAAAGAGAAATTATAAAAAAATTTGGTATAAGGGTTATTAAAATATATTAACTATATTATATCTATAAAAATTATAATATAATTTCATATCAAATTAAAATAATTAATGGAATTTTTAATTAAATAAAATGACAGTTTTATAAAAATTGGTATTTCTCAGTATTCGTTGAAAAAATATTTTTTTAAAAAAATATAAAACAATAATAATAAGATAATATAGAATTGTAGAGTTCAAAAATCAAATCGATTTTTTACAACAATCTTTCTAAAACTTATAGAAATTAATTATAATTCCCACTCATAAAAAGAAAGGAAAAATATTTTTGAAAAACATATTTTTGAAGAATAAAATGAATTTAATAAAAATATGAGTTATTATTTAAAAATAATTAATTAATAATTTATAAATGATTATTATAATTATATATTTGACAACGTGGTTAATTTTATTAATTTCATCTAATTTAATAGCTAGGTTATAATGTTCACATTTAAATATTAAAATTTTGTTTCTTGTTTAAGCTCGGTGTTACGTATCTTGTATTCCATCAAACAAAGTCTTTAATTTTAAAATATTAAGATGTTAAATTCTAACCCTTTAATTAATTTCATCCTTGAAATTTGAAATCAGGCTTGGCTACCAGGGTTCCACTATTCAAAATTCCTTTTTTGAAATCCCACATCGTAAAAGGGGTCAATAAAACTTCCACTTTGAAAATAGAGAATAGTAAGTATGATGTTCATCTGGAATAACAAATATTAGGTTTTTATGTAGGATAAAATCAGTGAGAAGTAGAAACATGGACATGGAATAGAAAATCTAATTACCAAAGATTGATAAAGAGTGATAGAGAATATGGTCATGAGAATGTTATCCAACACAATACCATAAATATGTGAGTGGTTAAGATGCCATTGATTTCTTGGTAAGGAAAATAAATAGATAAGTTTTTTGTTTAAAAATTATTTTCCTAGAGATCAGGAATTATTTTACTATATCTACTAAGAAAATAAGGAAATATACTTACTTGACATATATAATCTCATTCTTTTACAAATTTCTTCCCCATTATTTTCTTTTTTTCTAAAAGATTAGTAATAAAGATGAATTTTCAATACTAAAGCACTATAATCGTCTTAAACAGATAAAAAATCCAAAAAAATAATAAAAAAACATTCCTCAAGTATTTAGGGATTAACAAATTTTTTTTTTGTACAAGATAAGATAATTACAAAAAATGTGTAGACCTTCATACTAAGAAAGCCACTTTAAGCTTCAAATTTAAATAGTAATAAAAAAAGTTCAAATTTAATTATTTAATAAGTAACTATAGTTAAAATTCCTCAAAAAATTCACAAATAATATTTAAAACTAAAAATTAGAAGAATTTGACCACATAGTCTTCCAAAATTAATTTAACATTTATCTCCAAATAACATCAATCAATCTTAATGAATCATACAAAAAATACACTTACTCTAATCACATAATCTCAAGGATATGGAAATAATTTCCATAAATAGCCCAAATCACAATAACTCCACAATAAAATCATATATTCTTCCAAAATATATTTTAACCATTATTCCTCAAATAAAATCCCATGGTTTTCTATTTACATTAATCTTATAATGTTCCTCAAAATTATAGTGATATTCTTTTAAAATAACATTAATCACTCCATCACCAAATCAATTTCCAATATCATGGTTATATATACAATAAAATATATGTTAACATAATCATTATCTATCAGATCATTTAAATAAAGGAAAATAATGTAATACTGACCAGGACATCACATACGCTAGTGGTATGCAATGAGACTTTGCCACCATTTAGTTGTGGGTTGAATCCCCACGTCCTTTCCGAACGAGACAAGTCATCACCCAAACTATGGGTTTTCCTTTTACAAATTCTATATTAATGTAATTACTATAAAATTATCAAAAATGAGTTTAATATATTCTTCATTAAAGAAATTTCTTTATCCTTAGAGGCTATATGGTACCTTTAATTTTGAATCCCAAAATTGTAATAACCCATAATTACCTCAAAATAAAAAATCATATAAAACCTAAATATTATCCATACCTTTAAAATTGTGTCTGAAAAATGAAAATTGGATTCTTTCTCAAATATCTTTTTCAATAAAACCAATACAAACCTAAGGGTTATATTACTAAAAATATCTCTCAAAATAATCTAAATCATCTTAGTTTTCCACCACTTAAAACCTCAAAAGGGGTGTATAAGACTTTAAATTCATGGTCAACCTCAAACTTATAAACCCATTATTTTATCGATAACTTTTAGGAATGTATCTCCTAAAAGCATCCTAATATCTAAATTTTTAAAAACCATAATTTTATACCAAATGTAAACTCCCTACCTCATACATTATGTAATCTAGTTTCTTTAGATAAGAATACACTTTATTTCAATCCCAAAAATAATTTTGACGTATATTTTTAGATAATTATTAGAATTTATTACCTATTAGACCCATACATTACAATTGTATTCTTATACTTAGTATCTATTTTTCGCATAAAATAATACTCTTTTAAATAAAGCATATTTTTTTATGAAAAAACTTTACCATTTTCAACTTAACATCATCATTTTCCTTAATCATCATGTGAAAACATTTTAAAATGTGTGGTGGATAAAAAAAATCTTAGTAAGGGATAAAAACTAAATAAATAAACAATAATTCCATGAATAATTTTTAAAGTTTCCAATTTATAAAATAAAATTTTAGTTCAAAATAAACCTTTTTCCTTACCTAAGAAATAATCTTCTCTACCAAATAATTTTCATTGAAAATTTAATTATAAATCTTTAAGGAAAAATAAAATCACATGTTTTCATTTGAAAAAAATGAAATTGACATTATTTTTTTCCAAAAAATTGTACTTTTAAATTATATGTATTGAATAAATATTATACATTAATTTAGGAGTAACCATCACAACTACTTGTAGAAGAACTTCACAGTTAGCTTATAAAAATTATCATAGCACAAAAATCATAAGAAATCATGGAAATAATTCAGGGTTAGGTTTCCATTATTTTTTATTTGTAGAAACCAAATTAGTTAACTTCATCTCATTATTGGAATAACCAGAAGGTCGACTTGCATAGCCAACACATCAGAGGGAAATCATAGACCCAATCATGTTTCTCACAAAACCACCCTTCATTGATTAATAATATAACCACTCATATTTGGTTTATAAAGGAACCACCCATAATAAAAATAATTCTCCAGAACCATAATATAACCATAAAACATTAAATCTTGTATCATAAAAATATTCTCGAGGAAAACAACCATTTCATTTTTTAATCACTTATTAAAAAAACAACGCAAAAACAAAGGAAAAAAATTGACTTGAAAATAAAAATATAATATTATAAAAGAATATTCAATAAAATTATTATTCATGAAGGTGGTAAAATCATCTCATGCCATATAAGTTAAAAGAACATTCTATTAGTATTTTTTTTCTGGAAAACTTCCAAAGTACCTCATTTGAAAAATAACGAAAAGTCTCATATAAAAGAATTTTGTAAAAAATAAAACATATGTAAAAAATAAATTTAAAAATAATAATATAATAGTAAAAAAAATTTATAAATTTTTTTTTAATAAATTATGTATTTGGAATAAAAATATTTAAAAAATAAACCTTTTAAACTTTAAAAACAAGGTTTAAAAGTAAAGTGTCCTTTATCTTGAGTTTGAAACATCACATACATTCTTTATGTTCATAAATAATAAAATTTAGTTAATTATTTAGTTTATTGAGAAATTTTTTTAAGTTTATTATTCTATTTATTTCACTTATTACCATGTTATAACAATTACTTAATTATTTAATTTCACATCAGATGTTTTGACGAAATTCTTTTCATAAGTCCAAAATGGCTTCGGTAAGTTGACTATGGTAAAAAATTTCAGCATTCCATCATATAAAAAATAATATTAATGATATAATTTTAATTTTTATACATCAATTATACTTTTAAAACAAATATTTAATGGTGATTATGAAAAATGAATAATGTTACAATCATGGAGATGGTAGGCCGTATGTTAGCATGAGTAACATTTCCATTTTCAAGAACCATTATAGAAATAAGGTAATTATTACATCATATTTATATAATGATAATAATATTATATATATTATATTATTTATTTAAATAAACTTATATATATCAACCATTTTGTTTGGTGAGGAAAAAATCACATCGCATTATGGAGGAGGTAGTTCACCAGTACGCTCGAATAACATTATCATTTTTCAGTGCATTGAAATATATGGAGGTAAATGAAATATTTTATTTTTATAATGATAAATATATCATTAAAATAATAAATATATATTAATTAAATTATAATAAATCCATGAGATTTTTTAACGGAAAACAAATTACATTAGTTCATGAGGCGGTTGTCCGTCGTACACACGAATAGAAATTTTGTTTCCCATTTCATGGAACATAAGATGGATATATATAATATTACTAAAATCATTAATTATTAGTATAGATTTATATTTATATTATTTTTTTACCATTTTTGAATAAAATTTGAAGGTGGAAGAAGAAATTAAACTGAAATGCTCGATTAAAAATAATACATCTTCTTCAAACAGCCTCCTTTGAATAACACCAAAAGACCACTAATCTTGGCATTATATCCAAAATAAGTCCTCTAAAATGAGGGGAGAAATTAGAATAAATAATTTAAGTAGTTATTGGTTAAAAAATGGGTTATTATGTGTTAATTAATGAGAAAAATTGGCCCCTTTAATAAGAGATTGGACCAACACTATTTAATTTCCTCAAAATATTAAATTTATATAAATTAATTTTTAATTTTAAATTCAGAAAAACTGATATATTTACAATATAGGATGATTATGGTTCTAAATAACATAATAAAATAATGTATGGAAAATTTTAAGTCACATTTTACCCTTATATTTTGTTTTTAACCCCTTATTAACCCTTTTTAAACATACCATGACATTAAGTAATTTTACTCTTTGAGGATCAAAATAGTTACTATAAAAGAAAAAAAGGCACATAAATGGACCATGGTTGATATTATAATCCATATTATTATAACTTTCCCAAATCTATGTTTTTTTAAAATTTTATATCATTTAATAAAATATTATTTATTATAAAATATCAATAATGTCAATTTTTTGATCTATTCAGTACTTTGAATTTAATAATATCAAGATAACAATTATAATTTGAAAAATAATATTTTAATAAAACTGTAACATGTCACAGTAATTTAAAAAAATTCATGTATCATATTAATGATCAAAATTATATTTATTTTAAAATTTGTAATATCATTTATTTTATTTTTCTTATAATTAAATAATTACTATATTAGTGTTGTGCCAGAATTTGAGGTAATTATTTATTCTCTAAAAATTTACAATAATTTACAATGATTAAGATAGATATTTAATATTTTATTATAATATTTTTAGTCAAACATATAATTTGGATAAACCCATAATAAAAATATTATATTTTTTAAAAACAAGAGTGTGACATGTTTGACTTTATTTGTAATAAAACACTATAAACATCATAATCTCATAAAAATGGCTATAAAATTCAAAATAATATAATATTAGATGGTTATAGATGAAATTAACTCATAAAAAAATAGGTAATTTTTTGGGTTATTTATTAATCCTTATCCTTTTATTTGAAAACTAAATCACCCATTTACTCAAACCGTGGAAATAAAATTACTATTGTTAATATTAATTACAATAAAGAATAAAAAGGAACTATTTGAAAAATCTGGACACACTAATTAAAAATAAGAAATCCTTTTTTTAATATTAAACTCTTATAATTTTTATAATTTAATTCAAAATTATACCTAAAAAATAAAACAAAAAATATTTTTCTTAAAAAATGCATTTTAAGCCCAAAAAATACATATACCAAAAAAAATGTATAAGGATGATTAAAATATAATTAATAATATTATATACAAAAAAATAAAACTTAATTCTATTTGATATCAACTTAAAATCATAAAAATAAATTTTAATATAAATAAAATGATAGTTTTATAAAAATTGGAAATTTTCACTATTCACTGAAAAATTAATCTTTTCAAAAAATCCTCAAAAAGTCATCTTATGATAATTTTTATATGATGAATTTAAAAAATAACATCATCTTATCAAATAAACTTCCTAAAACCTTTAGAAATTAATTATAATATTCCCCCATAAAAATAAAGAAAAACTATTTTTGAAGAAAATGTATTTTTGAGGAATAAAATGAATTTAATAAAAATTTGAGTGATTATTTAAAAAAATTAATTAATAAATTATAAATGAACATGAAAATTATATATTTAGTAATTCGGTTAATAAAATTCATTTCTACCCATTTAATGGTTAGGTTATAACAATCACATTTAAATAATATACTGTCATTCGTCTAAGCTCAGTGATTCTCATATTTAGCTCTACCAAACAAAGAATTTACTTTTAAAATTTTATAATGTTGTATTCTACCACATATAATAAATTAAATCATCTTAATTTTAACCCAGGATCGGTGACTAAGGAATTACTATTTAAAATACTTTTTTTGAAATCCCGCTTCCTGAAAAAGGTTAATAAAAATTTCACTTTCAAAAGAGATAAAGGTAAATAGAAATTTCATTTGTAATAATACATACTAGGACTCCAAGTTAGATATAATTTGTGGTATGTGAAAACATGAACATGAAAGAAAAAATATAATACCCAATGAATGATATAGAGTGATAAATAATATATCCCTGATAAAGTTCACAATCCCAATATTGTAAATTTGTGATCGATTAAAAAGGCATTAATTTTTTAGTAAGAAAAGTGAACAAATAAATTTTTTGTTTTAAAATAATTTTCATAGAGTTAATGAAGTATTTTAATATATATAATAAGAACATAAGTAAATATAATTACTTTACACGTAGAATTTCATCCTTTTAACAAATTTCCCCAACAATATCATATTTTTCTCCAAAAAATTTGTATTAAAGCTGGATTTTTCATTCTAAAAGTACTATAATAAACTTATATGGTTCAAAAAGGCCACATAAGAATAATAGAATATTCTTTCGGTATTTTTGAATTAACCAAAACCAAATTATTTTGTACCAGATATGATAATTCTAAAAAATGAGTAAACCTTCATTCTAAGAAAATCAACTTTAATCTACAAAATTCAATAGTAATACCCAAAGTTAAATTTTGATTATTTAATAAATAACTATCCTTAAAATTCCTCAAAATATTACAGAGTAATATTGAAACCCAAAAATTATAAGGATTTGATCACATAGACTTCCAAAATTAATTTAACATTTATCTATATAACATAAATAACTCTCAATGTCACATACAAAAAATTAAATTGACTTAATCACGTAATCTCCAAGATATTATAATAAATTTTATTAATAACATGAATCACCATAAATCTAAAAAAACTATATATGATTTCTAAAGATAATTGTATCTTTTTTCTTTAAATAAAATCCCATTTATTCTATTTAACTTAATCTGATAATGCTCCTCAAAATTATAGTGATCATCTTAGGAAATAAAATTAATCACTTAATCACGAAATAAATCTACAATAACATTATTTTATATATAATAAAACATATTTTCCCATAATAATTATCTATCAGATCTTTTCAATAACATAAAACAATGTTATACAAACCAAGACATCACATAGGCTAGTGGTAGGTGATGTACCTTTGTCACCCTCCGGTTATGGGTTCTCAACCCATGGCCTTGTCGGACCTGAAGGTTCATCACCCAACCTATGGGTTACCCTTTTACCAAAACTTTATTAATATAAATCATATAAAATTATAAAAATGACATTAATATATTAAACATCAAATAAATTTTTTCTCCCCAAATGTTATATCGCACCCTTCGTTTTGCATCCAAAAAATGTAATAACCCATAATTACTAAAAAATTAAAAATTATATAAAACATAAAGGTTATTCATATATTTACATTACTTCCATGAAATGAAAAGAGAATTATTCCTAAAATATATTTTTCAATAAAACATATAAAAACCTATGGTTTGTATTACCATAAATATATCTAAAAATAATCTTAATCATCTTAGCCTTGAACGACATAAAAAATCAAAATGGGTGTCTTAGAATTTAAACTTATGAATAGACTCAATAATTTAAACCCCTGCTGGTATCTACATATTTTAAGAAAATATCTCATGAAAATATCATAATCTCAAAATTTATCTAAACCCTACTTTGATTCCAACTATAAGGACCCAACCTTAAAGAATACATAATCCTGAGTCTTTAGACTAGAATTAAATTTCTTTAATTCCCAAAGATATTTTAGGATTAGTTTTTTAGATAATTTAGAGAAAATTATATATATTAAACCCATACATTACAAGTGGACACTTCTACTCAGTATCCATTTTCCCCATAAAGAAAAACCCATTTAAATAAAACATGATTTATTTTCATAAAAATAATTACCCATTTTAAACTAGACCATATCCCTATACCTAATAATCACCTGAATGAATTTTTAAAATGTGTTATGAGCACGAAAATATTAATATGGGACAAAAAAGAAAAAAATAAACCTTCACCCTATGATTTCTTATAAAAATTTTCCTTTTTACAAAATAAACTTTTGGTTCAAAATAATCCCTTTGTCTTTCTTATGAAATATTATTCTCCTACCAATCATTTCCATAAAAAAATCATTTGAAATATTTAAGGAAAAATAAAATCATTAATATTTATTCTCAAACTTTTAAATCAAAAGAATATTTCTTCAGAAAATTATACGTTTCACTCTTATATATGAAATAATCATCACATATTAATTTTGGAGTAATCATCACAACTAGTCATGGAAGACCTTAATAGTTAGATTTTAAAAATTATATTTGAGTAACCATCATATCTAATCATGGAATACCTTTACAGTTAGATTCCCATTGTATCATAGGAGAAACCTAATCAGTTAACTCTATCATATATTCAGAATAACGATGTAGTTGACTTCTATACCCAATTCATTAGATGACTATCATCTACACACATGACTTTGGATTATCACGGAACCACCCATAATTGGTTAAAAATGCAACAACCCATCCATGGTTTATAATGAAATCACCCATAATGATAAAACTTCTCATGAACCATAACTTAACCATAAAATATGAAATATTGTATCATAAAAACATTGTTAAGGAAAATAACCATTCCATTTTGAGATTAATTATTTTTAAAAAAACTGCACATATACCAAAGAAAACATTTTATTTAAAAACAAATATGTAAGTTTTTAAAAGAATATTTAAATAATAAATTATTTAAGAATGTGATAAAATCCTCTCATGTTGTATAAGTTAAAAAAAATTCCTTCCATAGTTTTATTGGAAATGTCACAAATTACCATGTTTGGAAAGTGATAAAAATATTCATTTCAAACCATTTTAAAAAAATTAAAATATAGGTAAAAATGAATTTAAAAAATATTAATAAAATAGTAAACTAATTTTCTAAAACATTTATTGAGAAAATGGATATGGAAGAAAACAATTTAGAAAACAATTCTTTAAAGATGTTGAAATAATGTTTGGAAGTAAAGTGTCCCTAATATTGAGTCTAACACGTCACATATGTTCTATATATAAATGAATAATAAAATTATTTTAAGTATTTTGTTGATTTAGAACATTTTTGAAGTTTATTATTCTTTATATTTCTCTTATTACCATCTCATAGAAATTACTTAATTATTTAAGTTCATGTCATATGTTTTGATGATATTTTTTTCATAAGTCCAAAATGGTTTTGGTAAGTCAAATATGTTAAAAAAAGTCCGAATTCCATATTATATAGAATAATATTAATGAAATAATTATAATTTATAATAATCAATTATACTTTTGAAAACATTCATGAAAAATGGTTATGAAAAATAAAATATGTTATAATTACGGATATGGTAGGCCATATGTACGCAAGAGTAATGTTTCAATTTTTAAAATATTATTATGAAAATAAGGTTTGTATTATTTTATATCCATAGAATGATAAGAATATAATATATATTATATTATTTCTTTAAATATACTTATATATATGTTATCCCTCTGATGTGGTGATGAAAAACGAATCACATCGCTTTGTGGTGGTGGAATTCCACACGTACACACAAATGATGTCATCATTTTTAGTGCATGTTATGTAATAGGGAAAATTGTATATTGAATTTTATTATTTATAAATATTTAATTAATATAATATATAAATTTTTTTCCCAGTATAATCCACCAATGATATATGGTGATGGAACACGAATAAATCTGTTCACATGGTGGTACTCAACCCTACACATGAATGGTGGTTTTGTTTCCTTTTTGATAGAAGAGGGGATGGGTATAAGTTATTATATTAACATAATAACATATCTGTATATTTAGGATATAGGTGATAATATTTTATCATGTTTGATAATATTTTTGGAGGAGTAAGAAGAAATAAAACAGAAATGCTTGATTAAAAATGATACCCCTTCTTTGGATAATCTCATTTAATTAACACCTTAAGAATACTAAGGTTGGTGTTATAAAAACATAAGGCCTCTAGAATTAGGGGATAGATTATTTAAAGGTACATGGTTAGGTATTGGTTGAGAAAAATGGTTTATGAAGTGTAAATTAATGATAAGAATAGGTTCCCTTTTATAACAGAGGGGAGGATCTCTCTTGGAATTCCTCCAAATAATAAATTAATATAAATTAACTTTCAATTTCAAATCACTAAAAATGATTTATTAATAATATAGGAAGTTAATGGGTATAAATAATCCCACTAAATAAATTTTAAAAAAATTTAGGTCATATTTATACCCTTATCATTTGGTTTCAATCCATTATTAACCTATTTTTAAACTTATCGTGACAATAAGGAATTTTACACTTTGAGGGTTAATATAGTTACTATAATGAAAAAATACCTTTAAATCGACCACGATTGATATTATAATCCATATTATAATATATTTTATCAACCTAATATTTTAATGATTTTTTATTATTTAACAAAATATTTTTTGTTATACAATATCAATAATGTCAATTTTTTGAACTATTCAATAATTTGACTTAAAAATATCTAAATAACACTTATATTTATTGATTTTTTAATACATATAATAAATTTCAATTTCATATATAATATCTATGGATCACATTAATCATCTCAAATTATATTTATTTTAATATTTTTAATATCATTTATTTTATTTTTCTAATAATCGATTAATTATTGTATCACTGTTGTGAAAGAATTTAAGGTAATAATTTTTCTCCAAAATTTAAAAATAAATTAAAATTATTAAAATCAATATTTTATATTTCATAAGAAAATTTATATTTAAAAATATTATCTAGATAACTGTATCTTAAAAATATTATATTTATTAAAAACAAGAATGCAACGTGTTTGACTTTTCTTGAAATAAAACACTATAAAGGAAATAACCTCTTCCAAATGACTATAAAATAAAATATAAACTCACATTAGATAGTTATGGACGAAATTTACTCCGGAAATAAAATTTATGTAAGTTTTAAGGTCATTTCATAATCCTTATCATTTTATCTTTAACCTAAATTACATGATTTACCACTACTGTGGTAATAAGATTATTATAGTTAGTATTCATAATAATTAAAAATAAAAGGAATATATTTACCAAATTTGGACCTAATTATTCAAAATATTCAATCAAATTTTCTTGATTCAATTCACATAATTTGTATAATTTTATTTTAAATAAATCTCGTAAAACGCAACAAAAATATCTTTCTTGAAAAATTCATTTTTAAGTCTAAAAAAGTAAAAATACCAAAATAAGGTATAAGAAAGAATAATATTTAATTAATCAGATTATATATAAATAAATTGTTCTTAAGTCAATATTATGTAAAATCAAAATTATAAAGGTAATTTTTAATATAATGAGAATGACAGTTTTATAAAAATCCATATTTTTAACTATTTACTGAAAAAGTAATGTAACACCCGAGACTTTTATGTTATATAAATCATCAAAGGAATCTTTTTATACACAACACTAGCTTGGCTTACTTTACACGCAATCGCGACCTTCCTCGATAGCTTGCGTTGTACGCAATATCGAGTTTCACTAAACGACGATATGCTATTAAAATATTATTTAAAATAGCCGTTATGAATAGTAATAACCACTTTTTGAAATTTTATCTTTCAAAATGGACTTCATTTTTGGATTCGGAATATCGAAATTAGCCTAGGGTGAAATTTTGGTATTTTTCTGAAAACTTTCAATTTTTGATGAATAGTGAAACCACTAAGTGGTAGGGTAAAAACTGAATTTTGCATAAAACTTAATTTTACCGCTTCTGTGAATGGAATTTCAAAAATCCGACAGACACGGTTGATATCAGTAAGTAAAATGTGGTTCAATGAGATAAAAATAATTTTTTTGGTGAATAGTAACTTTTTACTTTTTTTACCACGGTTAATAGTAAATAGGGTAACTAAGGGTAAATATGATATTACTATTACCCTAACACATTTCCTAATTCTATTGGATAAGTGTAATTCGACCAAAAACCACCTTATGAATATAATATGACCATTTAGGTCCACTTGGATTAGATTATGACATTAAATATTATTTTATTTAATGAATAGTTAAAATAGTTAAAATCAAAGTTTAATAACTAAAACATATTTAATATGGGGTTATACATAAGATAAATTCGACTATAAATATTAATTAGAAAGCTAAAACGATTTCCTACATAATGATATTTTATTTATAATTTTTAGACATTAAATAAATTAATTTATTTATGACACAACGATGATGCAGTAATTACCCTTTTAAGGAAATGTTAACATAATTGATGTTATAAATGCTCAAATAAATGTAATTTGAGACTTTTTATGAATTACACTAATTTTCTAGGATACTATGATATATTAGTGTTGATTTAATAAACTTGGTTCGAACATATAATTCTGTTATGACTTTCACAAAAATCATATATCAAATAGTGTCAAAATTGACACAAAATAGTTTTTAAATCAAATATTATATTATTAATTGTAATTTTATTTCTAAAAATATATGTTTCGGCCAAATGACTTAGATAAGGATATATATATTAATAATAAACAACTTGGGGTTCGTTTGGCAGGTTATTGTAAGTGTATTAACCATATATTGTAAGAAAACAAAAAGTTACGGTAAAAGTTAAATTATTTAACTTAGAGTTAAATCTAATTGATAAGGTTAAAATAATAACCTAAACTTGTCTAAATCCTATTGGTTGATAGGATTTCGACCCATCCCCACTTTACCTTCGAAATAAGACCCTTTTGAACCATTATAAACCGATTTTGACTTTAATATAAAATAATATTTTGAGATATTCCTAAGGTGACCCTCTCCTCCCTTATAAAAGGGCACCTCCTCCCCCTCCTCCTCACACCAATTTGAGCACTCAAGCTCGGCCAACCCCAGCCAAAATACCTTCTCCACTTCCCTAGAATAATCCTATAGGTCCTGGTCTTCTTCAAAGACCAATCTTAGTTCCCTAAGTGGAGGATTCAAAGAGGCGTTTCAAAGAAGAGGTAATATCCATTACCGATCTTTTCAATTTCTTTCTTTTTCAACTTCTTCTTCTTTAGTTGTTTCATGATAAAGTAATAACATCAGTATTACTTACATACTGATATGTTATTATAAATATGAAACAACCCTAATTCACCTTCTATCCATCCTACGGAAAAATGAAATCACGGCGCGTGCGTACGTATGGAATACCGTCTCCACGCCGTGGTGTAATCTATTTTCCACCATCACCTTTCAAGGATGGGTATAATGGTGTAATGAGTAACTATATATGATTATTATAAAGTGATATTGATACTGAAATAGTATAAATACACTTAAATACAATTCCACGATCATGAGAACAATATCATCGCTCGTGCGTACGTACGGAATACCGTCTCCACGATGTGATGTGACTCGTTCTACATGATCATCATTACATAGTAATTATATAAATGAATTGAATGAATAAATATGATATATGTTACACTAATACCATTCTGGATATAAGGTATCTATAACCTTAAAAGAATAATAAGAATTTATTCGGCAAAACACGCATAAGAACAAAAGGCAATAAAGACCCGAGTAACAAGTAACAATGAAATATTACTAATAAGAAGCTAAGAATATGACCATATATGATATGATATCAATATGTATGATTCTGGAATAAGTCAATAACATTATTTAAACCATTATACATGAGATTCGTACACGTACAAAGCAAATCAGACCTAAGGTAAGGGAAATATCACAATCTCATTTTTATCCGAGATTGTTTATACTTTGGTATTTACTGGGTTGTATTTTATCATCCACATCCATGTTTCCTCAATATGTAATATTATTTCCATCCACCTACAATTGTTTAAATCCAATTTTACCCTTCGGTGAGTTTTTAGTAAAAGATATGAAAGGATTATTTTGTCGTTTTTCGTACGAGGTACTTTTTGACTTTTCCGACAAAAGTACGAAGAATGTTTTTTTAACATATACGGCATGAATGGATTTTTAAAACATTATTTCCAAGAAGCTTACTTTACAAGTTTTCAAGTTTATTTTTAATCAACTTCTTTTAGTTTAAAGTTGTATGACATGTTAAGAAAGGAAAAAAAGTTTTTGAAGTAGAGAGGATATTTTCCTCAAGAATGGAGTTCAAATGTTTTATCAAAATTATTTTCCATCTAAGATAATATACGGTTCTGTTTTTATCCCTATTATTACATTGATTTGATTATGTTTTGAGGGAATTATTTTTATGAAGTCATTTACCTTATATGATTTGTTTTATGATGTCATGATGTTTCAAGAATCCCATTTTTGTTACATGTGTTATGCGATGATGTATGATTTATGATTATGTGGCACACATAAGAAAGGATTAATTATAATATGGGTGGGACCTATATCTCCCTCCAATGCATTGGGTAAAGATTTATATCTCATGAGATAGTCATGGCTGGAACGGAAGGTTATTTCGGTTCAGTGATACAGGACTGAAACGAGGAGTGAACTCGGTTCAGAAATGGACTTTGTCCGCTAAGATAGTCTTGGAAATGAGTCATGAATAACAAGAAATGATTTTCCATGATTTTATGTGCATGCCACAAAGTTTCAAGTTTTATGTTATGATTATGGGGATGTCATTTTCACTTCTATGATTTATTCCATGTTAAGATATTATGATCTCTTTTGCAGGTTATGATTTTCAAAAAGATATGATATGATTTTTATTTCCTTTATTTTCCCTTGCTAAGCATTTGAGCTCACCCTTTTTTGTACGTTTTCTTTTCCCCAGGTAAGGAAGATGGATATTAAGTAGAATATGCTAAAAGGGACCCTAGATATGATGAAATAAATGGGAGACACTATAGAAGATTTATGAACTAGTTGTTTATGTTTCCCAGTTTCTAAAGACACTATACCTATACAGTCCTTTGTGGTTTTTTCATATGTTGTAATAAGTGTGCTTCAATTTTGAAGTATTAACAATGTATGTAAAGTATGGGTCCTTATAGTTGGTATCAGAGGAAAGGTATAGTCAACCTTTGGAAACTAGGATGTGAAAGCCTTAGTAAGAACCCTAAGGATAAGTCTAAGCATAGAAAACAATCTTAGTGTTTTAGAAATGGCCATGAATAACCTAGGATAAGACCTTAAGCGTGAAAATTTTATTCTTTAATTATGTGGTTTTCCTATTATAATTAGTGTTTCTCACACTATTCTTCTTGGTTTTAGTCAATGGCTGGAACCCGAAGGAACCGTGTTAATGCGGAATGCGATGGGCAATGAAATGATTGTCCCCCTGAGCAACCAAACGTTATGGGAGCTGGAATGCAAAATCTTGTAGCCATGCTCAGACAACTTTCTCAAGCTCTGAATCATGTAGGACTTCCAAACGAGCAAAGGAAGGAGCAACATTCTGTTGAATCCTTAATGAGGCAGCGTCCACCTACTTTCAGCGGGTCTACTGATCCATTAGTTGCTGAACAATGGATTAGTACTACTGAAAAAATATTTTCAGTTCTTCAATGTTCTGAACATGATAAAGTCATCCTAGCAGTGTATCGTTTGGAAGGAGATGCTGATCAATTGTGGAATCTTATTAAGAATTCGAGGCAAAGGGATGAAATTGAGTCCATGGAATGGGACAAGTTCAAGAACTTATTTTTCAATAAGTACTTCCCTCGTATTATCCGAACAAAGATGGAGAAAGAGTTTCTTGAACTGAAGCAAAGGGATGATGAATCTGTTGGTACCTATGAAGCAAATTTTACAAGACTTTCAAGGTATGCTTCTGGTATTATTATCCAACCTGAGAGTAAGATCCATCGATTCTTTAGTGGCTTAAAACCAAGTCTTCGAAGGGCGTTAGCCATAAGGGACTTCAATAGCTACGAGGAAATCGTTCGATGTGCTCTCAAAGTCGAGATAGAGATTGGAGAAACCCATCAGTCATATGGGTTTGATAAGAAGAGGAAAATGGAATTCAAAGGAAAATCTAAAGAGCACACTGAAAAGGAGATGAGCTTTACCTTATGCTCAAAGTGTGGAAAGAAACATGGAGGGAGTTGTCTTAAAGGGACAAGTAAATGTTTTAAATGTGGAAAGGAAGGTCATCAGGCATTTGAATGCCGCGATAATGGGAAGAAGATGTCTAATGATGCAAACAAAGGAAGGGATACACAGAATGAACCTACTACACTTCAATGTTTCAAGTGCAAGGATATGGGGCATTATGCCAATCAATGCCCAAATCCAAAGGTTGATGATGATGGTCGACGTCAACAAACTCTTAAGGCTAAAGACAAAGGAATGTCACATGAAATTTATATAAGCGATGTGGAATACGATAACGAAGTGGTGAAAGGTACACTTACCATCCACTCTAAAGTAGCAAATTTTTTATTTGATTCTGGATCCACCCACTCTTTTATTTCTGAAGAATTTTTTAAGGGTATCACCGTATTACCTCAATAATTAGATGTTGAGTTAGCTGTGACAACACCTAATGTCACATCAATCGCATCAAAAGTTTATAATTCTTCTCCAATTGACGTTTGTGGGAAAGTGCTTCCTGCAAATCTTGTGATCCTTCCTTTAGTGGAATTCGATGTGATTCTTGGCATGGATTGGCTTTCATTATACAGAGCTCATATCAATTGCCAAAGAAGGGAAGTCACATTTCATATTCCAGATCAATCTATGATCGTCTATCAATGCAAGGATGAACATAACCTTACAGTGGAAATTTATTCCATTTTATGGGTATTGATTCCACTAAATGAAGGTTATTTATCTCAAATGGTTGGTGAGAAACTTGCGATTAAGAATATGCCCATCGTACGGGAGTTTGATGATGTCTTTCTGGAGGAATTACCGGGTCTTCCACCAAATCGTGAAGTTGAGTTTTCAATAGAACTTGTACTGGGTGCTTTGCCTATTTCAAAGACACCTTATAGAATGTCCCCAATTGAGTTGCAGGAATTGAAGAAGCAACTCCAAGAGAATCTTGATAAGGGATTCATACGCCCTAGTGCGTCACCTTGGGGAGCACCTGTTCTATTTGTTAAGAAGAAAGATGGATCAATGAGACTCTGCATTGATTATCGAGAACTTAACAAGATCACTATCAAGAACAAATATCCTCTCCCATGCATTGATGACTTATTTGACCAACTACGCGGAGCTCAATACTTTTCCAAGATTGATCTTCGTTCAGGGTATCATCAATTACGGGTCAAAAGGGAGGATATAACAAAGACGGCTTTCCGTACAAGGTATGGACACTATGAATTTATAATGATGCCATTTGGTCTTACTAATGCCCCTGCTATCTTCATGGATCTAATGAATAGAGTCTTTAGAGACTATCTTGATCAATTTGTGGTAGTCTTTATAGACGATATTATTGTCTATTCAAAGACCAAGGAAGAGCATGAAGATCACTTGAGAATTATATTGAAGACCCTGAGAAAGGAGAAGCTTTATGCCAAATTTACCAAGTGTGAATTTTGGCTTCAAAAAGTTGTATTTTTGGGTCACATAATCTCAAAAGAGGGGATATCTGTGGATCCAGCAAAAACAGAGGTTATCAAAAGATGGTCGAGACCAACAACAGTAACTGAGATCAGAGGTTTTCTTGGTTTGGATGGATATTATCGACGTTTTGTAAAAGATTTTTCACGATTATCTAATCCACTCACCAAGTTGACTCGTAAAGGAGTTAAGTTTGTTTGGACATAGGAATGTGAAGAGAATTTCAAGGAGTTGAAAAGAAGGTTATCCAGTGCACCTGTGCTCACACTGCCTTGTAGTGGAGAAAGGTTTGTGATCTATAGTGATGCATCCAAGAAGGGATTTGGGTGTGTTCTTATGCAAAATGATATGGTGATAGCTTATTCCTCATGACAGTTGAAAATCCATGAGCAAAATTACCCAACACATGATTTGGAGTTAGCTGCGGTAATCTTTTCATTAAAGATTTGGAGGCATTACCTTTATGGTGAAAGGTGTGATATTTATACTGATCATAAAAGTTTAAAGTATATTTTCACAAAAAAGGAGATGAATATGTGCCAAGAAGATGGTTGGAGATGATTAAGGATTATGACTGCTCAATACATTACCACCCTGGGAAAGCTAACAAGGTGGCATATGCATTAAGTCGACAAGACCATACTAGTTTATCCATGATGAGGATCACAAAAGATCCAATATTTATGTATTTACAAAGGATGGATCTTGGAATTATAATGGAAGGGGAAAAATCTTATCTTTCTCAAATGAATGTTCAACCATCTATACATGTGAAGATTAAAGAGGCACATAAAGAAGATGTAGAGTTACAAAAGAAGGTGAGAAATGTTCCTGAATTCAACCTTGATTATGATGGTATAATAAAGTTCAGGAATCGGGTTTGTGTTCCTCCCATCCCCGAATTAAAGAAGGAGCTGCTGGATGAGGCTCATAGTTCTTCATTCTCTATTCATCCTGGAATCACGAAGATGCATAGGGACATAAAAGAGTACTTCTGGTGGGATGGCATTAAAAGAGATGTTGCTGAATATGTCTCTCGATGCTTGGTTTGTCAACAAGTTAAAGCTGAGAGACAGAAGTCTAAGGGGATGTTATAACCATTACCCATACCCGAATGGAAATGGGAAAACATCACTATGGACTTCGTCACAAGACTTCCTAAAACATCCAAAGGCAATAATGCTATCTGGGTCATAGTTGATCGTCTTACAAAGTCTGCACACTTCATTGCTATTAGAGAGGATTTCTCTCTAGATCTGCTTGTCAGGATATATGTAAAAGAAGTGGTAAGATTGCATGGAGTACCACTTTCTATTATATCTGATCAGGATCCGAGATTTACCTCGAAGTTCTGGAGAAGTCTTCAGCATACTCTGGATACAGAGTTGAGTTTTAGCACTGCTTATCATCATCAGACAGACGGTCAGTCTGAGAGAACAATTCAAACCCTAGAAGATATGTTGAGAGCTTTCTCTATGTATTTCAAAGGAGGTTGGGATCAACACCTACCTTTGGTGGAATTTTCTTATAATAATAGCTTTCACTCCAGTATTTAGATGGCTCTTTATGAAGCTCTATATGGAAAGAAATGCATGACTCCAACTTGCTGGGATGAAGTTGGGGAAAGAAAGCTATTAGGACCTGATCTCGTTGATGAAATGGCAGAAAAGGTCAGATCTATTCAACAACACATAAGAGCAGCTCAGAGTCGACAGAAAAGTTATGCCGACAGCCGAAGAAAAGACCTAGAGTTTGAAGTGGGTGATAAAGTGTTCTTACGGATATCTCCCTGGATGAGAGTCATGAGATTTGGAAAGAAGGGGAAGTTGAGCCCTAGATATATCGGTCCTTTTGAAATACTGGATTGTGTAGGGAAGGTAGCTTACCGATTGGCGCTTCCACCGAATCTCTCTCAAGTTCACGATGTGTTCCATGTATCTCTCCTGATAAAGTACATACCTGATCCTTCACATGTACTCAGCTCAGAAGTTGTACCGCTGGAGCAAGATATTTCTTATGAAGAACGGCCGATAGAGATTCTGGATCGTAGCGAAAAAGTCTTACGAAACAAGACCACTTGCTTGGTGAAAGTTTTATGGAGGAACCACCAATTAGAAGAAGCTACATGGGAAATTGAGGATATGATGAGGGAGAGGTATCCTTATCTGTTTATTACAAAGTGACGAATTTCAAGGGAGAAATTCATTTTAAGGGGGGTATAATGTAACACCCGAGACTTTTATGTTATATAAATCATCAAAGGAATATTTTTATACACAACACTAGCTTGGATTACTTTACACGCAATCACGACCTTCCTCGATAGCTTGCGTTGTACGCAATACTGAGTTTCACTAAACGAAGATATGCTATTAAAATATTATTTAAAATAGCCGTTATGAATAGTAATAACCACTTTTTGAAATTTTATCTTTCAAAATGGACTTCATTTTTGGATTCGGAATATTGAAATTAGCCTAGGGTGAAATTTTGGTATTTTTCTGAAAACTTTCAATTTTTGATGAATAGTGAAACCACTAAGTGGTAGGTTAAAAACTGAATTTTGCATAAAACTTAATTTTACCGCTTCTGTGAATGGAATTTCGAAAATCTGACAGACACGGTTGATATCAGTAAGTTAAATGTGGTTCAATGAGATAAAAATAATTTTTTGGTGAATAGTAACTTTTTACTTTTTTTACCGCGGTTAATAGTAAATAGGGTAACTAAGGGTAAATATGATATTACTATTACCCTAACACATGTCCTAATTCTATTGGATAAGTGTAATTAGACCAAAAACAACCTTATTAATATAATATGACCATTTAGGTCCACTTGGATTATATTATGACATTTAATATTATTTTATTTAATGAATAGTTAAAATAGTTAAAATCAAAGTTTAATAACTAAAACATTTTTAATATGGGGTTATACAAAAGATAAATTCGACTATAAATATTCATTAGCAAGATAAAAATATTTCCTACATAATGATATTTTATTTATAATTTTTAGACATTAAATAAATTAATTTATTTATGACACAACGATGATGCAGTAATTACCCTTTTAAGGAAATGTTAACATAATTGATGTTATAAATGCTCAAATAAATGTATTTTGAGACTTTTTATGAATTACAATAATTTTTTAGGTTACTATGATATATTAGTGTTGATTTAATCAACTTGGTTTAAACATATAATTCTGTTATGACTTTCACCAAAATCATATATCAAATAGTGTCAAAATTGACACAAAATAGTTTGTAAATCAAATATTATATTATTAATTGTAATTTTATTCCTAAAAATCTATGTTTCGGCCAAATGACTTAGATAAGGATATATATATTAATAATAAACAACTTGGGGTTCGTTTGGCATGTTATAGTAAGTGTATTAACCATATAGTGTAAGAAAACAAAAAGTCACGGTAAAAGTTAAATTATTTAACTTAGAGTTAAATCTAATTGATAAGGTTAAAATAATAACCTAAACTTGTCTAAATACTATTGGTTGATAGTATTTCGACCCATACCCACTTTAACTTCGAAATAAGACCCTTTGGAACCATTATAAACTGATTTTGACTTTAATATAAAATAATATTTTGAGATATTCCTAAGGTGCCCCTCTCCTCCCTTATAAAAGGGCACCTCCTCCCCCTCCTCCTCACACCAATTTGAGCACTAAATCTCGGCCAACCCCTGCCAAAATCCATTATCCACTTCCCTAGAATAATCCTAGAGGTCCTGGTCTTCTTCAAAGATCAATCGTAGTTCCCTAAGTGGAGGATTCACAGAGGCGTTTCAAAGAAGAGGTAATATCCATTACCGATCTTTTCAATTTCTTTCTTCTTCAACTTCTTCTTGTTTAGTTGTTTCATGATAAAGTAATAACATAATTATTACTTACATACTGATATGTTATTATAAATATGAAACAACCCTAATTCACCTTCTATCCATCCTATGGAAAAATGAAATCACCGCGCGTGCGTACGTACGGAATACCGTCTCCACGCCATGGTGTAATCTATTTTCCACCATCACCTTACAAGGATGGGTATAATGGTGTAATGAGTAACTATATATGATTATTATAAAGTGATATTGATAATGAAATAGTATAAATACACTTAAATACAATTCCACGATCATGGGAACAATATCATCGCTCGTGCGTACGTACGGAATACCGTCTCCACGATGTGATGCGACTCATTCTACATGATCATCATTACATAGTAATTATATAAATGAATTGAATGAATAAATATGATATATGTTACACTAATACCATTCTGGATATAAGGTATCTATAAACTTAAAAGAAGAATAAGAATTTATTCGGCAAAACACGCATAAGAACAAAAGGCAATAAAGACCCGAGTAACAAGTAACAATGAAATATTATTAATAAGAAGCTAAGAATATGACCATATATGATATCATATCAAAATCTATGATTCTGGAATAAGTCAATAACATTATTTAAACCATTATACATGAGCTTCGGACACGTACAAAGCAAATCGGACCTAAGGTAAGGGAAATATTACAATCTCATTTTTATCCGAGATTGTTTATACTTTGGTATTTACTGGGGTGTATTTTATCATCCACATCCATGTTTCCTCAATATGTAATATTATTTCCATCCACGTACAATTGTTTAAATCCAATTTTACCCTTCGGTGAGTTTTTAGTAAAAGATTTGAAAGGAATCTTTTGTCATTTTTCGTACGAGGTACTTTTTGACTTTTCCGAAAAAAGTACGAAGAATGTTTTTTTAACTTATACGGCATGAATGGATTTTTAAAACATTATTTCCAAGAAGCTTCCTTTAAAAGTTTTCAAGTTTATTTTTAATCAACTTATTTTAGTTTAAAGTTGTATGACATGTTAAGAAAGGAAAAAATGTTTTTGAAGTAGAAAGGATATTTTCCTCAAAAATGGAGTTCAAATGTTTTATCAAAATTATTTTCCATCTACGATAATATAGGGTTCTGTTTTTATCCCTATTATTACATTGATTTGATTATGTTTTGAGGGAATTATTTTTATGAAGTCATTTACCTTATATGATTTGTTTTAGGATGTCATGATTTTTCAAGAATCCCATTTTTGTTACATGTGTTATGCGATGATGTATGATTTATGATTATGTGGCACACATAAGAAAGGATTCATTATAAGATGGGTGAGACCTATATCTCCCTCCAATGAATTGGGTAAAGATTTATATCTCATGAGATAGACATGGCTGGAACGGAAGGTTATTTCGGTTCAGTGATACAGGACTGAAACGAGGAGTGAACTCGGTTCAGAAATGGACTTTGTCCGCTAAGATAGTCTTGGAAATGAGTCATGACTAACAAGAAATGATTTTCCATGATTATATGTGCATGCCACAAAGTTTCAAGTTTTATGTTATGATTATGGGGATCTCATTTTCACTTCTATGATTTATTCCATGTTAAGATATTATGATCTCTTTTGCAGGTTATGATTTTCAAAAAGATATGATATGATTTTTATTTCCTTTATTTTCCCTTGCTGAGCATTTGAGCTCACCCTTTTTTATATGTTTTCTTTTCCCCAGGCCAGGAAGATGGATATTAAGTAGAATATGCTAAAAGGGACCCTAGATATGATGAAATAAATGGGAGACACTGTAGAAGATTTATGAACCAGTTGTTTATGTTTCCCAGTTTCTAAAGACACTATACCTATACGGTCCTTTGTGGTTTTGTCATATGTTGTAATAAGTGTGCTTCAATTTTGATGTATTAACAATGTATGTAAAGTATGGGTCGTTATAAGTAATCTTTGATAAATTTCTCAAAAAATAATTCTAAGATAATTTTGACATAATTAATTAGAAAATGAAATACTTTTTTTAAATAAATTCACTAAAACTTCTATAAATTAATTATAATATTCACTTAGAAAAATAAAGAATTTTTTTTGAAGAAAATGTATTTTAGAAGAATAAAATGACTTGACTGAAAATATGATTGATTATTTAAAAATATTTATTTAATAAATTATAAATGATTATGAACATTATATATTTAAATATTCATTCAATATTATTCAATCCCTCTAATTTAATAGCTAGTTTATAATAGTCACATTTAAATTATAAGATTCCATTGTTTTTTTAAGCTCGATGTTGCACATCTTGTGTGCTATCGAACATAGTTTCTCCTTTTAAAATACATTGATGTTACATTTATAAATTAAATATAGTGTTTTTGAAATTTATAGTTTTTATATTTAAATATGTATTTTATCAATTAATATTTTACACTTCTATGTTTTTCTTATAAATTTATATAATTTACAATTAAGTAAAAAAATTATTTTTTATTATTTACCTAAAAATAAATCAAATTTGAAAAATCCCATAAAAGTACCTAATTTTATATTTAAAATATTAATTTTATAATTAATTTCACTTCATCGTGTTTATATTCTAAAATTTATAAATATATTTTTAAATAAGAAAAATATATTTATAGATAAATAATCTTTCTATTTCTTGAAAAGTGAAAAAAATATAAAATACATGAGACAAATTAATTTTTAAATTTATAATTACATGTTTATATCAGCTTAATTTCTATTTAAATATCCCATTAATATATTTTTATAATATCTATTCATAAGGTATTCTCTGGTGGAAATGAGTGGTGGTGATTCAGTTAGCATAGATCTCATGGAAATTTCTAAGAGATCCAATTTCTCTTGTATATGATTTTTATCATACCATAGTTGTTTGAGTTTGGTTTTAGATTGGTCTAGGAAAAATCTTAGTGAATAAAAATACTCCCTAATCTAGTATAAATGAGATTCATTATGGATAATTTTTCTACCTGATGCCATTTGCTTCCATCTTCTTCATAGATTTCGTAATATGGTTACTTCCTTTTATAACCTATTATTTAATAGATTTATTATAACAATCAATCTTTATTTTAATTTTTTTCAGTTTCATTTTAGTTTAGTGTTTTTTGTTAAACACACTTTTAATAAAGTATTTATTTATGGAAAATACATATTGAAATCTTAGGTAGTTATATTCTTCCCTAAATAAATTATTCCCTAAATTTTTTAAATATTTCTCAATTAAAAAGTTATAGTCTTAAATGAATCAAGATTTAATTTCCAACGAGGTTCTACCATTAGTATAATGGTTTTGTCTAATGAAATCATATTTTCTCTTATAATAGTAATATAACTAACATTGAGTTTTTCTTTAACCATTTGTTCTAATTACCCAAATACAATGGGAGTAAATTTTTTTCTAATGTATTTTATAGTTATGAATGTATTAATAGGTGATCATGGGTGAACTTTTAGATTTTATTTTACTATGTTAAAATTTTTTTCTTTCAAGAGATACAATTCATTCTTAATATCACATCAAATTTCAATAGAGTTAGGATAATAATATTTTATAGGAAACACATTTCAATAAACATCTATTAGAGAAGATTTATATACTTAACACATATTAATCATGGCACTAAAAGTTTTTATCAATAACTAAACATATATCCATCATGGTAGAGATTTTATTTCCTTATAAAATATTATCAATACAAATATGTAGACTACATAAGATACAAATACAACCCAAGGAGTTCTTGAGTGGATGGTTGCTGCTCCTAACTCCACATCATTCTCAAAACATACTTCTATAGTTCAAGTTATATAGGATTTACATTTATACCTTGGAATTGGAATTTGAAGATGCATATCATTCTTTTTATCCCTTGTATTATGGAATTATCTTAGATAATTACCAAGTTACCCATATTTACAACATATAACTATTGGTAGTACTTTGGATTGAACTATTTTTCCATTCTCTATTTCTACTGAGATATTTATTTTTCCTCAGTAATTAGTTTCTATAAAACATCCTTTACCAAAGATAAAACTTAATCTAATTTCTTTGAGACATTCCCCAGGGTTCCTCTTACCGCATTTTTGACATCAAGGTAATTGGAAATTCTTTTCTTCATCATCTTTTTCATCCAAATTTCCATGAGACTCTATACTTATCTTCTTTGTTTTTTTTGGATTTTAAATTTTTTTTCATCTTGTTAATATAAATTATTAATATCTTGTTTTTAAAAATCACAATATTTTCACTCTATCTCATACACCATTATATTTATCATTGCAGAAATCTTCTCATTGTCCATGGAATCCATTATTAACCTAGTTCCATTAGGATTCAGCTGTCACCAAAACCAAAAAAGGTCCAAATTAGTGATGAATAATTAGAATCATAATAGTATTATCATAAATTATATTTTGAAAATTCAACCTCAAAATATAACACCCTTAAAAACCATGAAATTTGATCTCAGTCCAACCAAAATAATTATCAATTAAATATATTTTTCTTTAGCTTGTGTTATCTCAAACTTCTTATCCTAATTCCTAAACATAATAAATCCTTCATAACTTCTTGTAAAGAGAATGTTATTAACAAAATAATATCCCCAAGGAGTGTCAAACTATGTGTATAGTTAAATCTATTTTTCATACACCTGGTGATGACTGAGTTAATACCCAACACACCCCTTTTAAGGTAAATATCTTTAGGTACATCTATTGAAGATCCTACATCCACTTGTATTATCCCAACATAGATTTTATCTTTAAGAAAATAAGACAATCTCTACATTAACAAAATTTCAAAATATTATCCAATAATTAGAATTATCCCATGGACTTATCCTTAGGGTTCTCACTATGTTTATATAAACTAATCCCCAGAATAACTATACTCATATTTGATACCAACAAAAGAAACCCCTATTTAAAATAAATTAGATAATAAATTAATTTCATGATTTTTATAATCAATATCAAAACAGTCTCACAACATAAAAATATAGAGGTATAATGTCTTTGATATTAGCTACATAAAAATATCATTATGAAAATATTATGAAAATTTCTCTATAATCATGTTTCTATAGAATCATTTCTATACATCCCACATTATATAATCATCTTCATAACTTTGGGAATGGAAACATGAGAAATGGGTGAGATTAAATTCTCAATAAGAGAAAAAATTATCATAATATATTAGATCATAAACATGAAGGAGAACATGATAAGAGGATACATATTTTATTAAAAGATCATGATTCCATAGATGATAATCATGAAATATGGTATAGAAACATAAGATCATAGAAAAAACCAATAAGGAAGCAAAAAAGTAATGAAATTGAAAATAATACTTCTTAATAATCATAAAACATTCGAAATTAAATAAGAGTGACCAATACATTAAAAATAAGGTGAAAGATAAAAAAGTAATATTAAGAAAATGAAATTAATCTTATAAATATAGAATAACTTGATAAACAACTTGGAACTCTATCACAATCCTAAGAATGGGATTTTTTTTTGAGAAATCTCATTACTCCCACAACTATTTGAATAAAATCATTATGTCCACACATAAAAATGCGAGAAAACCCATTATACCCACACATATGTGTATAAAATCATTATGCACAAAACCTACTATACCATGAGTTATAAACTTACACTACTACAAATAGTCCTTTAACAGTGATAAAAATGACCCTTATCATCACTAAAGAATCATTGACTACTGGAGTGAGAGTAAAAATCATAGTCTTTTATTAGTTTTTAAAAATAACTGATAAAGGGACATGGTGCAATGTGCTTCAACAATACACTGGAGAACCGGTGCATTGTGCTACAACAACAAACCAAAAAACCAAATACACCATGAAATCAGTAAAATCAAGTACAAATAAATAATTAAAAAAAATTAAATTAAAAAAAGGAAAAAAATACTATATTATAGAAATTTAAATCACTATTTTATACAATTACATAAGTACAAATTATCATATTCATTCAAAAATAGTAGTCTCCCTTTGTCTATTGATCCTAAACCCCTCTCGAGTAAAAACACACTTGTATGAGAAAAAAATTATTATGTCAGTAATAATTTATATATAAAAAAATTAATAGAAAGTTTAAATTTTAAACAAAACATTGAGTCATACCAGAAACACTGTGTAACAGATTGAGTTGTGGTAGATTCTTACACGTCACACTAATTTTTATTCATATTCAAGAATTATCTCTATGAAAAATAACTAAATTAGTATAAGATAAAAATTATATGTAAATTAATTATGTAATAGTATATAGAATGATGAGGAAACAATCTTGGATCATCTGCTCGATTTTGGTGATTTGATGATCATTTTAAACTAAAATGATACTTATATGTTGAAAATAAGCACTTGGTGTCATACCATCCAAACCATGTATTAGATTGTGGTGTGAATGATTCTTAAATGTCTCAAACTAATTTTGGATTTTCCCTAAAGTATTAAAATGAAACAAATGTGTTTTCTTGTTTTTGAGTATATCGCTTGTATTTTTTACTAAAATGCCATTTTAAATAAGAAAAAACACACTTTGACTTATAACACTCACATCGTGTCTCATTTTGACATGTTACGTAACACCTTGATATTTTTATGATATATATATATATATATATATTAATTTCTTTGATTTCTTGTGTTGTACGCTGCACTATGATAAGTTTGCGCTATACACAACAACAACTTAACTTGCAGTATACACAACACTATGATTGTATTATGTAACACATAAAATCAAGTTTTTTTTGAAAGAATTCATTTTTTTAAGAATGAGTTTAAGAAAACAACAAAATATTATTATATAACCTCATAACCTAACCATTATAATAGCAGGTATGAGCAGTTTTTTCATTTTTCAGAATAACTATTTAAATTAAAATAAGTGAGTTTTTAAAATAAAAAAATGACTCTTGATGGATTTTATTAATGTAATATATATGTAATATATTTAATCTAAATTTTAAAAGTAATATTTTATGTTTTCTAGAAATTATATAAGAAAATATTCAAATATTCAAAAAAAAGAATTATTTTTCAAAAAATGTAGTTTTTCCACCTTTTAATGGCACACACATTTTAAATATAATTTTTTAAACTTTTTTATATTATATTTAAAAAAATATAATTTTTATTTGGAAGAAAGATATAAAAATTTATTTTGGATGATTTTTTTATATTTTTATATAAGTTTATTATTTTGATAAATTGTAAAAATATACTAAATTTTAATTGAAGAAATTTTTTTTCGTGAAAATAAATTATCTGAATAAATTATATTATAGAATGGTTTTAAAATAAAAATAGAATATATTTTTATCTATTTATATAATTTTGGTCAGTTGAATTAATTTTACCATGAATTTTGATGTTAAAATATTTCAATATTTGGTAATGTTTTAACTTTTAAAAACCTATTTTTCATTCTAACAATGGAATTAGTTTTAAATTAATTACTAAAACTTATAATTTTTTTAATTTTTTAAAATTGATTCCCTATTTTGAATCAGTAGGTCCAAATTATATAAATAACATTATTTTTTATTTTTGGGTATTAGGAATAGTAACTTCATTAATTTTTATTAATACGTTAAAAATGTAAACTGGGTCATTAAGGGTAAATATAATATTATAAAATTACCTTAACACTTCTACTAATATGAATGGATCAGTTATTTTTGACCTAAAATATCTTTGGGTAGAAATGATACCCTTTGGAAGGCATTTTGATGAGATTAGGACATTTAGTATATTTTATTTAAAGAGAAGTTAAATATGTCTTACACAAATTTTAATAACATTATTATTTTTAAAATAAGGTTATACAGAAGAAAAATTAAATTTTAAATACTCATTATAATGCAAAAATGTTTTTATTTATCATGATAATTTATTTTTATTTTTTATTAAATAATTAATTACCTTAATGGTTTATATATTGATGATGCCAAAATTATTAATTGATGAAAAATTAATAAAATAATTTTTATTAAGATGATAAAAACCATTAAAAGGCACAAAAACTAGACCAAATCCAATTTTTCATGTATATATCAACCATAATCATCTAAGGGTATAATTATTGAACATTTCGAGCCTTATAGAAAATATTATGACACTTATATTATTTTATATAAGGTGATGTTAAACCTATCATATTCATGTTTTAATAATTATAACATTTTTAATGTAGAATTTACCTTTAGATATATTTTACTATAAGTATTATTATGAAATATAGAGGATTTATCTTATTCAAAGTATTTATTTTTAATTTTTCGAAACAAATAAATATATTAAATAATTACAGAAAATGGGTGTAGTAATTATTTTATTTTAGAAATTATCAAATTAATGCTACTAGAAATAGTAAAATAAATATAATTTGGGAAAATTAATATATAAAACGAATTTTATAGATGACATTGACCCATTATAGATGCAATAAAATATTTTTCTTGAGGTTAAAATATTATTTTGAAAATTTTAAAGATCCATTAAATGAATAGTTTCAAAATAACACTATTGGTATTTTGTCAAAATAAGGTTTCATTAAATTATTTAAAAATACAAAAATATTTCAAAAAATGTAAAATAATTATGGTTCACTATATAATGTTCTATATTATTATTTTATAGTCTAATTTACATAAAATAAATAAAAGTTACACTATTTTAATACTGAACAATTTGTTAACAAATTTAAATTTAAAGGAGAATAATTAATGGTAAAATGAAATGATAAGGTTTAAAAGGATATCAAAACAAGTCTACAAATTATTGGTTGATGATATTACAACCTTATCTAATATCATATTCTAAAGAAATATAGTTTGTAGGTTTTTTATGTGGTTTGATTTTATTATAAATTAATATTTTTTGAGTTTCGAAAAGTCTCCCTCACCTCAATTATTAATGGGAGCCTCATTCCTCACCTATTAACTTCACTTTGAGCATTAAATATAGAACATAACATACCATTTTTACTTCTAAAATTATATATTTACATTCTAGAGGTTATGGTATTCTAAAATTACCTACTCCAGTACCTTTAAGAGGAGGTTTAGAGGGTGCATGTTGAAAAAGAGGTAATCAACTCTACCGATTCTTTCAAATTTATTTCTTCTTTTAATTACTTTTAATGAGTTAAATCCATTATAAAGTAATAAATCAAGTAAAAACAATATACTGATATGTTATTATTGTTAAGTAACAACCATATTCCACCTTTTATCCATCTTAAGAAAAATAAAATCACCACATGTGCGTACGTACGACTTACCATCTCTACGCCGTGGTGTAATATGTTTTTCACTACTACTTTACTTGGATGGGATTAATTATGGAAATAATAACTATATATTATTATTATAACATGATAAGGATTCTGTATCAAAATATATTCCCTCCACTTCCATACCATTTCACTATTATGGGAAAGATATCGTTGCTCATGCGTATGTACGACTTACCGTCCCCACAATACGATGCGATTCATTATACATGATATCTATTAAAGCATGATTATATAATTTAATTTAAAGAAAAAATTTAATATATATTTTATTAATATCATTCTAGAAATTATATAACTATAATCTAAGAATAGGAACAAGAACTTATCTAACAAAACATGCATAAAAAAATAAAGAAGTTAATACCCAATAGATGAGTGATAATGTTATAAAAACGGATGATAATATGATCATATATGATATCAAAAAAATTACTATGATTATGGAATAAATCAATGAAATTATTTAAGTCATTATAAAGGATTTTTAGATACCTAAAAAGGATATAAGACATAAGGTAATAGAATATTTTTCCTTACTCTTATTTCTGTGGGAAATATACCATATACACCACCTATTTCTTTTGAATTATGTTTATGCTGACCATGAATGTTTTTATGGTTCATATTATAAAGGTTAAGATATTTATACAATTTTATTTATTTTATTAGGCCTACAATTTTACTTATTATAAATTGGTAAGGGATAATTTTTCAATCTCAGTATTATTCTAGATTTTTTTATACGTAAGTATTTACTAGGTTATATTTATCATCCATGTCCATGTTTGTAATTATGTATTTCAAAAAATTATTCATATTATTCAATAATTATTTTGATTCAATATTACCCATTAGTTATTTTTTATTAAAAGGTTTGAAATGAATCTTTTGTCATTTTCGATACAAGGTATTATTTGACTTTTACAACAAAAGTATTAGGATAATGTGTCTAACTTATACGACATGAATAGAATTTTATTTTTTAATAATGCATTATTTTCATAAATATTACTTTACACGATTTCAGGTTTATTTTCAAATAAATTATTTTCTTTTAAAATTGTGCATTATTTTGAGAAAATAATTTTTTTTGAAGAAGAAAAGATATTTTCCTGAATAATTAATTTCAAGTGTTATATCAAAATTATTTTCCACATAAGATGGTATTATCTAATATGGTTATATTTCAATTATAATATCCTTATTCTTCTTATGGTGTTATTGTTTTTATGATGGAATTTTATTTATGAAATCTATTTTTTTAACGTGGACTATGTTATGGTGGAATGATGTTTAAAGAAACCCATTTTATTCCTTGGGTTATGATGAATGATTTATATTATTGTGGCACACATAAGAATTATTTCATTATGAGATGGGTGGAACCTATATCCACATCTAATTCATTGAGTATAGATTTATATCTTATGAGATAATTAGGTTTGGAATGAAAAGTAAATCTGATTCATTAATAAAAGTTAGGAATGACAAGAAAATTCGATTCAGTAATATAGGGTTAGAATTAAAAGTAAATCTAGTTTAGAAATATAGGGATGGATCAACATGTATATTCGGTTCAGTAATACATGGCTAGAATGAAGAGTGAAATCAGTTTAGTAAAGGAATTTTTCCAAAATGGTAGTCTTGGAAATGATCGTTGACTAATAAAAAACTAATTTTCATTGCTTATGTGAATCCAAAAATTCCATTTCTTGTGTTATTTCCTTTGAAAATATATTCATTGATTCTTTATGATCTATTATGATTTATTCCATGACATAGTATCATAATATATGATATGCATAAGAAATTGTTTAATTATTATGTTCTTATGTATTATGATTATGATATGATTGGTACCTCTTTTATTTAACCTTACCGAGAATCTGATCTCACCCTTTTTATGTTTATTTTCCCATAGGTTATCAATAAGGGTATTAAATAATATGTGGAAAATGGTGTTATAGTTATTAAGGAAAACGTAGGAGATGATATTGATGGCTTATGAACTAGTTTTTTTTTTGTTTTCTAGTTTCCAAAGCCACTAAAATAATATGTCCTATAGGCATTTGTTTGTGTCATGTATTATGTATTCCATAAAAGCAATGTATTTTAATGTACGTCAAGGTTCATTCCTTACAATTTGTATCAGAGTGAAGGTTTAGTCAACCTTTGGAAAATAGGATTAAAAAACATTAGTGAGACCCCTATAGATATTTCTATGGATATAACATAGGATGTCCTGAGGATAAGTCTATGTATAGGTTACAACCCTAGAGCTTTTGTGATAATAATGAATAACCTAAGATTAAACGTAATATATAATAGATTAAAATATTATAAGTAACATAACTTAATTATGTGTTTTTAATCTCTAATATCTATTCCCGAAACATTGATTTCTAATCTTAACCAATTGAAAAAACTTGATAGAACATATTTAACCTTGAATGATTCATATATGGAAAGTATGGGAGTCATGAAAACTATATCATAAGTGGAAATATCATTAAGATAATCATGAAGGTGGTATGTGTCATGAATCTTCCCCCAGGGCCCGTTTCGTGACTACCCCAAGCCCGCCTTCCATAGGCCAGGGGCTGGTGACTAGCACCAAAGGCGTAAATCCATAAAACTGGGAAGAAATTGCCTTTATAAACTATAAACACACATAATAGAGTACGAGATGAAAGTAAAACACTAAGAAAAATTGTATACAACAGAGTGATGAAAAGTAAATGGGGCCGAAAATACAAGCCCAACAGGAAAGTACAAGTACAACTGAAAGAAAAGTTTAATTGAATAAAAGTAAAGCAGCTACTGGGTCATCCTCTAGGAATTCCAACCTGAAGGGTAGGTATAGATAGCCACCTCATCACTCCATAGCCGTCAGTCTCCTCCATGTACCGATTCATCATAAGGCCTACCTCAGGGTATCGTCCAGTCCTGCTACTCTGATCCTCAATCAGCACTGTCTATTGTCTGCAACGAACACAATGAGGTGCAGGTATAGCCCGTATAGGGGTGAGTATAACGATACATAGTAGGGACCCAGATACCCTTAAGGTCTCACAAAATCCAACAAGGATAAACCAAAAATTTTGAAATCAACAAATAAAATCACTTAGGTATATATCCATACATATACCTAAGTTATCATGTAATCCGTCTAAATCATGAGGTAAACTCAAAAGTTACTGACTCAGCTGAACCAAGTTTTTTATTATCGAAACCACGACTACTGGAGAACTCCACCTATGTCGAGTATAGTGGGCCTGCTTCCACAACCAGGTGCTTCCCACTAACCTTGGACTGCTGAGGTACTCCTCCTATCGAGTATTGTGGGTCTGCCGCGTTCACGTAGAGGCGCTCCCCACTCTAGGTCTGCCACCAACTACCAGGCGCTCCACCAAATAGCTTGCAGTGGTTCTCCTCCTATCGAGTACTGCAGGTCTGCCGCCTACTACCAGGCACTCCTCCACCACGGGTTTGCCACCAATTACCAGGCGCTCCCCACTGGGCTAGTGGAATCACTCCGAGTCGAATCGGTCAAGCAGTCGTCAGGTCTTAGCCAGTTACTAGGTCTCTGTACTCCACTCGCTTGTCTTTGGGAGGGTCCACTCCATGAGCTATAGGTCAATACTCCAACTATCACTAAGTCCCACATTGAAGTATCTCAAAGGTCTGCCTCATCATAGGTGTCTCAATGCAATAGACGACGCATCGATCAGATGCCCGATCTATGAGTTATTAGCCTTTTTGTCACGGGGGTCGGATTCGATTTGTGTACAATCCAACATGACCGTATCTCATATATACCTTGAACATTATTAGGGTATTCTCAAAGGGACCATCATGTTCCAAGAATACCAGCATCGCTGATGGTTAATCAAATGGACGTCCGATGCCAAAGATATAGCCAAAGAAAGTAAAGGGTCGGTAGTGGGCCCGGGTTCGGTCTGACCTGATCAGACTGACTCGGCCCAACCCTGTATAGGCCGGCCGAGTATGGGTTGACCCGGTCAGACCCACTGGGTCTAAAATGACCCAATGGGGGGGCATCCCGCTAGGTTCAGCTCGGTTCGGAGGCCAGGGCTGGTTCGTCCAGCGCCGCGAGGGGCGCGGCTTGGGTGACTTGTCTTGGAAGCCCGAGCCGGTTTGGCCAGTGACACCATGAGGGATGCCATGGGCTGTCTTGGGAGGCCGAAAGCAGCATCGCATGGCATGCGGTAGGACGCGTGAGGTGTGGGTAGGCTGCGGGGAGGCCGCACAGAGCGTCAGGTAGGCCGCGCGAGAGGCCGCGTACAGGCGGGCCTGTGGCCGGGCATGTGGGTTCGACGTGGCTCGGGCCAGCACGTTCCGACAGTGTTCACCCCGGAGCACCAATGGGCCGTGGGGGCGGTGGGATTCATGAAGGTCATGGGTATCGCGACCTTTGTCGTTGCCACCTTCGTCGCCTCATTGCCACTTTGAAGAACACCACAAGAAAGAAAAATCGACGGAGGATGTCAGGCCATGATAGGTTGGCCTGTATCCTCCACGTTTAAGGTGGTATCAATTGGTTCATTAAGAAAAAAGATGAACAAAAATTAATTACATCACTTTTCATCGATTCCTTTCATTCGATGATTATAAAAATAAAATAGAAGCATCAACATGAAATAATCCCCTACCTGGATTGTCGGGCGTCGACAGTGAAGTCGCGGGAAGAAGACGTAGTTGTCATTCATCGTCTCTTCCGCACACTTCCACTTCTGAGTTCGCATGACAGTTTTGGAAGTGTCTCCATGTTGGTAGGTGTCCGGGGAAGAATTCAAAGATGGATCCTCGCCGGAGTTCTTCGTTGGAAGAACGCGTTCTTAGTTCTTCGTTGGGAGGATTCCCTCTTCTCCCAATAATCCTCCTTACCAACTTCCACCCAAATTCCAAATGAAAATAATAGAAGAAAGAGTTTTTCTATTAGTTTTTTGGAACAACAATTCAAAATGGAGGATTAATTTAAGAGGCTCCTCCTAATTAATTAACGAGAGTTGGCACAAATTAATTAGGGGAGATTGGCACAAATTAAATGTTAGGAGAGTTTCCTCCATTAAGTTTGGCGGTTATCAAGGAGTTTCTCCCCATTTATTGGGGAGTTGAGGAATCAAGAGGCTCTCCATCATTAATGAGGGAGAGTTGAGAGGTTTTCCTCTCCTCCCATTAATAGGGGGTTAAGCCCCGTGTGGTCCCCACCACATTAATCCTCTCATGGGAGGTTTAGTTCCGGTGGGCCCCACCACCATAACCTCTCATGAGAGGTTAAGGTGCAGTGTCCCCACCTTCAACCCCCATGAAGAGTTTTTAACCACAACACACGAAATGGTGGCTCAAATAAAATAATGTGTAGCTACACTTTATTTTATTATTTTTCATAGAAAACCCAAAAATTAACTTCTATATTCAACTCACAGCCATCGAAGTGAAAGTATTGTTAAGAAAATACTGGAACTGTTAGTTTAGCAATGCCCTCAGATTTCAATTCCGAGCACCACTTCAAAAGTTATAAAATCCTGCTCGTACGTTTACTGAACTTACCCGAAAAAAACTTCAGAAATTGATTCCGAGCACACTGGGCCTCAGAATCGTGCGCCAAAAATTTTCGCGGACTCGTAAAATTCCCATGAATTTTAAAAAAACTTTCCACCTAATTTGCAGGTCTTTACATTGTCCCCACCTTTGGGATTTATGTCCCCATAAGCTACAACTCGTACTATAGAAACAAGTGGGGGTACTGAGCATTTATGAGCCTCCCGCTCCCATGTTCTCTCCTGGAGGTTCCCATGCTGCCAACATACATGCACCATAGGTATCGACCATCTACATAGGACCCACTCCTGTCGATCCTCAATCTCTACTAAAACCTCTGTGAAAGTCACCCCATCATCGATGTCTAGCTCTCCATGGTTGATGATGTGATAAGGGTCATGCACGTTTCTCCTCTACTGAGATACATGGAAGACGTCATGAACCCGGTGCAACTGAGGTGGAAGAACTAAGTGGTAATCCACCTCGCCAACTCTATTGAGGACCTGAAAAGGTCCATTGAATCTTGGAAATAACTTTCTACATTGGCCAAGTCTTCATAGACCTCATTGAAGTGAGACCTGTAGAAAGACGTGGTCGCCATCCTAGAACTCCATAGGTCTTCGTATCCTATCAACATATGACTTCTACCTACTCTGTGCAGTCTTCATCCACTCTTGGATGATCTGAACCTTCTCCGTGGTAGCCCGTACCATATCTAGTCCCACTAGTGCTGACTCCCCTAGGACTGTCTAGCACAAGGGTGATCTTCATGGTTTTCTGTACAAGACCTCAAATGGGGACATCCCTAGGGTGGAGTGATAGCTGTTTTTGTAGGCAAACTCCACCAAAGGAAAGAGATCCTCCCAGCTATGACCGAAGTCATGGACACAAGCACACAACATGTCTTTGAGGGTTTGAATGGTCCTCTTAGTCTGGCCGTCCATCTGAGGATGGAAGGCGGCGCTCAGATAAAGCTGCGTCCCGAAAGCTTCCTACAACCACTTCCATAACTGGGATGTAAAGCGTGCGTCACGATTAGAGACAATAGATGAAGGTACTCCATGTATCCGCACAATCTACAACACATAGAGGCGTCCCAAGCTCTCTACTAAACCCTACTCTATGATCGGTTGGAAGTGGGACAACTTGGTGAGTTGGTTGACGATCACCCAAATCGAGTCGTGACCCCTAGACGTAAGTGGAATGCCCGTCACGAAGTCCATGGATATCCCATACCACTTCCACTCTGGGACCACTAAGGGCTGAACCAAGCCTGCTGGTACCTAGTGCTCCGCCTTCACTTACTGACAAGTGAGGCATCATGAGACAAACTCCACTACTGCCTTCTTCATACCTGGCCACCAGTGCTGTCATCTAAGGTCCTGGTATATCTTCGCCACTCCTGGATGTACCACTAGAGGGGATGTGTGGAACTCCCTAAAAACTTCCTCCTGAAGTGACATTGGTACCATGGTACATCCTCTGAAGAGGATGACATGCTTCCCACCTTTAGAAAGTCCATTAGGTTCCTGCCCTGTGGATATCTGAGCACGTCGCGTCTTGCAGTCAACGTATCCACTCTGCGCCTCCTTGAATCACTGAAGAAGCGGGGGAGTGACTATAAGAGACTATATAAAGGCTGCTCCATCTTTATCCACAAAGGATATCTGTAAAGCAGCTAGCTTCTCTGTCGCCTCGCTAAGAATAAGTATACCAATTCTCTTATTGAGTGCATCCACAAAAATATTCCCCTTCCCAAGAGTATAGACTATCTCAAAGTCATAGTCCTGGAGAAACTCAAGCCAAAACTGCTGTCTCAGGTTCAGTTCCTTCTAGGAGAAGATATATCTGAGACTCTTGTGATCCGAGTAGACTGTAAAATGCGCTCCCATCAGATTGTGTCACCACATCTTCAAGGCGAATACCACTACTGCTAACTATAGGTTACAAGTAGCATAGTTCTACTCAAGCTGTCTTAGTTGACGAGAACCCTAAGTGATCACTGATCACTCATACATCAAGACACACTCGATTCCGGTCCCTGATGCATCGTAGTAGACTACGTACCCTATGCCTTCCTCTAGAAGCCTCAAGATGGGGGCACTAGTCAGCCTCTTCCTCAGCTTCTGAAAGCTCTGCTGGCATCTCTCTGACCACACGAAGGGTTACCCCTTCTTTTTCAAGGCTGATAGTGGTGCTGAAATTCTGGATAAGTCTAGTAAAAAACTCCGGTAGTACCCAGCCAAACCCAAGAAACTCCATACCTCCATCACACTCCTGGGTGGCTCCCAAGAAAGTACCACTTCAATCTTCACTGGATCAACTGCAACTCCATCCTCCGCGATGACATGTCCCAAGAAGTGAACTTCAATGATATAGAACTAGCACTTCGAGAGCTTACCATAAAGCTGGTGCTCTCAGAGTGTGTCCAGTACTACCCGCAAATGGTAGGCATGCTCCTCCTCAGTATTTGAGTAGATCAGAATGTCGTCTATGAAGACTACAACAAAGCGATCGAGGTATGGCTATAAGATCCTATTCATGAGTCCCATGAACATTGTTGGAGTGTTGGTTATGCTGAAAGGAAAAATGAATAACTCTTAGTGGCTTTACCAACATCTGAAGGTTGTCTTCTAAAAATCCTCATCTCGAACTCTGAGCTGGTGATAGCTTGATCTGAGGTCTATCTTGGAGAACCATCAATCTCCCTTTAACTGATAAAAGAGGTCTTCAATCCTCCAGAGTGGGTACTTGTTCTTCACAGTCACCTGGTTCAGGCGATGGTAGTCACACACAAAGCCTCAGGCTCCTATCCACCTTTTTGGTGAATAGAATTGGGGTTTCCCAGAGAGAAACACTAGGCCAGATAAATCCCTTCCCTTATAAGTCCTCCAATTATACTCGTAGCTCACGAAGCTCAGCGGGAGCTATCCGATATGCTTTCATAGATAGTGATGAAATCCTGGGGTACAGGTCAATGTAGAAGTCCACCTCTCTGTGAGGAGGTAGTCCCGAAACATCATTAGGGAAAACATCCACGTACTGGTCCACCACTACAGGATAGCTCAGACTCTCCACATATACTGATCTGAGGGTAAGGCATGCCAAATGATGAGTGATCAGCTGCACCCTCTTCGTGGAAAGTCCTTCATGTGCTGCAAAGGATCCCTTCTCATTGATGGAGGTAAACCTGGTCCCATCTATGCGGACACGCCGCACTTTGCACCTAATATAGTCGATCTGATAATGGTCTGTAGATAGCTAGTCCATACACAAGATAATGGCGTAAGGCCTCGAAGCCGCTATGAGAAGATCCTAGATGAAGCTCTCGCCACCTAGAGTATGCTCACACTACTGGAACCAGTGCGTAATCATCGAGTATGCTCCCGTAGGAGTCTCTAGCCGTAAGGATCAATCCAACCGCTTCGTCAGAATCTCCGAGCTCCGAAAGAGGGCAGTGGCGATGAAAGAGTGACTGGTACCGGGGTTAATAAGATCTACAACTATGGTGGAGTAGATGCAGATCATACCTCGAATCATCTCCGAAGCACCATGGTTATATGCCTCAGCTACCTGGAGCTGAGCTTTCACCTGTCCACCTACTCTTTACGGTTAGGGAGGACCTCTTGGTGGTGGTGGCAGTAACACCTTGAAACGTCACCCACCGCCAGCTACTCGATGAGCTCCTCTGCCACGTCCGCCCGCTCCCTACAGACCTCCTCAATCAAATATATATCTCTTCCTAGGCGGTAATTCGACCGTATTCTGATCATCCAAACGACATTTCAGACATTAACGAGCCTTGTGACCATGCCCGCCGCATGAGTAACACTATCCACTATTGGAATGACTGGATCTGTCTCCACTCCAGGTGCCCCACACAATCAATTCCGAGTCATGCGGTCATCCTACTATAGGTGTGGTCTTATTGGACCACTGTGACATCTGTCTACTACCAGCTGTAGAAGACTTCACTCCATGTCGACTAGTGGTGGGTCTTGCTGCTGGAGACTGCTCAGCAAGGAAACTATCCACTAATAGGGCTTTCTCCAACACCCCTACCTGCATCGGGATGCTGAGGGAGATCATCGAAGCCCCGATCTCTCACCTAAGTCCCTGATCAAAGGTCCGGGCCCTGAATAATGGGTCTCATACCATATCTATGGAGTAGCATGTGAGGTCGGTGAACCTCGCTGAGTACTATTCCACCGTCATACTACACTGCTGTAGATGAAGTAGCTCATGTATTTTCACTGCACGTAGGGTGGCTGGGACAAAATCTGCCCGAAATAGGCTCTTGAAGTCAGCCGAGAGCAGCATCGCCTCGCTATGAACCTGGAGCATCAGGCTCCACCATATGCCTGCTTCTGCCTGAAGGAGACTCACGACAAGGATAACCATGAAGTCATCTAGTGTCCCAACCTGTCTGAAGACTCTCACTGTAGGCTCCAGCCAATCCTCAACTACCTGTGGGTCCATCTCTCCCCTGAATCTGGGCGGCCTCTGACGTTGGAACTCATGAAGCGCGCTCAAGCGGTGTGCACTATATGCTGCTGGGGCTGGTGGAATCGATGGCCCAATGAGATGTGATATCGTTCGTGTCTCCGCTGGTGCCTATACTGGAAGAGGGACCTATACTAAGGCCTCATCACTTAGTGGGATATCTGTGCAAACAACTCTCGGGGCTCTAACTAGTCGTTCACAGGGAGGCATCCTGAAAGAAATAGATGCAACATGGTCAAAAGACTATACCTGGTGAGATGACCTGGTTGAGCTGACTTAAAGAAAAACTTTTGAAAACACACACGCAATCAGGGTTTTCGTGCACTGAGTCAGAAATCAGTAGTCAGGGTCCTGGTGTATGGATACGTCATCCGCTGTACCAACACTGGACTCCCTGAATTGAAAACCACACTCAGTACCATTAACACTATTTCTTCACATAAAAGTAAAATCAGAGTCCTATGTTTTACATTAGAAATGACTCCTTTGATACCAATTTGTCATGACTCGTCCTCCGGGACCCATTCTGTGACTACCCCAAGACCACCTAACATAGGCCAAGGGCTGGCGACTAGCCCCAAAGGCGTAAATCTCTAAAATTGGGAAGGAATTTCCTTTATAAAGTGTAAAAATACACAAAAGAGTATGAGCTGGAAGTAAAATCCTAAGAAAAACTTTATACAAAGGAGTGATGAAAATTAAAAGGGTCCGGAAATACAATCCCAACAAGAAAGTACAAGTAAAATTGAAAAACATGTACAACTAAATAAAAGTAAATAAGATACTGGGTTGTCCTCTAGGAATTCCTACCTGAAGGGTAGGTACAGATTTCCTCCTTAGCACTTCACGTCCTTCAGTCTCCTTAGTGTTCCGAATCATCATTAGGTCTACCTCCGGGTATCATCCAGTCCTGCTAGTTTGATCCTAAATCAACACTGTCCGACATCTGCAACTAACACAATGAGGTGCGGGCATAGCCCGTGCCAGTGTGAGTACAATGATACTCAGTAGGGACCCCAAGACCCTCAAGGTCTCACAAAATACAACAAGGATAAACCATAAAGTATGAAATCAACAGACAACCTCACTTAGGTATATGCCCATACATATACCTAAGTAATCAAATAATCCATCTCAATCATGAGGTAAACTCAAAAGTTACCGACTCATCTCAACCAAGATTTTTGTTATCGAAACCACGACTGCTGGAGAACTCCTCCCTTATCGAGTACAGTGGGCTTGCCGCCACAACCAGGCGCTTTCCACTAACCTTGGACTGCTGAGGTACTCCTTCTTTTGAGTACTGTGGGTCTGCCGTGCTCACACAGAGGCGCTCCCCACTGTGGGTCTGCCGCCAACTACCAGGCGCTCCCCCTAATATAATGTAGAGGTACTCCTCCTGTTTAGTACCGTGGGTCTACCGCCAATTAACAGACACTCCTCCGCCATGGGTCATCCGCTAACTACAAGGCGCTCCCCACAGTGCTAGTCAAATCACTCTGAGTCTAATCGGTTAAGCAGTTGTCAGGTCTCAGCCAGTTACTAGGTCTCCATACTCTGCTCACTCATCTCCGGGAGGGTTTGCTCCATGAGCTTCAGATCGATACTCAAACTGTCAGGAAGTCCCACATAGAAGTATCTCAGTGGTACTCCTTGTCATAGGGGTCTCAACGCAATAGAGGGTGCATCGATCAGACGCCCGGTCTTTGAGTTATTAGCCTTTTTGTCCCGAAGGCCCGATTGGATTCGTGTACAATCCAACCTGACCATATCTCATATATACCCTGAACTCCAGTGGGGTACTCTCAATGGGACCATCAAATTCCAGGAATACCAGTGCCGCTGACGGTTCGTCAAACGGACATCCGGTGCCAAAGATATTTCCAAAGAAATTAATTGATCGGTAGTGGGCCTGGGTCTGGTCCGACCCGGTCGAACCGACTCATCCCAACCCTATTTGGGCCGAAACAGTCTTGGTTGAGCTGGTCAGACCCACTGGGTCAGACCTGGCCCATTGGGTGGGTTATCCTGCTATGTTCATCCTGGTCCACTGGGCCCGACCTATAGGACTACGGTGGTGGTTCGACCTGGAGATCACCACATAGGCGGCTTGGTCTGGAGGCCGTGGCTGGTTCGGCCAGCGCCACGAGGGGTGCGGTTCGAGCGACCTGGCCCGGAAGGCTGATCCGATTCAGCCAGAAACGCCGCGAGGGACGCCGTGGGCCATCTCGGGAGGCCTGTGGCAGCCGGGCAGGGCACACGGGAGGCCTCGGGCAGGCTGGGCAGGGCACGGTAGGCCGCGCGGGGAGTGGGGGAGGCCGCACGGGGTGCCAGACAGGCCGCCCGGGGTGTGGGCAGGCCACACGGGAGCCTGCTTGGGGAGCTAGGCATGCCGCGCGGGAGGCCCGGGTAGGCGGGCCGGTGGGCGGGCAGGCGGGTTCGACGCGGCTCTGGCCGGCACGGGCTGGAGGTGTTCGACCCGGAGCACCGATGCGCCATGGGGGCCACACGATATGTAGAGGCCCCAGGTAGGGTGACCTTTTTCATTTCCACCTTTTTCACCTTGTTGCCGCTTCGAAGAACAACACAAGAAAGAAAAATCGACGGAGGATGTCAGGCCATGTTAGGTTGGCCCGCATCCTCCACGTTTAAGGTGGTATCACTTGGTTCATCAAGACAAGAAGATGAAAATAAATTAATTACATCACTTTGTATTGATTCCTTTCATTAGATGATGAGTAGAAGAAAAATAGCATCAACATGCAATAACCCCCTACCTGGAATGTCGGGCGTCGACCGTGAAGTTGCGGGAAGATAACGTAGTCGTCTTTTGTCACGTCACCCACAAACTTCCACTTCCGAGTTCACACGAAGGTTCTGGAAGTGTATCTACGTCGGTAGGTGTTCATGGAAGAAGTAGAATAAGGATCATCCCCAGTGTTCTTCATTGGAAGAACACATTCTTCATTATTATTTGGGAGGATTCCCTCTTCTCCCAATAATCTTCTTTCCCAACTTACACCCAAATACCAAAGGAAAATAATATAAGAAAGAGTTTGTCTATTGTTTTTTTTGCACAACAATTCAAAATGGATAATTAATTTAAGAGGCTCCCTATAATTAATTCATGAGAGTTGGAATGAATTAATTGGGGGAGATTGGCACAAATTAAATGTTAGGGGAGTTGGCTCCATTAAGGTGGGGGTGGTCAAAGAGTTTCTCTCCATTTAATGGGGAGTTGAGGAATCAAGAGGCTCTCTCTCATTAATGATGGAGAGTTGAGAGGTTTTCCTCTCCTCCAATTAATTGGGGGGGGGGGGGGGGGGGTTAAGCCCTGTGTGGTCCCCACCACATTAATCCTCTCATGGGAGGTTTAGTTCGGGTGGGCCCCACCACCATAAACTCTCATGAGAGGTTAAGGTATGGTGGCCCCACCTTCAACCTCCATGAGGAGGTTTTAACCACCACACACAAAATGTTCGCTCAAATAAAATAAAGTGTAGCTACAATTTATTTTATTATTATTTATTTTTTTAAAAAACCCAAAAATTAACTTCTATCCTTGACTCACTATAGTTGAAGTGAATATCTTCATAAGAGAATACTAATGCTATGAGTTCAACGGTGACCTCAGATTTCAATTTCGAGCACCGCTTCAAAAGTTATAAAATTTTGCTCCTACGTTTACTGAACGTACCTGAAAAAAACAATTCAGAAATTGATTCTTGGCACACCAGGACTCAGAATCATGCGCCGTAAATTTTCACAGACTCTTAAAATTCCTATGTATTTAAAAAAAAATTCCCACCGAATTTTAGGGTCATTATAGTATGATAATTGGTTATATAACTGAGTATATAGAGATTGTAAATCACATGTTCAAGGTATGGTATTTTCGAGCATTATTGTTTACTCTAAACCTAATAATATTAGTTAGATTACGTTTTAGTAACTTTAATACATGATTCATATTTTAGAAAATACATAGATAATGTATACTAAATAATTGTGTAAGAATAAAGTTGGATGATTGGGGTATATATGTTTCGTAATTAAAATATTAAGTTATATGAATCATGAAATATATAAGTGTTTTTAGTAAATAATTTTTTATTAAGGATTGGAATGGATATTTTGAATAGTTCAATGGACCTAGAAATGTTATTTAATGGTAAGGTGATAGACTTGGAGAACACATGATTATGGGAAGGATAACCCTTAATATGTGCTTGATGATAAGATAATGATATTTTTATAATGATATATTGGATATGAATAAGTAAATTGAACAGTAATGATATCCTTAGAACTGATTAAGGATGGTTGAAAAGTGGTTTATGCTATCATGGTTGAAGGTTATATATTTTTGGACTCAAGAATAAAGAAACATGCTGGTTTTCAGTAAGGATGTGCATTAAAGAGAATACAAGATTAACATATTCACATCTTTGGAATGAGACAGCCCAAAACTAACTTATGAGATATAGAAGATAAATGTTAAGATGATTTAGTTCACCTCTTTCTATAGTTTTCATTATTCTGATTTTAGAATGATTTTAAGGTTATAAATCAGATGGATTTTTTAGAATAAATTATTATCTCACCGTAGGTGGAATTATGCATATTCAATAACTTTTTATAACCTTCTTATTTTGATAAAGATAGATGAAATGACCTATCATTGTATTTATGGATTTCATGACTTGCTAATTCTTCATGAAAGGAAAATTAAACATCAATTATTTGAATAATAATTGAAGGGGAAATTTTTATAGGCATGAAAAACTATGATATTTTAACAAAAACAAGTATGTATATCTTATTAGGAATATTATTAAACATTAGTAAAAGGGACTGTGATGTAAAATGGTGTCTTATTATCATCATTTTGGATGATATCAATAACCTCTTTCATGTTTCTTTAGTTTATGGTTCTGTGATTATTAACATTCAATGGATCACTAAATTTGTTGTGATTAGTGATATTTATCAATATATATTAATATATATTCTTTTCCTCCATGCCCAATCTTTACTTATGTTCTCCTTCGTAGAGACCTAGTAATGATTTACTTTGGGTAACTGTTATTTTCCAACTATTCTTTTTTTAAAAAGAAGTTTTTGTCCTTGTTTTTAAGATGTGGGTTTCTTTGAAATAAACTTTCATATATTAAATCCATTAATAACCTAGAAAAAGTTTGAGGGAGAAATTAATTTTAATGGGGAGAGAATGTAACACCGCAAGATTTTTATGAGGTAGATTTATTTAATTTCTTTGATGTCTTGTGTTTTACACTACACTATGATAAACTTGCGCTGTACGGAAAACCGAATTAGCTTGCAGTATACAAAAAACTATTTTTGGATTTATTTACACACAATTTAAAGTTATTATGATATAATTAATTTTATACAAGACCAATTTTAAGTGAACAACTAAATATTTTTATTTAACATTATAACTTAACCATTATAATAGTTGGTATGAACAATATTAACATTCTTTTGAAAAATTATTTAAATGAAAATAAGTGAGTTTATAAAATAATAAAAACACTATTGATAGATTTTATTAATGAAAAATATATATAAATATAAATAATATATTCAATATAATGTTTAATATTAATATTATATTTTCTCTAGATATGATATACGAACAAATTCAATTCTTTAGATAAAAGAATATTTTTCAAAAAATAATGTTTTTCCACTTTTTAATGGAGAACCCATTTTAAATATAGTTTTTCACTTTTATATATTATATTTAACAAAATAAACTTCTTATTTGGAAGTGGGATATTCAAATTTTTTTTGATGATTTTTTTGATATTTTTCGGATTAGTTTTATGTTTTGATGAATATTACAAATATACGAAATTTTAATTGAAAATAACATTTTTCATCCAAATAATATATGTGGGTACATTATATTATTTAATGGTTTTAAATTAAAAATATAATATATTTTTATCAGTTAATAAAATTTTGGTCATTAGTATTAGATTTACCATTAATTTTTTTGTAAAAACATTTTAATCTTTTGCAATATTTTTACTTTTAAAAACCTAATTTTTATTCTGACAACGTGATTAATTCTAAATTAATTACTTACAATTTAATGATTTTAATTTTTAAAAATTGATTCACAATTTTTAATTAGTAATTATAAATTATGTAAATATAATTCTTTTATTATAGGCCATTATAAATAGTAACTTCATCAATTTTTATTAATACAGTAAAACGGAAAAGAAGGTAATTAAGGGTAAATATAATATTATAAAATTACCTTAACACTTGAACTAATATGATTGGATGAGATATTTTAGACCCAAACCATCCTTGGGTCGAAATGAAACCCTTTTTAAGCCACTTGTATGAGATTGTTACATTTATTATATTTTATTCAAATAAACGTTAAAAATGTCTTACTCAAATTATAATAAATTTATCATTTTAAATATAAGGTTATATTGAAGCTTAATTAGATTATAAACTCTCATTTGAAATATAATTATTTTATTTATTTTGGTAATTTTATTCTATTTTTTATGAAATAATTAATTACCTTAAAGGTTTATATATTGATGATGTAGTGTTTTTTTAATTGATGAAAAATTAATAAAATATTTTTCATTAAAATGATAATAACCATTAAAAGACACAAAAACTTAACCAAATATCATTTTTCGAGTATATATCAACCATAATCATTTAAGGGTATAATTATAGATCATTTAAATCCTTATAAAAGAGATTATGACACTTATATTATTTTATTTAAGGTGGTGTTTAACTTATCACATTCATGTTTTAATAAGTATAACATTTTTAATATAGTATTTTGCAGGAAATATATTCGCCTATAAGTTTTATTATGAAATATTGAGTATTTATCTTCCTAATATTATTTTATTTTTAAATTTCACCAAATAAATAATCATATTAAATAATTACATAAAACAGATGTAGTAATTATTTTATTAATGGATATATCAAATTAATGTTAGTAAATATACTGAAATAATATAATTTGGGATAATTAATATATGCAAATTTTTTTATAGATGACCTTTACCACATATAGATATAATAAAATATTTTTTATTGTATAACATATTATCTTTATATTTTAAAAATCCATTAAATTAAGTGTCAAAATTTCACTATTGATATTTTGTAAAAATAATATTTTACTAAATTACTTAAAAATCATAAAATATTTTCAAAAATAAAAAATAATAATCATTTACTATTAAATGATTTATATTTTTCATTTATGATATAATTGAAAACAAATAATTTAAAATTATACTATTTTAATATTAGACAATTGGTTACCATATTTAAAATTAAAAGAGAATAAATAAGGATAAAACCGAATGATAAGGTTTAAAAAGAAATAATACATATCTAAAAATTATTTTTTTTGATATTAAAACATTATATAATCTAATCTTAAAATTAAGGACATCATTTAGGTTTTTGGATGTGGTTTTAGGTTAATATAAATTAATATTTCTGGATTTTCCAAAAGTGCCCCTCACCTTAATTATAAAAAAACCTCCTCCCTCAAATCTTCAATTCAATTTGAGCATTAAAGCTCAGTTATACCCTACCTTTTTCCATTATAAACTTCTCTATTTACGTTATAGAGGTTCTAGTTTTCTCTAACGACCAACTCTATTACCTGTAAGAGGAGGTCTAGTGGGAGCACGTCGAAGAAGAGGTAATCTTCTATACCAATTCTTTCAAACTTATTTCTTATTTTACATAATCACCATGAGTTGTTTCCATTATTTATGATCTATTATGATTTATTACATGAAATGATATCAATATATATGATATGTAAGAGTTTATTTTCAATTGTTATATTCTTATGTATTATGTATTATGATATGATTGATATCTCTGTTGTTCAATATTACATAGCATCTAAGCTCACCCTTTTTATGTTTTCTTTCCCCTAGGGTATGAATAAGGGTATAATTTAATATGTGAAAAATAGGGTTATAGTTATAAATGAAAAATGATGAGATGATGCAGATGTTTTATGAACCATTTTTTTATGTTTCCCAGTTTCCAAAGACACTAAACTAATACAGTCTTTGGGCATCTATTTGTGTCATGTAATAAGTATTACACAAAATTAATGTAATATCCATGTACGTAAAGGTTTGGTATTTACATGATACAATTTTATACATGTAAAAAATGACTTGTGAATTTTTTTACTAAATTACCAATTCAATATGAGCGTGTTTTCTTAGTTTTCAGAGAGTGATAATTTTTGAACTGAAATGTCGATTTTAAACTGATAACAGACACATTGATTCATACCCGGAATATCATGTATTATATTGAGGTGAAACTAATTCTGACACATAAAAAATGAATTATTTATCATTTCAATAAAGTATCAAAAAAATCCTATTGCATTTCCTTAGTTTTGATTAGGCCAATTGTCATTTATACTAAAATTGAAGTCAATTTTAAATAAAAAGACATACTTGGAGTCATATCAATCACATAGTGCATTAGATTGAGGTTTGGATGATTCATAAAAATCAAAAATTACTTATAAATCATTTTAATAATTTATCAAAATAATATAAATTTGTTTTCTTGGGTTTTGAGTAGGATAATTGTGATTTTTACTGAAATTGATGTCAATTTGAAATAAAAAGACTCCATTAGAGTCATACCAGTAAAAACATTCATCAGATTGAGGTGAGGCTGATTCAAACATGCTTTAAATGGATTATGGATATTTTTAAAAAATTATAAAAAATAATCTGAATGAATTTACTTTGTTTTGAGTATATCAATTTTATTTTTTACTAAAATAACATTTTAAACTGAAAACACACAATTTGTATCAGATTGATTACATCATGTATCAGTTTTACATGAGATAGATTCCTATAAATCAAAAATTACATATGATTTCTTGTAAAAAATTATGAAGAAAATATGAGTATGTTTTCTTAGTTTTCATTGAGTGACACTTTTTAAACTGAAATATCAATTTTTAATTGATAATGGATGCATTGAGTCATATCAGGCACATCATGTATCATATTAAGGTGAATATGATTCTTATATATCAAAAATGACTTATGTATCATTTCACTAAAGTATAAAAATAATATGAATATGTTTTTTGGATTTTATTTGGCCAATTGTCCATTTTACTTAAAATGATGTCAATTTTAAATAAAAAGACGCACTTGGAGTCATACTGGTAATATTGTTCTTTAGATTGAGGTGCAGATGATTTCTACACAAATAAAATGACTTATGGTTCATTTTAATAAAGTATACAAACAATCTGAATGTTTTTCATTGTTTTTGAGTATGTCACTTGTTTTTTTCTCTAAAATATCATTTTAAATAGGAAACACACACTTTTAATCATACCGATCACATCATGTATCATTTTGACATGATTTTGTTTTTTATACATCAAAAATGAATTATGAATAAATTACCTAAATTATTAATATAATCCAACCACATTTTTTCTATTTTTAGTTAGTGAATTTTTTTTGATCAAAATTATTTATTTTAAATAGATACGAACACATTGAGTTATACTAGGAATATCATGTTTCATATTGAGGTGAGACTAATCTCTACATGTAAAAAATGAATTATGGATCATTTAAATAAAGTATAAAAATATTTCAGATGTGTTTTATTAATTTTGAGACATTAGTTGTCCTTTTTACTAAAATTGATTTATATTTTAATTTAAAATATGAAATTGGAGTTATAGTGGTCACACAATGTGTTAAATTGAGGTGAGGTTGAATCTTAGACATCCCAAATAACTTATTAATTGTTTTCTAAAAGTATCAAAATAAGAAGAATATGTTTTTATCAGATTTGACCATGTCATTTGTCCTTTTTACTAAACTTAATGTCAATTTTAACTAAAAAGAAGCACTTGGAGCTATACTGGTCACACCGTGTGTTGGATTGAGGTGCGATTTATTCCTGCATATCTAAAAGTCTCAAAAAAATCCTGACTACCAATGTTACCATGATATACATTTCCTTTGTAAGTCAAACTACCAACACTTTATATTGACTTGATGTTCTCACCTAAAAGATCTTTCTCATTTTTGAAATCCAGAAGAGAAGTGGAAGCTCATGTACCCACTATATCATGAGAATTTGTCCCAATGAGAACATGGTCATTCTATAATATTCTATCCTTCAACAACAAAAATGAATTTTTTTAGCTAGAAACATTGAATCAATATGTAGTGTTGGTAGTTTTACAAAGAAATGTAATTTAAATGGAAAATGTGGTAATATTGATGGAAAGAAAAATTTTATCTCTTTTTGGCTTTTGAAGATAGTTGAAAGATAAATATGACATTCCAAAATATCTTTAAAAAAACTACATAATTATTATATAAAAACGATAAGGAAATTGACTTACCAATAATAGATAAAATGATGAAAAAATTAATTAAATACTTAGTAAGAATTAAACTTTTCCTGATGGTTGTATGAATTCTTGACAGATTTCATTGTTGTCATTATCTCAGTTGTGGCCTTGAAGTCCAATCCCTCATGAGTATGACCAGCTTAAAACAAACCACACCAACACGAACAAAAGAATCCACATGTAAAAGAAGATAATTATTATATGAGTAATACTGAAAATAAAAAAATTAAACATAATTATGAAGCAATATATTAATTCTATATATAATGGTTTTATTATGATATAATTGCTAACCATAGTGGTATACCGATAGTAAATCAATAATGATGATAAGAAAAAGGAAATATATCTTTCCAAACAATCAATCAATGAGTTAGGAGGATGAGGATAAAATAAGATACCTTGGATTGAAGCTTGGAATCATCTAAGAGAAAGTAAAGATATCCTATTGGGTTCATAAAATATTCGTTTTTTACAATAAATAAATAAGAACACATAACATATTCAATATAATAGGTGAATGTTATAGACAATTCTAAGAAGGGAAACTCAACATTTAATTATTTAAAAAAATAGTATTCTTTGAAGAGAATGGGTAATTGAATTTAAGAAAACAATTACTTCACTATGGTAGGTGTTATCCTATGAATTAATCCAAAGTTGAAATTTATAAACAATTTTCACCCATATCAACTAATATTATGAACAATTATCATTTCATTTTATTGTTTTTCACTCATCCTCTATCTGTTGTAGACATATACCTATCTTGATTGAAATAATCAAAGTAGTAGTCACCCATATGATGAATATTTCTCAGAGTAGTATAATAAACATAAAAAAGATGGGGGATGAGTCCCAATAAAATAAAATAAAAATAATAATAATTCACGATATGAAACTGATGAGGATGAAACTTATAATCCATCGTGTTCATTAAAAGGGGTAATTCCTCCCATTTTTTAGAATTACATGGATGGTAATCAGAGATTCCTAAGGGTGGACCCAAAAAGTAATGTTAAAGAATGATATTTTTTAAATGTATTAATATATAAAATAAATAGTGTTTATTAGATGTGTGATTAGAGAAATGATGTGATTTTTATGAAGTATTAATTAGTGGGTTATCATTTTAAATATAACTATATTTTACCAAGGTATAGAAAACTAGATGAACCATTTTTTGATTTAGGGCCGGTAAATATTTATGGAAATTGTGTTTGAAAGAGGAAATTGATTTTTGGTAGTGAAAAGTTGATCATGTTAGATAAAATAAAATTAAATATTGACATAAAAAGGGGGATTGAGATGTTTTTATGATGAAAAAATAAAATTGATAGATATTTTTAACTAATTAGAATGGAGAGATTGTTAATAATTAAAATAACGATGAAACATGTGAGTAAATTAATGGTGAATTGAGTAGCATCGGGGGGGGGGGGGGGGTAAAAAGGATCAGGTAGACTCAAAATAAGATATTTATGGTGAGGAAAATGAATAAGTATTATGAACTACAAGAAATACAAGAAAGATAAAAATCAATGAATAAAATTCCATTGATGATCAGATAGTTTCAGTGAAAACTCGAAGGAATAAAACTGTACAAAAAAACTGATTTTTCACATGTAAATACCTAATCATTTAGAGAGGCTGAAAAATATGATAATTGGATCAAACCTATAAATAAGAATATTGATCCGAATAAGAATAATGTAACATGGGAAATTGTTCCAAGGTTGGAAGACAAAAACCCTATTAGAACCAAGAAGGTGTTCAATGATAAACTCATTGAATATATAAAATTGGCCCAAAAATAAATAATGTATAGTGTGCAAGGGTTAGTTATAGATCAAAAGAATTTTTATTTATGATAAATGTTCTCCTATAGTCCGGTTGGAAACTAATTTAATTTTATTGTCTATTTCATGTAAAATGTATCTAAAAGTATACCAAATGGATGTCAAATATATGTTACTAAATGGAGTTATTAAGGAGTAAGTATACATTAAGAAAATAGATGGGTTTATTATAGATAAAATGAGAGAAATTCATTCTAGTTAAAGAATTATTTATATAATATAATGAAATCAATGAAGGCCTAGTATTTAATGTTGAATTAATACCTATGCAAGCTTATTTGTTTAGTGAGGTAGATTTGATCACAATATCTATATCAAGAAGGGGAATTATAAAATGATGTTGGTGCTCTATATATTGAAGACATAATATTTTATTAGTGCAAAAAGATCAATGTAATTTTATTGTTGATTATATGAGGTATGATATTGAGATGTCTATGATTTGTGAAAAAGTTTCCACAGTTTATTGGTGAATAAAGGAAATAATAACATAATAATTTTTCAATAAAAATATGAAAAAGTGGTTCCCAAGTGATTTTTAATTAAATATTCAAAACCAATGACAAAACTAGCCGCAATTTGGATGAATTTTTCAAAAGTTAACAATTACAAAGAGGTAGATGTCTTAGAATATAGATATTGGGAGCCTATTATACCTTATAACAACATGACCCAACATTGAGTTTGATATATTTTCATTCTCACATTACCAATGTTGTCCCAAGGAGATCCACATTCTATTAAGGAAGACGTTACTTCAATATTTCTAAAAAAATGGATTTTGGGTTATTTTATTTTAGGATAGTGAAACTAGAGTTTTTGGGATACACGAAGGTCAGATGATAAGTTTTATTGGATAACTAAGGGAAAGTAGAGATATTGAAAGAATTTAATTTTGTTCGAGCCTTGGTTTTGTTCGACCCTTGGATTCGAGCCTTGAAATATTTGGAGACCTGATTCTAGCCACGATTTGAGCTTGGATTCGAGAATGAGGAGCACCAGTAGCTAGTGGCTTATGTGGACAACTTCAGATATCACGGATTGGTTCATGATGGTTAGGGTTCTTAAAATTGGGTTGGAAATGTTTTTAAGTGCTTCCAAAAAATCACAGATAACGATCCCTTTTATCAGCGCTAAGTTAATAAATGATGATAAAAGGAATTTAAATCAGTGGTTTTTAGCGTTGATAAATACTTTTAATATTTTTTTAAATATAATAATTTTTAAAAAAGTATAATTATTATATACAATTATAATACTTATAATTTATACATTTTATAAAATAATAATTTTATATTTATTTAAATATATAATTATTTATTTATAACCTTTTATATAATTTTTTAAAAACTAATATTTATATCATTATATATATATATAAATATATATATATATATATTTAATAAATATATAAATATAAAAATAGTAAATATATTAATTATTTAAATAAATTTATTATAATTTTATAATTACTTAAATATAGATAATTATTTATTTATAATAATATAATTAAAATTTGAAAAATATTATTTATTTATTTATAATTATAAATATATATAATAGTAAATATACATTTATAAATATATTTATTTGTAAATATATTTTTTAAAATATTTTTTAACATTATTATTGAATATTCAATCTTAAGTGCATGCATGTTAAAATTGAGTGAAATAGAAAAATTTAAAATAATTGCACTTTAACAATATAAAAAAGTTGGATAAGTTTTATTAATTAAATTTAAATCATTAAAAAATGGATATATATTGATATAAATATGAAAACATAATAAAATATTAAAACATAGCAAATAAATTTATATGAAATAAATAATAGAAATTGATTAATTTCTGAAAAAATACTTGCGTGTGTGCGTTGTATATAAGAAAGCATTAATATTACATATATGTGAAATCAATATAATATGTTTGATCTATGTTAAATTGAAAATTAAAATGAGATTCAATTATTTCCGTTACTCAATGCAATTAGTCAATTTTTAATTCATAATAATTTTTAATTATAAACCATTATTCACTAAATATATTTCTATTTAATGCAAAACATAAATATTTTGTGTTAAATAAATCATATTTATATAAATTCATATTTATATCTATATATTTAATATATATTATTTTTTAAAATTATCAATAAATATTTAATTAAGAAAATGTTTAATATTTTTATCAATTTACTTATTTTTAATTTTTATTTTATTAATTTTGATTTTACATATATCTATATATTTAATATGTACTATTTTTTAGAATTTATAATATATATAGTATAATAAATATATTAATTTTTATCAATAATTATTTATTTACTAATATTTTTAATATTTTTTTAATAAAATCATTTTTATTTTTTATTTATATTATTATTTCATTTATTTGGGCATTTATTATCTCTAAAAAGGTGGTGTTAAAGAATTTATTAATGGGATCTAAAAATAAGGCGTTGATAAAGGTTACCCTTTTTCAGTTCTAAAAATAAAGCTTTGATAAAGGGTGTCCTTTATCAGTGCTAAAAACAATGTGTTGATAAAGGGTACCATTTATCTGCGCTAAAAAATGCCTTGATAAAGGGAAACATTTTTCAGCACTCTAAAAAAGAACTGATAATAGGTACCCTTTATTGGGGCATTTTTCTAACGCTGATAAAGGTCAATGCCGTAAAAGTCTTGTTTTGTAGAAGTGAAAAACCAATGTATTAGAGTGTGATATATGACTCCACCCATCATCATCTTTACTTATGGGTGACACTTAATATCAATCATTATTATATATTAAATATCCGTGGGAAAATGAATTATTTTCTCAAAAATTTCTAAAAAATTCACATAAAATGTACTTAAGAAATAACCGGATATAAAAAATATTAATTTCCAAAAATTATCATATAATTATTAAATATTATGGGTGATCAAAATGCCACTTCATGAGAGATAAACCTTGGAGAAAAAATATAAGCAAGAATACAAAAGTTTTCAAAAAAATATTTTTAACATTGTTATAAAAGATGAAATATAAATTAATTTCATTTTTTTGATAATGTAAAGAGAATAGATTTTAAAACCATATTTCAAATAAATGATCCATTAAAGGAAATAAAAAATAAATCTAATAATTATGGAGCAATAAATAATCAAAAGAAATTCCTTTATTATGATTTTTAGGCTGGTTTAAAGAAAAAACCACATAATAAGAATATTATAATAATTTAATTTCATTAAACTGGTAAATTAGAATATGAGAAATATTAAAGTAAAAATATATTTTGATTTTATTAAATAAAACACTTTCTATTGGTAAAATATAAATAAGGAAGAAAAGATCCATTGGTAAGAATGTGAGTTATTCTTATAAACATTATTCTTTTGATTATATTTTTTATCAAATAAGTGGTTATTTATGATGAGAAGTAATTGACCCTAATAAAAATAGGATATACCATATAAAATATTATATTTGTAGGATAAATGAAATATTGAAAAATATATTCAAGTAGGAATGACTATGGCCCAATGAATTGAAAATTGAGTCGATAAAACCCTTATCGTATTAGTATATAAGAATAATGGGATCTTGAGAAGAAGAAAATGAAATGGAAATTAAAATTCCATAAAATGGAATATATTTTAATATGTGAAATAAATAAAGTAGTGATTACAGTATATAAAATAAAATATTGAGTATAATATCAAACATGTCCCATGGATCTGAAAATGAGACAAAGAAACCCTTACCTTGTTTCCATGATTAGTTGAATGCTCTCTAAGATCATACAAAAAAAATATATTTATATATTAATATTTTATTTAATAATATTATTCATATCTTGAAACTTTTATATAATTTATTTATAATTATTTAATATTTTAAAATTAGTTAGTTACTGTCAATTTTTAATATCCGGCCTGAGTAATCTTGATCATTTTGAATTAGTTTCATAATATTGATGTAATTTATTATCCTCCAAACATTCATAATTACTAGATAATTTAATTTACGATAATATATATCTAATATTTATTTTTAAATATATTATCTCATTATGTTATTTAGTTAACTTACGTGAACTAGGAATCAGGGTTTACTTATTTTCGTAATTTTAGAGATCAAAGATGATATTTTAATGACATGTAAAATAGAAAATAAAATATTTCCCAAACCATAAATTTTTTTATTTACATATTAAATTTTATTAACATCATTATTTAATTTCCTATAGTAATCCATAATATAAATTTATATCATTATTCAAGTAGATGGTTAGAACAACCCAAACATGAACATACCATAATTAATGGATGATTATGGTTATAAAAGTGGTTTCTTTTGGAATAATATATCTATTAAATAATAATAAGTATAAAAATATTTATTTTTAAGGTTTTGATTCATATATTAATGGATTTTAATAAATAAAAAATAAACTAGATACAAAATTATACATGTTACTTTGTGGAGGCGGTAGTCCTCAAAACTCACAGTTAACATTTTCTTTTTCAAAAAATTGAGGGTGAGTGGAGGTGGATTATATTTTATTTGAATAATAATATTATATATATCAAATTTATTCTTCAATTTCATCCTTATATCCAATTAATAATGGTAGTGGTGAAAAATAGAAGACATCGCATCATGGGCGTGGTGGTTTTCACAAACGCACGATCAACATTTTTTTTCTTATTGTATGGAAAGTAGTATATTAGGTTTATTAAATTATTATAATAAAAATTTATTATAATAATTATATTGAGGTGGTTATATAACTATGTTTATTATATGTTTATAAGGGAAATAATAATATAAAAAAGATAAGGATTAAGTAATACTCACTTTGAGACATTGAACATTCTCTTGAAAGTCTCTTTGAAAATGAAGGGATTAGACTAACTAATTGAGAAAAAAGGATGATTAAATTTATATAGGTTTCATGGAGGATAAAAATTAAAAATTTTAAGGAATAAATTTTATGTAATGTTTTTGGAATAAAGGGGTGAAATTTTTCCCATTTATAAGCGAAGAAAATAAAGCTTTTGTGAATACCCTTTATTTTTAATGATATCATTACACTATACAAGTGTCAATGTATAAAAAATTGAGTAATAATTGAGTGTGGTATGAGATAAGGTCCATAAATCATCAATTATTAATTCTCACAAATTTTGTAAACATGTTTTAATTCATTTATTATTAGGTTTTTATGTTTTACCATTTTTATTTTTACTATGTTAACTAGTTTTTAACTAATTAATTTATATTTTATTTAAAATATAAGGAAAAACCTCTTAAAAAATTTGGGGTTTTATAAAAACAAATTAAAAATATTATCAATGTAGTTCAGCTTATAAATAATGTAAATGTATAAAAAAATGAGTAATAATTGTGTGTGTTATGAGATAAGGTCCATAAATCATCAATTATTAATTCTCACAAATTTTGTAAACATGTTTTAATTCATTTATTTTTAGGTTTTTATGTTTTACCATTTTTATTTTTACTATGTTAACTAGTTTTTAACTAATTAATTTATATTTTATTTAAAATATAAGGAAAAACCTCTTAAAAAATTTGGGGTTTTATAAAAACAAATTAAAAATATTTTCACTGAAAATCAGCTTATAAATAATCTAGAATTAAAATTCTAAATTAAATCATTTTAAATATTAAAAAATGGGTTTCATTGAGAAAATATATTTTAACCATTATGCATTCTTAATCTTTATTTAACACTGGTTACCAGTTAAATATGTGTGAATATAATTATATATGTATTTAAAAATAATATTTTATTAATTATTTGAAAATATTTTATTTCTTTTTATTAGATAAATAATACACAATAGTTATAAAATAAACCTTTGAAAATAACAGTTTCACCATTATTACCATCATTAAATTTACTATTAGTAATATTATTTTTATGAATAGAAATAAAATAATATATTTTAAATAAATTATACCACATAATTAAAACTATTCAATCCATTATAAAAAAAACATTAATGTTTAATAAAATGTTTTTAACATTATCACATTTAATAAGTAAAAACCCCATTTTTAGAAAAAACATATTTTTATGCTTAAAATTTACGCGTAGGGTAAAATTATTAATGTCCTTTATTTTAATGATGAATATTCGTTTATTATAAAGTTAATAAAATTAATATATCTCTAAAAGTAATCTAATACCAAATTATACTAAAATATTACTTAATTGAAAAAACCACAAACAATATTTATTCCAAAATACTACTTACTTCCCTAAAATATTTATCATAGGATTTCTAAATTCAACATGTTTTTTAAATGTATGGTTTTTATTTTTAAATATATATTTTACCAATTAAATGGTTTTATACAATTATGGGGTTTTCTTATCAAGTCAGAAAATTTACAGTTTTGGTAAAAACTATATTTTTCAATATTCACTTAAAAATAAATTCATTTATATTAATCCCAAAAGATCCCCCTAATGTTATTTTGAAATGATTAATTTGAAAATTAATTTAATTTAATCAAATAAAATTATAAAATTTATTAATTTGGATCTAAAATATGAAAACTACCTTAATATTAAAAATAAAAATTCATTTCTTAAGGTCTAAATGAGAAATATATAAAATAAAAATGATAAATAACTTATTAAAATAATAATTACATATTTATATCATTATAATTTCTAGTTCCATAGCTTTGAAAAATCTGTAATTAATATGTAAGCATTAGGTATGCTCTGGTGGCATTAGAAGTGGTGATTTCACTTGTAGAGATATCATGAAAATTGCCATGATCTTGAATTTATATCACATTAAATTCAACTCATAGCATAATTGTTTGGTTTTTTATTAGTATTAGAATAAATAAATACCTAGAAAACTTCATTCTTCCCAAGATCGGATAAATAATCTTTATAAAGGATATTTCCTCTACCCGATTTGATTTCTTTCCTTTTTCTTCAAACATTTCATAACATGGTTACTTTATTTTTTATTCTTTAATTTAATGGATAAATTATAAAGATTAGATTTCTTTACATATCATAGTTATTTAGTTAATTATTTTACATAAAAAATTTTATTAACATAATATTTATTTAAGGAAAATGCATAGTGAAATCTTAGGTTATTAGAAAGGGACAAATGTATCTAGGGATAAAATTTCCCTTTTTCTTGAATATCATAACCATATTACAAGGAGTTATTTAAAGGAATAACTTATCATTACATTCACAACCCATATATCATAAATTATTTTCAACATAGATCTTATATATAATTTTTTCTACTTTGATATATTACTGAATGGTTTCAACATTTTCTACCATTTCTTGAATAAGACCATGTTCTAAAAGATTTTTCTCCCTAAGATTATCCAAACATATCAAAGTTCCACATCTATTACCATATAGAGCCACATATAGTGCCATTTCGATACTAGATTGTAAATTATTATTATATAACAACTCAAATAGATGATTTTTTTGATCAAAACATCCTTTAAAATCTATTGAGAAAGATCTCAATTTATATTTTAGAGTTTGAATGATCCTTTCATATTTACCATTAGTTTGAGGATGAAAAGTCATGCTACATCTTAGATATTTATCTAATTCACATTGATGACATATCTATATTATTTTTGTGAACCATCTATATCTATTAGACACAATTTAATATGAAACTTTACATAGACTTATCAATCACTTTATGGATAACTTGGCATGTTAATTGAGTGATAAATCCTCTCAAAGATAAACTATATGTTATGACAGTATAAAATGATCCACCACTACCTATATTTCATTATTTCCTATAAAAGTATTTATAAGACCAATGAATAAATCTATAGTTATGTTCTTCCATTTACATACTAGTATAGGTAATGGTAATATCATCCCGTTATATTTATGATATTCATCTTTACTTCTTGATATACTAACCATCGAGATATATAATCCACAATATTTCCCTTCATGTTTTCCCACCAGAATTATTAATTATGATCTATATACATATTTGTTATTCTAATATTGTTAAATAATGATGAATTATGTGCATTATCCAAAAACTAATTCTTCAATTTTGGTATTTTTGGAACACATATTAATTTCATGAATCTAATAATTATATCATTTTAAACAATTAAATTTAGAATATTTCCTACCATCTTATATAACTCTATATAATCTTGTTGTACTTCCTTGATCTTTTCAAAAATTTCCTACCTTAAGAGCATCAGGAACAATTCTAACCTTCCAAGTATAGTAATGTGTTTAATAATCACAATTCTTGATTAAATAGAACCATATCCTTTGGTTCATATTAAAATATTTTTGTGTTAATATATTAGCCAATATCTAGTGACTATTATATATATAACAGTTTCACCATTGAGATAATACTACCAAATAATTAATGAAAAAAACATTCTTGTTATCTCAAGATCACGAGTCCAATAATTCTACTCACGTTTCATTATGTAACAAGATACAAAAGTTATTATCATGTAATTTTGTATAAGTAAGCATAAAATTACCTTATTTAAAGAATAAATATATATAAAAACCCATATCTAGTGTAGGTTATTGTAAGAATTGGTTTAGTGATGAAAAAATTATTAATCTCCTTGATTTTTACGTCACATTTTTATGTCCAAAGGAACTTTACTCAATTCTATGTGAACCTAGTTAGAGGATTTGGTAATCAGGATAGATTTATAACAAAACATTGATAATATCTAGTAAATTTAAGAAAACATTGAATATTCATAAAATTGGTCGGTCTAGGACATTCTTCAATAACCTCAATCTTTAAAATATCCATTTATGTACCATGTTTTGTGATTACATGACCCAAGAAGGATATTATTTTCCCAAAATCCACACTTTTTAAATATGGCACATAATTTATCCATTATTAAGGTATATAGAACAATAATCAAATTCTCTTCATACTTTCCCTTGATATTAGTATATATGAGGATATCATAAAATAATACAACCTTATTTTGTCAAGGTAGTCTCTAATGACTCGATTCACGAAAGCATCAATGATTTCTGAGGATATAATAAGTCTTAAATGCATCACTATGCATTTACATTGTTCATATCATGTGTATAAAGATGTATTGGTTATATTCCATCCCTTTAACCATAATTCATGATATCTGGATAAAATATCCATCTTTGATAAGTATTTGTCAACTTTAATTTGATCAAAAATATCATAAATATGTGGTAACTGATATTTTTTCATGAAACTGATTTTTTAAGTTAAATATATTCAATGTAAAGGCATATTGATTTATCCCCCTTTTTGATAAAGAGGAATAGTTCACCCCATGGTGAAGCACATGGATTTTCTAAAACCTTATCTTACTTTACTAGAAATTGTTTATTTAATTTTTTAAATTCAATTGGCGTAATTCTATATAGGATATTAAATATTTTCAAAAACCTGGTATAAATTCAATTTAAAACTCAACCTCATGTATTAGGGGAAGACCATATAGTTATTTATAGAATACATCAATATATTCTCATATAATTGTCATGTATTCAATATTGGGTTCCTACTTAATATTTTAATCCAAGTATCCCCTGTCATTGGGTATCAAGACCCATATTAAGGGATCTATATTCAGAGGGAGCTCATAATAATCCTTGAATTAATATTTGATAATTAGTTGATTTGGAATATTAAAATATATATCTTTATCCAAATAATTGATATAATCTCTATAGTGGGAGATCAAATACATTCAAAATATTATATAAAACTCAACTAAGGGGAGAAAAACTATGTATTTATGATGTATCCTCCAACAAACCTTGATTAGAGAAGAGTTATACACCTCAGATGAAATAATCACACCACCAGGTTGTTTTTAACTAAAATTCAATATCTAAAGTCTATGGTGGAGAATAAAAATTATTAAGATACTTATATGATATGAAATAATTAAAACAACTAGAATAAAATACAAAATTCATAGATCTTTAGTGAAAAATATATCTACCAATAAATATTTCATTAACATGGTCCACTTTAGCTATAATGATTTTGAGGTCATATTCATTTTTCACTTGGTTTTGAAGATTGATAAAAACCATTTCCCTGATTTTCCCATATATTGGATCAATTATTGGTATAAATTCAGAAATAATTTTATTTTATGCATTTATGTATGGATGATGCATTGTTTGAGACTTTATTACCATATAATGTATTGACTTAAATATATATCATTTCTTGAAAATAATAAGCTCAATAAAAATCTCTTTAATATTTGAAACATATTAAAATTCCTTTCAAATAATAACCTGGGTACTTCCTCCAAAAGTTTCCCATGTAGGTGGTTAAATTTTCTTTTATTCAATTGATTTTTTTACTTTAGTTTCCAAAAAAATTCATATTCCTTTATTATCACCAAATATATGAGAATAATTAAAGTCACTAAGTTCAATTTCCACCTTATGTGTACATCAAATAATATTTTCAAATATAGCAAATTCTATTATAGTTAAATCCTTTAAAAAACTTGGTATTGGTCTACTAAAGAAATAACATGTATTTCATTCATGATAAATCATAAAACTAGTAGAAAACCTTGAAATCCTCATGTTATTTATCTTATAAGTTCTAACAAGTTCATTATCTTTTTGTTTTGACTCTAATAATTCTCTTTTAATTTTTCTATGAAGATTTCATGGGAAATATTTAGTAAAGAATATTTTCTTACACTCCTCGCATACTGTAAAGTCAAATTCGTCCTTTTACATTTAATTATTAATGATAGTGAATCGTTGGTCATATTTAGCTTCAAAATGATAAATGTGTGAAATAAAAATTTCATGATATAGAAACTCTAGAATAGAAAATATATTTTCTAGTTTTTTGGTCCATTGCCTAATAATTCATGTATTAGAAGACTAACTAATGAAGGGCGGATGTTTACCCATAAAGTAATCGATAAAATGTTTCTTCTAATTTGGATCATTTAAGATATCATCATGATTTAGCTTATTGTTCATAAGCTAAGAGATCATTTAGAATAGAGTTTTTACTGCATATCCTATTCCATTTAGTTTTGTGTTGGAACAATCATCTCATTTTCTATCACACTAGTTATTAAGTAAGTTCATCCTAGTTCTAACCATGGACTAAAACAAAAAATTATAGTGTGATTAATAATAAAAAATAAGTAGTGTATGTGATCATATATTCCAAGAGATAAATTATATAATTCCCCAAATTATGACGCCTATGACAATATAGATTCATCCCATATCAATTTTAGTTCAACTTATGTTGTTTTAAGTTATGTTATAATATAATTCTTATCCTAACCTTAAAAAATAACTTAAACTATCTTTGATACTAACAAATATTTCTTGAGAATACCATGCGTTAATTTAAAATAATTTATATAATTTAAACATTACATATAAAAACAATCCCATAATCCCAAAACCCAAAGGTTTATTTTCTTTAGATATTAGCTATATAAATGTCTTAGTTCACATTATTTTTCAACTTATCCCACAAATATCTATACAAAAGAACTACATCTACACATGATATTAAATATAATTTATTAGAGAAATTTAAAACAAAATAAGGAGTGAGATAAAACACTCATTAAGGTATAGAATTATTAATGATTCATAAATGGTTAAGTCATAAAAAATGAGAAAACATGAGAATGATATAAATGTATGATAAATAAGAACATGGAATCATATGAGTTTCCCATAAATCATGATATAAATACATATAAAATCATTAGATAAATTAAATACCATAGTGTAAGATTTCATATTCATTATGTCAGAATCATAAGACATGGAGCATAACATATGCATTCAACATAACATTGAAATATTTCATATAAATAAGTATATTAAATATTAACATTTTGGAAAAATATAACCAAAATCAAGTCCATGAATATGGTTGTAAACATAAAATAAATCCTTTTTATTTTTTTAAAAGTGGACAAATGAAAATAGGTCTACACATAATGTTGCGAACATGAAATTAGTTCCACATATATAATTGTTAAAATGTAACCAAGTTCATTCATGAAATCATTATCTCTTGAGATATAAATAGTTACCAATCCATTTGAGGGATATATTGGACCCTAACCATAAATATTTATAAACCATACATATGTGTGCCACATAAAATAAATCATATATCATATAATGTTAAAATCTATAGAAATAAAATGGGTTTCAGAACATTTTAGAATGAATTAACATAAAATGACATCAAGAGTTAGATCATTTGATGAAAATATTGAACCTCCCCAATCAATTTATATCAAAAAATCACATCGAGGATAATCATGGAAATTACTCCATAAGAGGTCGATATTTTGGGAATAAAGGGGAAAATTTAATCAGAATCATATAAATATATTTTATAAACCCCCTTTTTTAAGGTTAAAATAAAATGAAGTAACATGTCACTTTAAATAAATATGTTTCTAGAAGATAACATATATAGTTATTAAAACATAACTTTATAATAATATCCAACAATTTAACCTTTAAAATAAATAATTTTTAATTAAATAAATATTTATTGTAAGATACAACGTCTATGAAAGTAGAAAAAGAGTTCCTTTTTAATATTTTTTTACAGTTTTAATGAAAATCCACATCGATGATAGAGTTGAAATATTTTCATTTTATAAATAACTAAATATATATATAAGAAATTAAATATGAATATATATTTGTATATTTGGATAAAAAATAATAAATTAAAAACATTTATAGTAAGAATAATATTGAAATGAATGAGACATATCCATTATAAAAAATGTAAATTATTCTTAACAATGTCATATTATTATAAAGAATAAAATCTATAAAATATAAAGATTTTGATATAAAAATGTAAATTACAAAGACCTAAAAATAAAATACTATATAAAATAGATAAATGGTAGAATGTATGAAACTAAGAAGATCATAGACAATGAAAAATATATATATGACCTAATGAAAAGGAAATTGAGTTTATTAAACCTTTACAACTTTGGTAATAAATGAATAATAACAAAAAAGAAGAAGGGATCATTGAAATAATTGTAAATTTTATGAAATAAACTTTAATAATGAGAAGAAAATCCAATAGAGTAATAAATATTCCATATTAAAGAAAACATGGTGCACACCACAAAACATGTCCTAAGGAATAAATATTAGACATAGAACCCTTTAAAACTGTATAGTATATGAATAAAAAAGACATGAAAGAAAGATTTTAAAATGGAATATAAAATCATGTGATTAAATAATTATTTATGATAAAATTATTCAATGGGGTTATAAAAACCATATCAAATAAAAATAGGTTCATAACATGAAAACTAACACCAATGAATGGAAATTGAGATGAAAATCCTGTACCCTGGATTCTCACTTGGTTGGATGTTTTATAACATCCTATATACAAATAATAGACTCATTAATAATTTATTTCAGAACCTTATTCATTTTTATTACCTTAATATTAATATTTTAAATCAATTTATTAAATTGTCATTGCTTATTTTTAGTTAATACTGATTATCAGTTGTTAAAAGTTTTAATTATTCCATGTCTATTTCATTATAATGGCTTCAATTATCATTATATTTCTATTATATAATCATACGTAGAATTTTAAAGGTATTTATAATTTAATCAATTAATTATTATTTAAGTTCTAAGACCATTCCAAAAGAGTTTTGGGTATGTTTCTCCAAGTGGAAATCTATATCGCGCTTGATTTGATGTTTTAGCGAACAAATGGTGGTATATTAATAATGATTTAAATATTAATATAACAATTAATGTTTGAAAAATATATAATTATTAACATAGTAATACCATATCATACCATTATTTATGTTTCCATAGTGATCCATGATATGATGTTGTAGCATCTTTCCTGTAGGTTGTTAAAATAACCCATGAAAGAACATGCTATAATATTTACATGTGCATGGTAATGTTACTTATTTGTTAAAATAAAATTATTTAAAATTATAATGATATTATATATATAATATAAATGTTTAAAATCAGAATTCATAAGATATGGATGAAAAAATATAAATGAAAAATAATGATAAGAAGTTATTACTTATAATGATAAAATCATATCTCCTATTAGAAACATTTTTTCATATTGAAGGAATTATGAAATTATCTTAATACTAGAAGCTTCCCAATGTTTTAAAAGATTTTTGGGATTTAAATTAATTATATTATATGGAGGAATTAAAATTTTATGTATGAATTTGATGGGGTGGTAGAGGTGTCCTATGTGAGGAGTAGTGGATTTTCACAAATTCAAATTATTTAATGTATATGGAATGTAACTTATCTTGGAAATTATATCAAAAGTGAGGAACCCATTAATAGATAAATTAGTAATTATCTTATGACTTTACTCTCTTAGTTAAACCCTTTTTACATTGTTTTACCTTTACTATTGTAACTCCATTTTTACATTGGTAACTTCTTTTTTCCTTAAAATGAAATGTTACTTATCAATTACTTTGAATATACTAATTCCATATATGAAATATTTTTTCGTTGATTATTTTTATAAAATTGATAAAAAGTAATTTTAATATAAAAAATCATGGAGCATATTTTTTTTCCAGATAAATTTATTTTAAAGAATAAAAATAATTTATTCATATTTTATACCAAGTAAAAATATTTAGATGAATATTAATTTATTTGTCTATATATATATTTTAGTATGTTTTATTAATATCATTATTTTATATTAATCAATTAACTTTTTTAAGATAAAAATTCACATCACATAGGAAACATATTATTATTTGAAAAAATACTTTCCAATACAAAATTATTCTAATCCTATTTTTTAAGATTAGTTTCTTATTTAATGAATATTATTTAAATTTTATAAATAATTTTTTATTAAATAATTTTTTATTTTATCATATTCATTTTATATAAGTAGATCTTTAGAAAAAAATCGTAATTTATAGATATACATGTAATAATAAAAATATAACCACTATTTGTTACATGTTTACATCATTCTAATTTCTACTTACAAAACCCTTTATGGTATCCATATAAGACCTAAGGTTGAGGTAAGTAATGTTGGTAGTCATAGGGGGTGATTCAGCTAGCATAGACTGCATAGTGATTTCAATGATCTTGAACCTCTCCAACAAATAATTTCTATCAAGACATACTTGTTGAAGTTAAGCTTGGGATTATACTAGGTAAAACCCTAGTGATGCTACCTTATTATAAATAATGGATAAATGAGCCATATAATCAATACTTATACCACTTTATTCCATTTATTTCCCTTTTCTACTTATATTTGATAATGTGACTACATATATCTATTCCCACAAATTCAATTAAAATATTACAATGGGCATATAATCCTAGTGGTCATACAATCCCAACGACCATATATATAAAAATATGATTTCATATATATATATATATCATTACATACATTACCAAAATAGTTCAACCTTTTTAGTAATCTTTCAATATTTCAATTTTATTTTTAATAATTTTCCTTACTTATTTAGTTGTAATATAGGTGGTGATCTCCATGGAAAACTATAAGGATAAATATTTTATGGTTATGGTATTTTTATGTACTTATTAATATATTAGCATTTTAATTTTATTAATGATGTTTTATATTATATTATCAAGATATATTAATGTTTATCTCAATAGAATTTATTATTGTTCATTTTATTTCATCATTTTATGTAAAATAATCCATTTGATACAATATTTGTTTAAAAGAAAAATATATAGTAAAATCCTGGACTATTACACCCAAAGAATAATGTTATATGACTAGTCCAATATCATAATATACATAAATCTAGTTTCCATGCAAAAAATCAATCAATAATTACCATATATTCAATTACTATATGTGAATTGAATCTATATACAATCAAAATCAATATGTGGAATAAAGTAGGGTCTACTATATTGGCTATTCAACTACCAAGCATGAATTGAATATTGGGTTAAACATGATAAAACTATATTAGGTGGTCAAATTCTTTGTGAATGGTACTCATATCAATGAAATAACATGAAAATATAATATGAAATAGATATAACTCTAGTCTCTATGACTATCCAATAAAACTTCTCAACTAATACCCAAGAGTATCCAATTAACACAGTCAAATGGTCTATAAATCATCTCAATAAAATAGGTCATCTAGTACTGATGAATCTCTAATGAGTATGTTAATTAGACCTCACAACTATCCTTATTATTATCATCATATTCTAGCTTATATTTATCACATAGTCAAGACACTCGTTATAGTTTACATAACACTAACCTTCACCAAGGAAATATTCGAGGTAAATAACATCCAACCAATATATCCTCGTTGCATCCAACGAGAATAATAATTCAATAAGATTATCATATATATTTGAATAAATAATTAATAAATTAAATAATCATATAATCACATAATATATGTAAATGTAACCATAAACAACATCCTTATTATTGTCTTTATAATCATCATAATCATCATTGTGACCCTTATAAAGTTATTATCATATTGATATCAACTATTTATCATATTCAACATCAGGTTATCTCATTATTCATTGTGGATCACCATTTTTCTACTAGGCATCATAGGTGTATTTGGAAATTATTGACCTTTTGAAACCATCGATTTCATACCTTCCATCAACCCCAACCCAAAGAGTAGTAGTCCTAGTAAACATATGTCCATTTATTCTAAGAAATCAAAGGAACCATTCCCCTAGATCTTCTAATAAGTTACCATACCCATATTTGTTCTTGCATACACTCAAAAATTCTAGTTATCCTTTGTATTTCTTGGTCATTTCTAGGACCTACATACATGTGAGAAACTATCTTTATACATTTATTAAGATATAGGGATGAATAATTAAATTTATTATAACATAAAATACAATCAAAATGTCATATAATATCATCACACTGATCTAAAACAGTAATCATAATTATTTTCATGTTTTTAGGTCCCACTATAGGTCACTCATGCATCATAGGCATTGAAAAAATCATTGGATTATAAAAACATTCATTAATTTTTGAAATCATAAATTTATGTTTTCAACTATTTCAAAGCCTTGAATTTAATTTTTTTTGTAATCATGTTATCCTCATGAAAATGTTATGGGTACATCCCTTGGATTTTTTTGAGCCAGGTCATTATCTATATCAAAACCTAGAATTCATTAAGTTTCTCAGACTCCCTTCAAATTTACCCAAATACCTTGGAAACTTTCACCATCATGATAGGTGTAGAAAATTAATTTATTTTGATTATTAATTTCCTAAAATTAAACACCACCTTTAAATGGAATTTTTCCCAATTTATGTCCCACATATGGTGTAATTTTGAGGTGAAAAATTCGTTATTTATTATTTATTATTATTATCCTTAATTCTTGAGTCTTTTTATTTTAAAAATTTTTATATTTGGGGAAGCTGTTCGTGTCACATGATTTTTTCATTATTAGTAAATATTATGACACTCAATCATGAAAGTTCCATGGAATAATTTATTAGTGCTCACATAGTTGGAACATGATTTATCAAACCATGTGGGAAACCCGTTTGGCTCTATAATTAATTTCCATTTATAACCACATTATTGGCACATAGTTTGGAGAACTATGTGGCCAAATCACATGACCATTCCATGTTCATTGAAATGTGATTGTACCTATCCATACATGGCTCATTTTAATATTTTTTCTCTCATATTTAATCATTTTTGAACCCTACAAGCCCTTTCGAATCAATATCCCCTCATCTCTTCACATTGGATTGATTTTATGTGTGATTTCATCAAGGTTCTTGAAGAAACCAATTCATAAGATACTTTCCCATTATTATTTGACTATATTCTTCTCTCTTCCATGTTTTTTATCCTTCCCTATAGCCATTCTGGTCTATGGTTTTCTCTACCTGATTCCAATATCATACATTTTGAAGTATTGGGATTTATATTTTCTTTTAAGGATCTTAGGACTACAATTATTATTAATTTACCTATTTTATCAATGATTTCATCAATTATGCTATGTGGTTTCAAGTGTTATCCTTGTTGGATGAAAAAATTATACTTAATAATTTTTTAAATGGGTGTTTTTAATGTCTTAAGGCATGATATAATATTCTTGAGGAATAATTATTTGTGTCATGGTTGTTTAAAATGATTATTATTTGATATATATAAGTAAAAAAGATTTAAATTCTTGTTTTTAATATGGAAATAAATTTTTTTATGTGATTGATTAAAGGCCTATTTCAAAGGAAATGAGTTTGTCAATTGGTTTTAATAATTAAATGGGTGTAATTTATAAATTGGACAACACATGAAAATCTTAATTATCAGGTGGGAAGATTAATAAATTTACTTCTAGGCATGACATAAGAATACCAGTCTCATATTAAGACACACTAACTTTTCATCACTATAATATGGATATTGTGCCATCAGATGGGGTTCACCAGGAAACTAGGCCGAAAAGGTGATCTATTTATAAACCAATGGATTAATAGGATACCATTGGTTACTAATAAGATAATAGACAGATTATAGGGTGACCACAACCTTAACTACCTCAAGAATTCCCCATGGTTCTTATCATGGAGTGTTTACTTGTATGTTTTTCGAATTTTTTAGATCCATTGAAATAAACTTTTCATGTTACATTAATCGAAATCCTTAAAATAATATTTGGATATAGTTTATTTTCAAGATAGTATGATTATATTTATATAAAAATTGATGCTCATGAAACACTTGGTGAATAATAATGGGCTAGTTATGATCAAATGCTATAGAAACCGAATTGGTGCCTGTAGAAATTATTTTGACAGATATAGGAAAAAATAATTTACATGTAGGAGGAAGTTATTCTTATTATTGTTTCTTGTGATGTTGGTGATGAAAAAGTGGGATTGATCCCTTGTGTCACACGAATATGGGTGAAATTATTTTGTTATAATTTGGTTTTAATTCTTAGTGTATACTCTTATATCACTACTTTTGATTCAGATCATATTCTATGTGTATATGTATTCATGGTACCACATTTTTTATTATGATATAGATGATGTTTTATTCCATTATATGTGGTATTCAGTTTATATTTGAGATTTTATTTATTTCAAGTCATATAAATTAGTTTTTTTATTATACTTATACAAGTACATGACTCTCCAACTCATGTAGAGGTCCTTATAGTATTGGTTGGAGTAAGATCGAAAGTGTGTGTGGGGGGGGGGGGGGGTGGAAAATATCTATTTTAAAAAATCAAATTAAAAGTAAAAGTTTAATTCAAAAGTAATTGAAATAGATATTATAAAGTGATAAAGTAATAAATTCAATAAATAGATAAATTATTAAATTGATAAACTCAATGCGTATTATAAAAGTTAATTACAATATTAATTAAGTGAGTATACATAGTTTAAATGGAAATATAGAGTTTATGAAATTATGAATATCATATATCTATTATGAAAAGCATATATTAAAAGTGAGTGAAAACATGTATTGATAAAGGAGTTTTATAATAGCATAGTGTGAGCCCCTTCACCTCCCCCTTTTATTGAGAAGAAATTTTTATTACTCCCTTGATATTGGCGATGATCAAGAAAAACTTCCCTCACAATTGTGGTCTTTAAAACCCTGTTAAATATCATCAGAATAAAAAGAAATCCTCTCTCACTGTTGCTATATTGAGAACCTATTATTGAAGGATATGAGAAGACAAGCGGGTTTTTTTTTGTACAAATCGATTATAAAGATACTCTCTTATAGATTGAAGAACAAATGATATTGGATCTTGAGAGAAATTTGAAATCTCTAGATATATGAAATGAGAGAGTTTTTTTGGATAAAATAGTTATTTTATAGATTTATTTATGGGATCCATGATTCCTTAGGTCCCTATTTATAACCTTTAAAGGAGTAGGATTTTTCTTTGGTCGAGCCAAGGCTTTAATGACACCATTTGTTTTGAAGTATTCCAATAAATGAATCATGACTATTATATATCAAAGCTACCAGTTAGATAGATAACTACACTATATATATGGTAGTATTTATTGAGTTTTAAAGGTTCTATCTTCTTCCACCAGTAGGTAGGTTCTCTTCCACTATGCAGTTGGTTTACTCTTGGAGCATGGGGTGTTCTATCCATTATCACCAGTTGGACGGTGGTTCTACACTGACTATCCCGTGATACCTATAATGCTCCAAGAACTAATTTGGTCCATCAAGATTACTTAAAAGACTTAATTTAATCTTATAACTTATTTATATAGATTCAAATATTGATAAAATTTACTTCAAGACTTCAGACAACAACAAACAATTATTCTCCAAATATCTTCAAGATGTCATCACAATCTTATGAATTTATCGTTGAGTCTATTAAACTCATGACTTGGAGTTTTAATAATATAACTATAAATCACTCAATGAAATTTTTAGAACTATAAATAGGTGTTTTTGATCATGAATACACCATGAGATAGAGAGTTACAATAATCTACCCCTTTTTGATGACCACTACTACTAAAATTAAAAGATATATCAAGTGGATTAAGAGTTAAATTTATAGAAATATATTCCAGATATCAATGTATAAAAGATATCAAACAATATACTAAAAATTATCAAGAAGTTTATAAAATTAAAATTCCTTATTTCCAAAAATATTAAAACATTTAATTCCACCTTAAAAAAAAATCAAGTAACAAAACATAAGATAATAAAGAATAAATTTCAGCCCTTTTGAAGTTTAATAATTTTTTTAATAAATTACGCCCCTTTGATTTTCAATAAATTTCTATACCTTTTTTATTATAAAAAAAGAAAAAATTATATGGGTAAAACTATAAAAGGAAATATTTTAAAAAATGAAGAGATATTTTAAAATATATTTTGAAAAATTAAAAAGAGAGATTGAAAATAAAGGTCAAGAGAAAATGAAAGTTAATTTGAAAATAAAATATAAAAAAACTGAAACATCCCTTATCTTCAAAAATTAATTTTAATAATATAATTAGATATATATAGATAGTTAGAGATAGTTAAAATTTTAAAATATTTTTTTTCAATAATTATATTTATATAGAAAAAATACAATAGAAAATTGGAATATCCCATTTCGAGAAACTGTTATTCCATCAAAGAGTGGGTTTTCCTCCATTGATTAATTTATAAGGTTGAAAAAGTTCCTTGGGATGTGAAAAAATACCGGAAAAGAACCCTCCCCTATTATTCTTTATAGAAAATATAGAAATATTATTAGATAGATAAGTATACGTAGAAATTTTTAATCATCAATAATATTCTTTATAAAGACAAACCTTTTTTTTAAAATAAATAGAGAATAAATATATTTTCTCATATATTTATTAAAGTATATTTAATTCATAGACTATGTTTATGAAAAATTTTAAAATAAAATTAGCCTAAATAATAGAAAAATTATGATAAAAATTACTTATCGTTTTTATAAAATATGACTTTGATGTTTGTAAAGTGACAGAAAATATTTTTTTGATTTTAAAAGTAATTCAAAAACGGTCATCTATCTTAAATATTTTTATTGAATTTAATAGATAATTATATCCCTAAAATTAACACACAAGTGAAGTATAATGATTATATTTATGATAGAAAAAATAATAAAATTCAAAATAAATCAATAATATTATGATTTTAAGATAAAAGAGAAAAAATATTTAAACATGAGAAAGTATAAAAATAAAATTTTAAATTATTACTCTAGTTTTCAGTGGTAAAATGAGAAGAATAATAATTTTACCATTCCAAAATCTCATTTAATGAAATTGAAATGATCAACTACTAGAGGTTTAGTGAAAATGTTATCTAATTGAAGGTCCATCCTAAAAAATTTCAATAAGATATCACCATTTTGTTGATGATATCTATGCCTAATATCAATGGGTTTATTGTGAGAGTATTGGATTTTATTTATAAAAATATCTACACAACTAGTATTATCCCATATAATAGGGATACATTCATATGTAAGCATTAAATCTAAGAGAGTTAATTTCATTCATATTATTTTTTCACAACAAATCCCTTCAATTATGTATTACGGATTAGTTGTATAAAGAGAAACATTTTTTTATACTTATTACTATATGATATTTGGGATTTTACATGTTAGTTTCAAGTACCTTTTGAACTGTTCCTATATAGTTATAATCCACCAAAATCAGTGTAATAAAAACTTTTTAGTTCAAAATAAGTTCCTTTAGAATAAAAAAACCACGATTTCTAGTTCCTTTGAAATAATGAGGATCCTTTTAAAATATATGAGGCGCGATTCCATTATAATTGATTGAAAATAAGCACAAAGATAATCAGTAAACATGTTGTGAGACAAGGTCATAATAATATAAATTATACTCCTAATATTACTTCTGTAAATCATGTTTTAAACTCACTTATAATATTTATCCAATGTTATCTTAAATTTTTTACACATGAATGTATTGATCTCGTTATCCAGATCCATGCCAAATAATTTTAAGAGTTCATTATTTTATTATCCTTGGTTTATAAAAATACCATCAATATTTTGAGAAATTTGAAAATGATAAATAATTTGACTCCCACATAAGGATCATCTTAAATAACTTTTTCATTAAAATATAAAATTCTGAACAAATAGATTCATTAGATGAGATGAAAATCAATTCATCAATGTAAATTTTTACAAGTAAAAAATCACTTAATATTTTTTTTAGAAAAAAATTCAAATAAAATATTCCAATTTAAAAACCATTTGATAAAAGAAAATAATATAAATTCTCATTACATATCTGAGGTGATTATTTAAAACCATAAATATAATTAGTTAATTTGAAAACATGATTTGACAAATTAGAATCTTATAAACCTGATTGTTATTCCACAAAAACATTTCCATTAATAAAACCACTAAAAATTATCTTTTAACATCTATTTTACTGAGTTTTAAATTAATGTAATGGGAGAATTTCAAGAATATTCTAATTGATTTTAACCAAGATATAGGTGTAAAGGTTTCCACATACATGATTCCTTCTTCTTGGTTATTACCTTTATTCACCATACGAGATTAATTTATTATGATATTGCCAAGTTGAAACAAATTATTCCCAAAATCCCATTTAATACATATGATGGGATGATTAATAAGTATTTAGATAAGATTCCATATATCATTCCTAGTGAATTGATTTATTTCCACTTAAATGTATTGAAAAAAATCTTCATTTTTATAGACATTGTTAATGTTTTTGGGTTCTAAGTGAGCGACGAAGGCATGATGTTCCATCTCATTTAGGATTGATCTTTTAGTTTATGTTCCCAAATACAAATCTAAAATGACATTTTCAAGGGGATGGTCTCTATATTTTTTTTAAAACATTAGATTTTTTATGTTATATTCTCATTACACCTTATATTATTTAGGTTGGAATTGTTTATTTTAAGTTAAAACATAATTAATAAAAAAATTTTGATAAACATATTATGGAAACTATTCTTCAAAAGAAAAATGAATTTATTATCCCAATGTTTTATCCCTTTTATTAAAGGTTCAATATTCATTTCTTGAGTTAGAGTACCCAAAAATTGTACCTTAATCTAATTTTGAATCAAATTTTATAAGATTGTATTTGATGTTAATTATAAAAAATTTACAAACAAAAAATTTAAAAAAACCAGATTTATGTATTTTATTTATAAAAAGCTCATAAAGGGTCCCTTTCAGAAAAGTTCTTATGAAAATGTGATTTATGATATGTAATATAGTATTGAAATCCTTAGATAAAAAGTATTTATATAGATTAAATACAATTAAACTAGTTCCAGTTATTTTTAGGATAATTTTATTTTTCCTCTCCACTACTCTATTTTATTGGGGGGGCGGTGATTATAGCCTTGGGAAAAGAATAAATCATCTAATTCCTTATTATTGAATTATCCACCATGGTCACTTATAGTAGAAAAAATTTGATAAAAATTTTCATTTTCAAATTATTTAGAAACCTTGAGGAAAGATTTACAAGATTCACTTTTATGAGTTAAGAAGTAAACCTAAGTAGATATTGAAAAGTTATAGACAATAAAAAAAGTATATGATTAAAATCTAGGAATTTGTATTTGATAAGGTTTGAATAAAGAATAATTAATTAATTTGAAATATTTAAAATAATAAAAGCATTTTTTTTATATTTAAAAGAATATTTGTGTTGCATACTATATTAACATGCTTTACAAACCATGTCAGTTTTTTAAATTAAATTTCGGTAATTCTTGTACATGTTGATAATTATTGAGTTTGATAAGTGAGTGCACGCTACAATGAACATGGAATCTATGACGCATGCATGAATCAATAATTTTTTCACTCAATGATTTTATGTTTTGTCTTGTAATATTTTTTAAATTGATTGTATAAAAATTTTAAAAATGAGAAAGAGTAACTAAAGGATTATATTTCTTGTTAAAAAATTGTAAATAATCATTTTAAAATAAATTTTAAAACTACTGTCACACAAATAGATAATTATTCACAAACACATTTTTCAATCCATTGACAATCAGAAAATTTTAAATGAAAGATTATTTACAAAAACTGATGTCACCTTCATCAATTATTTAATCCCTAGATTTATCACCAAAGGTTATGTTAGCTACTTCTAGTTTATTTTTTTGATTGAATTTGGATAGGTCTCCACACATGTTTCTTTAGAAACCACTATCTAGGTACTATAATGATTCTTATTCTATACTCTTAAGACAATTTCACTAAAAAACATAAATGACTAAACGTTTTGTTATAGGAAAAAACATGGGGATTCGTATGTTACCCTTTAAAAATTTAGGTATCCATATTTACTTAGTAAATAATAATTTATTTTGCTCTCCTATATCATAATTTATTGAAATTACATTCATAAAATAAATTTAAAATTATTTTACAGTAATTTCAAAAATTATCTTGCTATCAAACATTAATAAAAGTGGTATTTAAAGGTTTTTTTGGTGTTTTAATGATTTCAGAAACCAAGAGCAACCCATTATTTTCCATATCTTTAGGAGCCTAAACTTTTATTTTGATTATCTTTGAGTTGAGTGTATTTTTAGAGATATATTTTAAGGTCATTCATTGTATATTCAAGCGTATTAAAATAAGGTGATTTTTAATTTTCATGGACAATTATTTATTTTCATTGAAGATTTATTCCTTCACTTTTATATGTTGTAATATTTAACAAAACCCCAATTTTTATTTCATATCATGTTATTTGTATAATTAAGTAAGTTCAAAAAAATAAGTTTTGAATTGATCAAAAGGGTATTTATGGTCTTTGTAATTGAAGTGACATGAGGAGTAAGAAAAAAAGTATAAGAGGAAAAATTAGGAGGAAAAGAGGAATATTATAAAATGGGCAGATGAGAACTAACCTTGATGTCTTCACCTACTTGTGCCCTATGTAATTTAGAACCTAAATTACTTAAATATGTATAAGAAGTTGATTCCATAGATTAAAAACTTGAACTATATGTTATAACATTGATATCCTTCTTACCTTGTTTCCTTTCATTAATATTATTTTTTATGGAAGGGGAAATCCCACTTCATGTAAACCTTTTTCTTTAATTAATAGATTGTCACTTTTGGTTCCACCTTTTGATTCACCAACTAGTTTCGAATGGAAGATTTAATTTTCTTGAAGGATTTTTTCATATTCTTGTTGAGTTGAAAAAATTATTGAAATTCATCTTCATATGAGTCATCATGTGAAGATTTAAAAGATATTTTTTTCATTATAGCTTTAGCTATGTTATCCTCTTCATAAAATTTTCACATTATAGTAATTTCATACATCATTATAGATCTACTATTTTCTTTTAAATCCATTTTCCTCATATCCTTTCCCTCTTATATAATAGTGAATTTGGGTTCCAAATTTCTTGGTTAGACCTGAGGTGTCATTCTTATAAATGTTTATATGAAGAAATCATCACAAAGTGAATTATGAACATTTAATATATCAGTAAACCATGTAAAAATACTAGTAATGGATTTATTTTGATTAATATAAATTATTTTAAATTCATTCCTATACATGTATAATCTATTATATTTATCTTTGGTGGCACTTTCCTGAGTGATATCATGAAATTTTCATATTTCAGGATATTTTTTACATGTTTAAACACAATTAAATTCATTTTGATCAAGACCAATATGTATAGTATTCATATATTTTCCATTAACATCAAAGGCATTAAAATAATTAGGTGTCCACTAATCTTTAGGTTCTTTAATATGTGTATATTAATGCATAATAATTTTCTATATTGGGTAACTAATTCCACTAAGAAAATTTGTTACACAATTTTTCAATTAGGAATAATACATGCCATAAAAAATAAGAGCATGAAAATAAGAGTTAGATGCCATTATAAAAATACTGATCTTTTAATTTGATTAAGATTTAAAAACAATTTTTTTTAAAATAATAATATTTTTTATAAAAACAAAAATGGCCCTTTGATACAAATTTCTAGTCAGAGTATGATGTCATTGGGGGGGGGGGGTGGTTCTCTTTAAAAAATTAGAGTAAAAGGAAAATGAAAATTAAAAAATAAATGAAAATGATTCCATAATGTGATACTATGATAAATTTGATAAAATAATAAATCAATAAATTTATAAATTAAATTTGTATTATAACGTGGATTTAAATATTAATTAAGAGAGTATGTATTGTGTAAATAGACATATAAAATTTATGTAATTATGTAAATTATATTTGAACAATGGAAAGTGTAAATTAAAATGGGGATAAAACATAGTCTAATAATGGAGTTTGGAAATATCTTAGTGTATTCCCCACCATATCCTACCATTAGGTTTAGAGTTTTGTGTTATAACTCCCTTGATCTAAGAAATTATAAAGAAAATCATCCCTTACTATTAAAGTTGTGATAAACTTATATAACTTCTTTGATATTCAAGGAATCCACCATTACCTTTATTGTAGGAAGCACACATTGTAAAAGGACATGATAAAAAAGAGGTTTTATTAAAAAAACAATTAAAAACTCTCTACCTTATCTCTCATAAAGATTTTTACAATTGATATTAGAGATAGATAGATAGTGGAAGAAGATAGAATTTGAGATTTTAGGAAAAATAAGAATGGATTTTGAGAAATCTAAAATTTCACTAGAGATTCATTATGATGGTGACTTTTACTCAATGAATGATTTTTTATAGTTTAGTTAATTAGATACAATTATCTTTAGGTTTCTATTTATAGAAATGATATTAGATATAGATCCTTTGGGTCTATACAATGATGTGGTGAAATGAGTGAAATATTTTAAGACCTCTAATAAATGCAACTTGACTTTCTAGATTGAATCCACTGATCAACTAACAATCCCACTATCCAATCGGTAGGTTTCTAGGAATATACTATCTATTTATACATCAACAAACCAGATGGTTCTCCTACAATGAGTAGATGGTGGACAATTTTAGCATGGGGAGTTCTAACCATCACCACTAGTTAGCTAATGGCTTCGAACTGGCTAGCCGATGATTCCTACAGTGCTCTAAGAACCACTTTGGTCTATCAGGATTACATGAATGCCTTTATTTTATCTTTTATATTCATTCTATGAATTCCAAACATGATAAAATTCACTTCAAGACATTAAACAAGTTCCAATAATAACTCTTTAATGATCTTCAAGATATAATCACGAACTTATAAATTCATTAAGGAGTCTATTAACCTCATAAATTAGAGATTAAATAATTTAAAATAAAAACTGTCAAAGAAATTGTTATAACTATAAATGAGTGTTTTTTATCATGAAAACACCCTGATATAGAGAGTTACAACAACAAGTACCTTGGTTAGGACATGTTTGAAGGTTTTGTTGTAAACATTATTCCCAAGATACATTTCTTGGTTCTTAGAATACAATTTCCATTATATGAGGATAAAAAACTCCATTTGGGCCTCTGCAAATATTGATTAGGGTACCTAGGTGAAGGGTATAATATGATTATTTCATGAAATAATGGCATTATATCCCAATTTTGATTTATAGTATTTGGGATGTCCACGTTGATAAGAGATATGATCATTGGGACTTAATGGATAGGTTATGTAACAACCCGAGTTTTTATGTACATTATTTTAGAGTAAATTAAATTTATTTTATATATTGCATTATATTATAAACTAAGTTAAGCTTTCACTACACATAACACTGACTTATCTTGCATTACACGTAAAACTGAGTTTCTACAAAACAACATTTTATTATTATAATTATTTAAATGAGATAGTTATAACATAGCTATTAAACATAGTAATATTAATAGAAGTAACTTATTTTTAAATATTATTTACAATGTTTTTATATAAATTAATCATATTTATAATAAAATATATCTATTTTTTTATAATGTATTTATATTTTTAAAATACCATTTTCTTAAAATATATACTTTTTATGTCATTATGTGAACAAAAATAAAATTTAATTTAGACACTTTTAGAAATTTAATTTGGTAAAATAAACTTAATTTTATATTTATAATGTTAAAATTTTCTTATAGTGAATTTTATGATATTTTTTGAAAAACATCATTTTTAGATGAATATTGAGAAATACTACATTTTAATTTTAATTTTCCATTTAAATTATTTAATTTATATAGTTAAATTATATTTTAATTTCTTTATAAAGTATATTTAGTTAAATCACACATATTAATATAATTTAGGTCATTTTAACCAATTTCACATTGAAATTGGATAAAAAAATGTAAAACTTTTGGGCATTTTCACTTTAAAAACCTATCGTCTAATCCTATCTGCATAATTAATTTTAATTTAATTTATGCCACTTATTTGTGAAAGTAATTAAAATGAATTAAAGTGATTAAGGTAAAAATGAAGTTAATTAATTACTAAACATAGAATATATGGTGTAAAAATGACCCAAAACTAGTCTTGTAATTATTTTATGGATATATTTCAACTATTAAACCTCTACGGGTCTATAATGGTCCATTTGAAACCCTTAGGGTATAAGTAAAAGGTGAGGAGTACTCAAATCAATTCAAGAGTACCCAATGTGTCCTTTTCAACACTTATAAAGGGCCTCCTCTCCTTACCATATATTAAACCATATAAACCCATTTGGATTAGATAAAAAATTCTAAAATATCCTCAAAAACTCCATACCTTCATTATATAATCCTCCCTTTTGGTATAAATCCAACCAATTAATCCCTTTGGTGAAAACTAAAGGAGTTATAAAAAGAAGAGGTAACATCCTTCAATAAGAACTTTATTTTTATTTGTTCTTCCACCAACTAAAATATTATTATTACATTTTTACATAATAAAAAAAGTATCATAAATATTATTATATTTTTTATTAATGGTTCATCATTCACTCACTCAAACTTCTATCAAATTGGATAGGAAATCATCATTTATGTGTATGGTGGACTACCGCCTCATAAACCGATATCGTTCATTTTATATTTTCACATTTCAAGGTTAGGAATAATGATGAAATTCTATTTTGATATTATATTTATGATATTTATGATTTATGATTTATTATATTTTTATTATATGACATTTACCTTTAAACTATCCTTTATATGTAAATACGATTACTTCGTTTGTCAATGTGTAGACTACCACCTTCTCAAAGAGATGTGATTAATTCACATATTACATGGAATGTGTTAAGGATAGGTTTAATGGACTCATATGATATATATATGACATAATAATCTATCTATAATGATTTTATATATTTATACATATATTTTATTTACTTTATTTCATTCAATAATACATGAAATAGAAACAATGTTTATGTGTACTTATGACCTACCGTATCCACGAATGGTGTATTTAATTTTATATTTATATCTTTTATATATTATTATAAATACATATATACAGAATATATATCATAATTATATCATGGTTTAATTTCTAGAGATCATGATATAAGTATGAGGAATAAAAATATAACAAATCAAAAAAAATGCGATAAAAAAGCGGTTATTACCTGAAATGTAACATTAACACAGAATTATTAGTAAATGGATGACATAAAGTCACAAGTAAATAATATATCATATTATATAAAAGAATATGGTTATGTGATATATGTATAATAAACCTATATTTATTGTACACGAGGTTTTAATGAGTATGGATTGAGTCAAGACATAAAGTAATGAGATTTATAGTCTCACTTTATTTTTTATAAGACACATTCCATATTCAACACACATTTATTTTTTGTGGTGTATATAATTAACATAAATTTAACATATGATTATTATCCTTAAATTCATGGTTTTTTTATTAATTTTATGATATTTATTTTATGGGGTTTTATGGTTCAATGATACCAAATCAGTAAGGCAGTTTTGTGTAAACTTTCCTTCTATAAGACACGAGTTTTGTTAAACAAATATATTGTTTTATGAGGTTTAAAGACTACTTTTTTATATGTTATATCTTGAATATACTCATTTTATAATATTTTAAGCTTAATATAATGTCAGTTTCTTACATGGGTATTTTAATTCAATGTTACCAATGTGGTAATAGTTTATTGCAACAATTTCATAATTTACCAGGATTATTTATGATTATGCTTCTATAGATGACATATTATGATCCATCTCTCAAGAAATATCATTACATTTCTTCTCCATTATACATTAATGAAATACTCATATAATGGTACCATTTTACACTCATTGTTGCTAAATCTAATTAAGAAAATATCTTTAAGAAACCCCAACCTTATTTATCTCTTTGGTCAGAAATCTGTTTTATTTAAAAACAATGATTTTTAAAAATGTTTTCGAAAATGTTTTCATGTGACCTTTTAAATTTATTTTTCAAGAAAATCATTTCAATGATTTGAAATATTCTTTTATAAGTTTTCAAATCTATTTTTAAGGAATATATATTTAAAAAGGTTTTCAACATCCCTTTATATATTTTAAAGGTTATTTTTAAGGAAAATGGTTTTGGAAAGGATTTATATTTCAAAAATATTTTTTTAAAGAATAAAGGATATTTTCCTCAAGATTTTTTTTAAAATATGTTACAAAATAATTTACAAACCAAGATGAAATTTGTAGGTTTTATTGATTCCTTTCCAAGGATATGATCCAAGGGTTCCATTCATATTATTATTATGAATGGTATAGGTTTTTTTATGGAATGATTGTTATGAAAATTTTTCTATTTCAGGGGTTATATAGTTATGAAACACATTTCTATTCCATGGGTTATATTATCTTGATACCCACTTATTTTCATGGGTTACACTTTCATGGGATGATTATTAATCCCTTATCTTTTCCATAGGTTATGATATGATGGCATGATACCCATTTTCTTTTATGGGTTATGATATAATGTTTATGAAACCCATATATTTTTATGGGTCACGATATGATGATTTTCTATGATCTTGTGGAACACATATGTTTGATTTTATTATGTTATGGGTGGGACCTATATCTCCCTCTAATGATTTTGGTAAAGATTTATATCTCATAAGATAATAATGGGAAACAAGTTTACAGGATTGATCCACTATAGGAATAATGAGAAACCCAATACACTATGGGAAGAAAGTGAAACCCAATACACTATGGGAATAATGAGAAACCCGATACCTTATAAGGAAAGAACTATAACTGGGGATAGTGGTGTTTCTCTCCTAGTAGGTGTAGTCCTCCTGAAGTTCCTTGATCAGTTTTTTCAGTGCACCTTGACTTATAGAGAATTATATTTCATGTTTATTTTTCAACCACAATTCAATGTATTATAATTATGTTATTCTTACATGGATTATTTTCTTGATACCTTCAGGATTTATGTCTGATGAATCACCTTTATTTATTTCATGACTCATGTATATGATCTTTGATATGAAGGGTATGATATTATAATGTTATGCTTATGTTGTTAGACCCTTATATTCATGTATATTATTATGTATCTCCATTTTTTACTCATAATTATATGTTGAGATCACAAATTATTATTTTTTCTTTCCCCAGTTTATGAAGATATTTATTTTGTCAAATGTTTCTACTAAGACTTCTAGTAATGGAGAAACTAGAGGGAGTTAATGTGGCTCAGTTATGTACAAGGGTTTATGTTCTCATGTTTCCAAACACACTAGTTCAATATAGAAAATGGTAGTGGTGGTCTAAAAAAAAGGTTGATTCAACAGTTCTAAGACTCAAACATTCACCTTTTCACTATTGTTTTGGGCTAGTAGAGATCTTGGAAGATCATTTCCTGACCTTGTTTTACCACATGTTGGTATTTGGGAGTCTTTTTGTGTAATGTATTAATTACTTCACAAAAAATTATGTAATGTTAATGTATTATAAGGGAGCGTATCTATAGTTGGTATCAGATCAATATTTTAGTTGACCTTTAGAAACTAGGATGATAAATCCTTCATGAGAACCCTAAGGACATGTCTATGTACAAGTCTAAGGATAAGAAAAATTATAGGAAAATGTCATTGAAATTTGGTTAAGGATACAGAGAGTGGTTTCCTATAAAAGCATCTTCGTATAGATACTAAAATTGGATGTGGATCTCATACATATGTACGTAGGGGTAATAACCCCAAAAACATCATATTGAGCTAGAATCGATTGGTAAATGGTCCATGAAATTGGGCCTTGCTCCACAATTAGTTTGACACTACCAAGTGATGTGCTTTGGGAATTATCAAACTATTCATGAACCATCATGAATGATTTAAGTATAATCTGTATATGAATACCTAGGATAAAACCAAGTTGTTATAGATTAAATAAGGTTTTATAATTTAGGCATCATGTTAGTGGGTTTTCATGATTATGTGATTTTTCACAATGATAACTATTTATTACTCTATGATTTTTTGGTTTTAGTAAATGGATGGAACCTAAAGTACCATTGTGAATGGTGACTCTGATAAACAATGCAACACTTTTTCTCTTGAGAAACCAAATTACATGGGAGTTTGAATAAAAAAACTCATTTCTATTCTCACCCAAATTTCCTATGATTTGAATAATGCTAGACTTCTAAATGAACAAATAAGGGAACAAAATTATTTTGATTCCTTCCTGAGGAAATTCATACCTTCTTTTTGAGATTCTTATAATCCACTTATGAATTAACAATGAATCAGTACCACTGAAAAGATATTTTCTATCCTCCAATGTTTGAAACATAAAAAATTAATTTTTTATGATTATCATTTATAAGGTGATTCAGACTAGTAGTGGAATCGAATTAAGAATACAAGAATGAAAAATTAAATTGAATCCACGGATTGAGATGAGTTTATAAACTTATTCTTCAATAATTACTTTACTTATGTTCTCAGTACGAAGATGGAAAATGATTTCCTTGAGTTAATGAAAAAGGACGATGGATTAATTGATACCTATAAGGATAATTTTACAAGGCTTGTTAGGTATGATACTGGTATTATCATCCATAAAAAAAGTAAGGTTGACTAGTTCTTTAGTGTCTTAATGCCATGTATTAGAAGGGAATTACCCATAATATACATTAGTAGCTATGAAGAGATCATGAATTATATAATAAAGGTTGAAATGAAGGTTGTTGTTATGGATCAATCTCATGGTTTTAACAACAAAAGGAATATGGAGTTCAAATGAAAATATAAAAACCATGTGGAAAATAATATGAGCCTTTCTTTATGATCTAAGTGTTGAATTTTTTTGGAGGATATTTTATTATGGGGTTTAATACATGTTTTAAGTGTGTAAGGGAAGTCTATCATGAAATTTATTAATGAACTAATAGGAATAAATTGTCTAATGATGAGAATAAAGGGAAAGACATAAATAATTCACCTCCCACACTTCAGTACTTCAAGTGTAAGGGCAATGGTAATTATGATAACCAGTGCCCAACCCGAAGGGTTAGTGATGTAGACCGGCATTAGAAACCTCTTAAGCTGATAGAAAAGGGAGAATATCATACAATAACTATTTCTAATGAGGGGTGGTATACTGATAATGTGAAAGGTATAATTACCATCCACTCTAGAACTGATAATGTCTTATTTTATTCTAGATCAACCTAATCTTTCATATCTATAGAATTTTATAAGGGTATTAAGATTCCACCCAAAAAATTATATATGGAAATAATAGTTCAAATTATTAATGGTATGATGACTTCATCTAAAGTCTATGATTCCTCTCTCATTGACATTTTTGGGAATGTGATTACTAAAAATATTTTCATTCTTTATTTGGTTGAATTCGATGTCATCTTGAAAATGGGGTGAATTTGTCTATATAAATCAAATAAAAATGATTAAGGAAGGGAATTTATGTTTGATATATCAAACCAACCTATGATTTTTTATCAATGTGATGATAATTATGAACTTATTTTGGAGATTACATTGAGTATATGGGTCTTAATTCCCATTCATAAGGCGTGTTTGTCTCAAATGGTTTGTGAGAAACTTGACATCGATAAAATGCCTATTGTTCAAGAATTTGTGGATGTGTTCTTGGAATAGTTTCCCATCCAATAAAAAAATGACCAGTTGTGTTCTCAGTAGAACTTATACCTAGTGCCACAACAATTTCAAGGAATCCCTATAGAATTTCCCCAATAGATTTGTAGGAATTGAAGAAGCAACTCTTAGAAAACCTTGATATGGGATAAATTTAGCCATGTGTTCCATCTTGGACTGCACATGTTTTTTTTTGATAAATAAAGATGAATAAAAGTGAATCTTAATTGATTATCATGAGTTGAGAAATATCATTATCATGAACAAGTATTATATTCCCCATATTGATGATGTGTTTGATCAAATGGGGGGAGATAAATAATTTTCTAAGATTCACCTTCATTCTGGATATAATCAATTGAGGGTAAAGAAGCTCGATATACCCAATATGGTATTCCATACATGGTATGGACACTATGAATATATAGTGATGAGTTTTGGTCTTACTAATTCGCCTATTATTTTCATGTATTTGATGAATAATGTTTTTAGATATTACCTCTCTCAGTTTGTGGTAGTCATTATAGATGATATTCATATATATTCAAAGAGAATAGAATAACATTAAGACCACATGATAATTGTACTAAATACCCTATGAAAGGATAAACTATATGAAAAATTTTCAAGGTGTGAATTTTGGATGAAAAATGATTTATTTTTAAGATATATAATATCAAAATAGGGTATATAAGTAGATCCATAAAAGAAAGAGGATATTGAATGTTGGACAAGACTGACCACGCTAATTGAGAACCATTATTTCTTGGTTTAGCTGGATATTATCAATGGTTTTTGGATAATTTCTCAAGACCATATAATTCTATGAGAAAGTTAACTCATAAGGTTGCCAAGTTCCTTTAGATAGATTAATTTGATTAAAATTTGAAGGAACTAAAGTGATGTTTGGTCAATGACCACATGCTTACATTACCCTGTAGTGGAGAGGGGTTTGTAATCTTTAGTGATGAATCCAATAATGGATTGGGTTTTTTTCTTATTCAATATAACATGGTTATCTCTTATGCCTTATAAAATTTGAAGATACATGAGAAAAATTACTTGAATAATGATTTAGAGTTAGCTGTGGTAAAGTATTCATTAAAGATATGGAGGAAATATCCATATGGATAAAAGTGTGATATATATAAACTGATAATAATGTTTCAAAATATATATTTGCACAGAAGGATTTGAACTTGTTCCAGGGAAGATGGTAAGAGATAATAAAGTATTATTACTTCTCAATACATTACCACAATGGGAAAAAGAACATGGTGGATGATTCTTTGGGTCGAGAGGATCATGATATCTTATCCATGATGAGGATCACAAAAGATCAAATATTTATAGAATTTCAAAGGATGGATATAGAAATCCTGAAGAAAGGGGATATATCTTATCTTTATCAATTGAATGTTCAATCATATATCTATGTAAATATTAAAGAGGAATTGAAGGAATATATAGAGCTACAAAATATGGTTAGAAATGTTCTAGAGTTTAACCTTGATCAGGATGGAATGATAAGGTTTAGAAACTGTGTATGTGTTCGCTGATACCTGATTTGAATAAGGGGCTTCTAGAGGAAGCTCATAGTTATTTATTTTCTATTTATCATGGATGTGTAAAGATGTATGTATACTTGAAAGAATACTTATGGTGGTATGGAATGAATAAATACAATGAAGAGTTTGTATCTTAATACTTGGTATGGTAGAAAGTTAAGGATGGAAGATCAAAGTCAAAGGAGATGCTGTATCCATTACCCATAAAATAATAGAAATGGTAAAACATCACTATTAATATTATCATTATAATCCCTAAAACCTATAAAGGGTTTAATGATATATGTGTGGTATTCGATCATTTTACTAATTCAACAAACTTCATTGTTATCAGATAATACTTATCTCAAGATTAACTTTCCAAGATATATGTTATGTAAGTGGTATAGTTTCATGGATTACCACATTTTATTGTATCTAATCAGGATATGAGGTTTAGCTTAATGTTTTGGGTAATTCATTAGAAATATATTGATATTAAATTGAGTTTATATACTTATTAACATCCACAAATGGATGGTCAGTTTGAAAGAATAATTTAAACACTAGAGGATATGTTGAGATCTTGTTTTTTTGATTTCAAAGGTGGTTTTGATCAACACCTTCCCCTAGTTGGGTTTTCATACAACAATATATTTCACTTAAGAATTTATATGGATCCTTATAATCCCCTATATGGGATGAAATGTAGAGCTTCAACATACTGGGTTAAAGTTGGAGAAATAAAACTATTAGGACCCATGATCACTGAAGAAATGGTCAAGAAGGATAGAACTATTCAAAATCATTTCAAGATAGATCATTTTCGGGAAAAAATTTATTCTAATATCCATTGATGTGATCTATAATTTTATTTGGGTGAGAAGGTGTTTATTTGAATCTGTCCCTTATTGAAATTTATGTTAGTGAAGAAGAAAGGGAAACTGTGCCCTTGGTGTATCAGTCCCTTTGATATTCTTGATCGTATCTAGATAGTAAACTATCGCTAGGAACTTCCTCCAAATCACTATTAAGTCCATGATGTATTCCATGTATCTATCTTGAGGAAGTACATACCTGAACATTAAAATGTGATAAACTTAGAGATCATACCACTATAGTAATATTTTTATTATGAGGAAAAATTAGTTGATTTTTTGGATTATACAGAATTTTTTTTACAAAATATATCCACTCACCTGGTCAAAGTTATGTGAAAAAACCACCAGTTAGAGGAATTTCGAGGGCGTAATTAAATTTTAAGGGGGTAAAAAGTATCACCCCAAGTTTTCATCTACTTTATTTAATTAAATTATTTTTTTGATGTATTGAGTTACATGATACCCCAAGTTAAGCTTTCACTACATGCAACACTGGATTAGCTTGTGTTACACACACCATTGAGTTTCTAGAAAACAACATTTTATTATTATACTTATCTATATGATATAGTTATAGTATATATGTTAAAATTATTAATAAGAATATTAGTAACTAATGTAATAATATAACTTAAAATGTTTTTATATAAATAAATCATATTGATAATAAAATATTTTTTTTGGTAATGTCTTTATATGTATGAAAATACCATTTTCTTAAAATAACAGTTTTTATGTCATTCTTTGAACAATAATAAATATAATTTTAGGAACATTTATAAATTTAATTTTTTTAAAATAGACTACATTTTTTAATTAATAATTTCAAAAATTATATTAGGGTTGATTTTAGTGATTTTTCTGAATAACTTCATTTTTGAATGAATAATGAATAATATTGAATTTTAATTAAAAACTGTTTTTCATGTAATTTATTTATATAGTTAAATTATATTTTAATTTGATTTTAAAGTATATTTATATAAATTATACATAAAAGTTTCGAATTTAGTTCATTTGAACAATTTTCACATTGAAATTGGATATAAAAACATTTCTATCTTTTTTTACTTTTCCATTTTAAAAACCCATCGTCTCATCCCGTCTACAAGATTAATTTTTAAATTTATTTATGATAGTTACGCGATTTGAAATTGAAAAAAATGGATTCCATATTTTTAATTAGAATATTTTTTAATTTCTAATAAAGTTAAATTGTTTTTTAAAAAAATTATTGAATGTAATTAAAATAAATTATAGTTATGAAGGTAAAAATTAATTTAATTAATGACTAATCTTATATAAGGTCTAACAATGACCCTAAACATGTATAAGATTTTTTTATGGCCTTAATTCAACCATTAATCCTATAAGGATATATAATTTTTCAATTTTAACCGCTGTGTAAAAATTAAAATGTGGGGAGTACTCAAATCATTTTTAGAATACACAATGTATCCTTTCCCCCACTTATAAAAGGCCTCCTCTCATACCCCTCTCTTCAAAACTCTCATTCCATTTTTTTAAGAAAAACCTGGCCAAATATTGTCCAAAATTCCATGAATTCATCTTATATGCCTTCATTTTGAAGGAAATCCAACCAAATAATCCCTTTGGTGATAACCAAAAGAAGTTACCTAAAGAAGAGGTAACATCTTTCAAAAAGCACTTTGTTTTTATTTATTTCTACACCCCATATAATATTATTATTCCATGTTAAATAATTACCTAAGTATAATCAATATTATTATATTTTATTATACTATGTTTTTTTATCGACACTCAAACAAACTTCCATCAAATGGGGTACACAATCGTCGTTCTTGTGTATGGAAGACTACCACCTCACAAAACGATGTCGTTCATTCTTCCATTTCCACCTTTAAAGGTTAATATTAATGAAATAATTTATATTTTAATATGATATTTATGATATTTATGATGTATTTATTCTTATGGAATTATTATATAACACATATCTTTATATATTCAATTTTTTTGTAAATATAATAACTTTGTTTTGGGACGTGTGGACTACCACCACCTCAAAGCGATGTGACTCGTGTTGGGTCGGAGGTGATGGCAAGAGGGGGGGTGAATTGCCTTTTTAAAATTAATTAACAATTTAAAACAAATTTAAATGCAGCGGAAAGTAAAATGGCAAGACACAATTGATAACGGAGTTCGGCTTTAAACTCAAGCCTACGTCTCCGCTCCCAACTCAACCGTTGGGAGATTTATACGACCGCTTGCTTTTTAATGGTTATAGCAAGAAACCCACTAGCCGTTTTAAGGTAGGCTAGATCACCCTCTTACAGCTTGCTTTTTTATATTGGTTGTAGCAAGAAACCCAAATTGAAAGAAGAAAGAAAACGGGTGGTTTGTTTTAATACAAACCCAATTAAGAACTAAACAATTGAAGTAAATAAGTTAGAACAAACTAGAGGAAGCCTTGAGCGCCAAGAAGTGAGTGTAGTTGATGTAGAGGCAGCCCAAGCTTCAAGGGTGGCAATTGGATCCCAAGTGGCCTTTGAGAATTGTCGTAGGAGCCTCAAATGATCAAAATAGCTTTGGTATGCTTTGGTATATGATCGGTAGTGTTCCCGGCATCCATGGACGTCTATTTATAGGAGAAATACTCCCAAATGCTTCAATATGGCCGTTGGAGGGCTTTTGGAGCCGTTGGGGATCAAGTAGACAAGTCTGGTCAAGCTCCAACGGCTAGTTTGACTTTGCTCACCGGCTGGCCGGTGCTTGTCCACCGGCTGGCCGGTGCCTTGGAGGGTGGAGAGAGCAACTGCCCAGCAGCCACCGGCTGGCCGGTGAGAAGCCCACCGGCTGGCCGGTGGTGAGACAGTAGGTCTCACTATTCCAAGGGGTTCCACCGGCTGGCCGGTGAGGAGTCCACCGGCTGGCCGGTGGTCTGGACAGAAGGCTTCCCATTCTGTCTGGACCCACCGGTTGGCCGGTGGACAGGCACCGGCTGACCGGTGGCACCTGGCAGAGGGCAAGCCCTTCTGCCTTGTCCACCGGCTGGCCGATGGGCTGGATCCGGCTGGCCGGTGCCCTTACCGGCTGGCCGGTGGTCCTACACCGGCTGGCCGGTGGTCTTGAAATCAGTCCACTTTTCCTTTTTTTTTGCCACTTCTTGCTCCTGAAATCATGCCTATTAACAAGAACACTTGAAACAACATTAGATCACTATGAGAGTGATTGTGATCATTAAAATCCAAGAGAGTGGGGTACAACAATCTCCCCCTATTTTGATGATCACAATCACAAAAAAGAAAACTTTAAAAAAGGGATGAAAGCTTTAAAAAAAGGTATGTCAATTGAAAACTTTAAATAAACAATTTGAACTTGGAAAACTTAGAGACGTGCCAAATATAATGTTCTTGAAAGCATTGAAATACTGAATAAAGGTCAGTTTTTGAAATTGCAACCAAATGCCATTTTTTAAAGAAATCAATTAAAAATAATAACTTAACCATTTAAAACAGATTTGGATGACATCAAAAACTTAAAAAGGAACTTGTAAAAAGAGCATTTTAATAAAAAGCTATGTAATAGAGAGGTTTTCTCCCCCTTTGGGATTATCAAAATAGGAGGAAAAGTACGAAAGAAAAAAATTAGAAAAACACTAATAAGCAATGGCAAAAAAAGATGAAAGATATGATAACTTGAATTTTATAAAAGACGAACCGTTACATAGAAAATTCAAAAAACAAATACAAAGAAAAGCCAAAAACAAGAACGGCTCTAATCACTCCTAGAGGGCCGAGAGGGACGGCGGCGCCTGGAGGTCGGAGGAGCCGGAGGAGCCTGGACCGCCTCAAAGCGACGATCTAGAGAGTCAATCCGTGAGTGGAGCTGATCAAATTGAGAGCTGAAGAATGAAAACTGCAAGTCCAGCCGAGTCTCAATCTGATCCTGGAAGCGTAGGAACTGGTCAGCCGTCACCGGCAAGCCACCAGCATCAGTAGGAGGGGGCACAGCCTCAGCAGGCTCAGGTGCATCATCACCCTCTCCAGCCTCCTCATCAGCAGCAGCATCAGCCTCATCTTCGCTGTCACCACTGCCTTCCTCTTCATCATCATCACTATCTTCACTGTCTGAAAGGGGATAGGCAGCAGCGATAGCAGGAGGCATGGCATTGGCAGGAGGATGGGAATGAGTTTGAGGAGAATAGGCCTTGAGAAGACCGTCCTTGTCCACAATCCATTCCTGACGCCAAGGGTGCCAACGGATGTTCATCCGTTGCACCATCATAAAATTCACTATGCTATCCTTCGTTGGCTGCTCGAAGGAAGTAGCATGTAGAGGCACATCAAGAAAGGAAAAGATTTTAGTCAAGAAGCGACCGTAGGGTAGAGTTTTGGACCGGCGCGGGTGCTCAGCCACATAAGTCATTGCCCGGAACAGAAACCGGACCAAATTGAAGTGAATGCCTCGGGTGATAAATGAGAGAAGATAAATGTCAATGAATTTGACATTATCATGATCCCCGATACGGGGCGCAAGAGAAGTTTGGATGAGGCGCTCAACAATTCGATGATTAGGAGAAAGCTGGGAGAGCTTGACAATGGGATTTGTGGGCTGCCCTGTGAGATGCTCAAGGGCTTCAGCTACATCAAACTCACGGTCCCGTGGAAACTCCCCCTGAGCAAAAGCATGGGGTCCAACATGAGGAACCCCCAACATCCGGGCAATCTCCAATGAAGTGATGGTGATGGGTTCCCCAAGAGCAGTGGAGGAGATGGTATCAATGTCATCAGAAACGGACCATGTCAAATGAGCATAGAACTCTTTGACTAGGAGTGGATAAATGACATCCTTCTCAGGGGGTTCAAAGAAAGAATGCCAATGTTGATACTCAATAATCGAGAAAAGCTCAAGACGAGCAGTAGAGAGCCAAGAATAATCAATAATTCTACCCGGCAAAATGACTTTATCATGCCAAATGTCCGGGAGTTGAGGGATGGAAGGAGGAGGAGGAGCGTCTTGAGCAATGCCCTTCCCTTTGCGTGAAGATCGAGGTCCCATGATGGCAAAAGGAGCTAAAAAGAGAGAGATGGAGAGAATAGAGGAGTTTTGAGAGGTCAAAAATCAAGAAGGGAGGCTAGGGTTAGGAGGAGCTTCGGTTTTGGGAGGGGCTGCCCGAGAGAGAGGAGAGAAATGAGGGAGGACGGGTTTTAAAATTGATTTTAACCCTTCCTCGGGTCGGCCCAAAAAGCAAAACCCGACACCACCGGTTAACCGGTGGTGTACCACCGGTTGACCGGTGGTGCCAAAAGTCATAAAAAATATAAAAAACAGAATTAAAAAAAAGTTTAAAAAAAAATTCTAATAAAAATAAAATATAGGCAAGCCAAGAAAGTCAAATATTTAATAGTGCTCATTGACGAATCATTCCTAACTCCCCTTTAATAAAGTCAAAACGGTCAACTGGGAGCGGTTTGGTAAAGATATCAGCTAGTTGGAAATCAGTGGAAATGAAGTCCAAAGTGATATCTCCTTTTTGAAAATGGTCACGAAGGAAATGATGCCTTAAGTCTATGTGCTTTGTCCTAGAATGTTGTATTGGATTCTTAGAGATACTAATGGCACTAGTGTTGTCACACCGAATTGGGACATGATCATAGGAAAGACCATAATCCAAGAGAGTGTGTTGCATCCAAATAATTTGGGCACAACAATTGCCAGCGGCTACATACTCGGCCTCGGCAGTAGAAAGAGCAACACAATTTTGCTTCTTGCTACTCCACGAAACAAGGGACTTGCCTAGCAGATGACAGGTTCCACTAGTACTCTTACGATCTAATTGACATCCACCAAAATCAGCATCCGAATAAGAAGATAGTTCAAAAGAAGTATTTGAGGGATAAAATAAACCAAGATTTTTGGATCCTTTTAAATACTTGAAAATTCTTTTGACCGATTTAAGATGGGATTCTTTAGGATTGGCTTGAAAACGAGCACAAAGGCAAACACTAAACATGATGTCAGGACGGGTCGCAGTTAGGTAAAGTAGACTCCCGATCATACTCCTATAAAGCTTGTTATCCACCGGTTTCCCGGCTTCGTCTAACGTAAGCTTACATGAAGTACTCATGGGTGTACTAATTTCCTTTACTTGATCCATACCAAAACGACTTAGAAGCTCGTTTGTGTATTTGCTTTGGCTTAGAGAAATACCTTTTGAATTTTGAAAAATTTGAAAACCAAGAAAAAATTTCAATTCTCCCATAAAACTCATTTCAAATTCTTTTCTCATTAAATCTGAAAAATCAGTACAAAGAGATTCTTTGGTAGAACCAAAGATAACATCATCAACATAAATTTGGACTATTAAAAGATCTTTTGAAGTGCGTTTTAAAAAGAGGGTACAATCGGCTTGACCCATTTTAAAATCATTTTCTAAAAGAAATTTTGTTAACCGCTCATACCAAGCCCGAGGGGCTTGCTTTAAGCCATAAAGAGCCTTGGTTAACTTAAAAACATGATTTGGAAATTTTGGATCTTCAAAACCGGGAGGTTGTTCAACAAAGATTTTTTCAGAAATAAAACCATTTAAAAAAGCACTTTTAACATCCATTTGAAAAAGCTTAAAATTTAAGTGGGCGGCGAATGCCAACAAGATCCTAATGGATTCTAACCTAGCAACGGGGGCAAAGGTTTCACCATAATCGATTCCTTCTTCTTGATTATAGCCCTTAGCTACTAGGCGAGCCTTGTTCCGGGTTATGTTCCCTTGATCATCAAGTTTGTTCCTAAAAACCCATTTAGTGCCAATAATTGGATGATCATTGGGTCTTTCAACAAGAGTCCAAACATCATTTCTAGAGAATTGATTTAGTTCCTCTTGCATTGCAAGAACCCAATTCTCATCATTAATGGCATCATTAACGGTTTGAGGTTCTAGGTGAGAAATGAAGGCTTGATGTTCAACTTCATTGAGGATAGATCTTCTAGTTCGAGTACCGGCTTGAAGATCACCTATGACATTTTCTAAAGGATGGTCTCTAGAAGGTTTCCAAACCTTAGGCAAGGTGGAAGGCGAAGTAGGTGAAGAGGGTTCTTGATGGTCATCCTCCTTGGGAGGAGAAGAGGAATCATCCAAATGAAGCTTATCAAGCTTATCTTCAACATCCTCAATGACCGGGTGTGGTTTTGGAAGAGTTTCATCAAATTTGACGTGAGATGATTCTTCGATGGTTTTAGAACGTTTATTGAAGACACGATAGGCTTTGCTTGAGTTGGAGTACCCAAGAAAAATACCTTCATCGGATTTGGCATCAAATTTCCCTAGGTTATCTTTTGTGTTAAGGATAAAGCATTTACACCCAAACACTTTAAAATAACCAACTTTGGGCAATTTGCCTTTCCAAAGTTCATAGGGGGTTTTCTTAAGAAGGGGTCTTACAAGGACTCTATTAATAGTATAACAAGCAGTGTTTACCGCCTCGGCCCAAAAATATTGAGGGAGGTCGAATTCACTAAGGAGGGTTCGAGCGATTTCTTGGAGAGTTCGGTTTCTCCTTTCAACCACTCCATTTTGTTGAGGAGTCCTAGGGGCAGAAAAGGTGTGATTGTATCCTTGAGAGGAACACAATTCATCGAATTCTTTGTTCTCGAATTCACCACCATGATCACTACGAAGAGATATGATTTTATATCCTTTTTCGTTTTCTACTTTCCTAGAGAATTTCAAAAAGGTTTTACAAGCATCACTCTTATGGGCTAAGAAGAAAACCCAAGTAAAACGAGAAAAGTCATCAACAATAACTAAGGTATAGGATTTTCCACCTAAGCTTGCTACGGGAGTAGGACCAAAAAGATCAAGATGAAGGAGTTCAAGAGATTTTGAGGTGGACACTTCCTTCTTAGATTTGAAAGAAGACTTGTGTTGCTTACCAAGTTGGCATGGCTCACAAATCAAATCTTTCTTAAATTTAAGTTTAGGAAGGTCACGAATGAGCTTGTTCTTATTAAGCTTTAGAAGTGAATGAGAGCTACAATGCCCCAATCTTCTATGCCAAAGCCAAGACTCATTGTCAAGAGCACTTAAACATTTAACATTTTGGCTAGCTAGAGATTTTAAATCAATAATGTAAACATTTTGAGAACGGGAAGCAGAAAATATCAACTTGTTTTGAAAATCAAACACATTGCATAAATCATTTTGAAAATTGACTGAAAAACCACTATCACAAAGTTGACTAATGCTAATTAAATTATGCTTTAAACCTTTAACTAATAAAACATCTTTAATAAAAGAGGAGCTACCAAAACCAATGGTACCTATTCCGACGATCTTGCTTTTTGAGTTATCACCAAAGGTGACATATCCTCCATCGAATTCTTCAAGTGAGTTGAACTCGGAGGGATCGCCACACATGTGCCTTGAGCAACCGCTGTCGAGATACCATGAGCCTTTAGAGGTCCTGCTCTTTTGGCGTTTATCCTACAAAATCAAGAAAGAAGAGATTTTGGTACCCATATAAGTTTGGGTCCGGAAAGATTAGCAAAAAGAGACTTTTGAACCCATAATGTTCTAGAGGGATTCCTTCTATGATACTCATCCGAGTAGGTAATAGATTTGGGTCTTCCATACCTAGCATTTTTACAATCACATTCATAAATCATGTGACCGGTCTTTTTACAATAATTACAAAATTTGTATTGAGAGCTCCCCCTTACAAAAGTAGTGGGTGCTCTAGAAAAAGTGGATTGCTTGTTATAGCCTAGTCCATGTGTGGTTCTAGCCGAACGCTGAGAACCTAGCAATTTAGTTAAGTTTTGTTCACCTTGGGTGAACTTGGCAAGAGATTCCTTCAAATCCTTAATGGTAGAATTTAAAGAATCTACATCTGGAATATTTTTGACTTTAAGGGCAAGCTCCTCATTCTCTTTGAGAAGTTTGTCTTTTTCGGAAATAAGAGTTTTGTTTTTCTTTTTCAAGGTCAAAAATTTAGAGGTAAGTTCGTGAAAACCTTCCTCTAATTGATCTCTTGCATTTTGAAGTTCTTCATAAGACATATTATTATTAAAAGAAGAAGATGAGGAAGAAGAGTGAGAAGAAGAGTGAGAAGAGGATACCTCATCAACTGCCATTAGGCATTTTCCACCTTCATCACTTGAGTCGCTTGATGACATGGAGTCATCACTTGCACTCCATGTTGATGCTTTGAAGGCCTTCTTGTCTTTCTTTTCTTTTAACCTTTTCTTGAAAATGTGGCACTCCGGTTTGATGTGGCCTCTCTTTCCACATTCAAAGCAGGTGATTTCTTTTCCCGCCTTTGGCTCTTCCTTTCGTGCCTTTTGAAATTTCTTCTTTTTCTTCATGAACTTGCTCATTTTCCTTGCTAGTTGAGCCATCTCGGATTCACTATCATCGGAGGAGCTTTCTTCCTTTGCCTTGAAAGCAATGTTCTTTTTCTCCTTGAAGATCTTTCCTTCTTTATCGGCTTGTCTTTTCATGGTAATCTCATAAGTCATGAGTGACCCTATGAGTTCTTCAACCGGCATCTTCTTCACATCTTTCGCTTCTTGGATTGCCGTCACCTTTGGTGCCCAAGAGCTTGGTAGGACCCAAAGAATTTTCTTCACCATTGTTTCTGCTGAAACATCATCACCAAGGGACTTTCTCCCATTGCAAACATCAGTAAAACGAGTAAACATTTCGGTGATTGACTCGTGTGGGTGCATTGTGAAACTCTCAAAGTCTTGACGATACATATCTAACCTAGTGTCTTTGACTTTGTTAGTGCCCTCATGGGTCACTTCCAAAAGCTTCCAAATTTCGTGTGAGGTGGTGCAAGTAGAAATACGATTAAACTCATTACGGTCTAGCCCACAATGAAGAGCATTCATGGCTTTGCCATCAAGCTCAAAATTGGCAATATCTTCGGGGGTCCAATTAGATTCATCCTTACTAGAAAGAGTGTAGCCTTGCATAACAATTCTATATATAGGATAGCCAATACTCCTAAGAAAAGTAATCATTCGTGTTTTCCAATATGTGTAATCGGTTCCATCGAAGTATGGAGCCCGAGTCATGGAATACCCTTCGGGTGCTTGTGAGGAAGAAGCCATCACTATGGATTTTTCGTTTGTAACCGGTTAAGGTATTACACAAACGCTCCCTCTGATACCAAATGTTGGGTCGGAGGTGATGGCAAGAGGGGGGGTGAATTGCCTTTTTAAAATTAATTAACAATTTAAAACAAATTTAAATGCAGCGGAAAGTAAAATGGCAAGACACAATTGATAACGGAGTTCGGCTTTAAACTCAAGCCTACGTCTCCGCTCCCAACTCAACCGTTGGGAGATTTATACGACCGCTTGCTTTTTAATGGTTATAGCAAGAAACCCACTAGCCGTTTTAAGGTAGGCTAGATCACCCTCTTACAGCTTGCTTTTTTATATTGGTTGTAGCAAGAAACCCAAATTGAAAGAAGAAAGAAAACGGGTGGTTTGTTTTAATACAAACCCAATTAAGAACTAAACAATTGAAGTAAATAAGTTAGAACAAACTAGAGGAAGCCTTGAGCGCCAAGAAGTGAGTGTAGTTGATGTAGAGGCAGCCCAAGCTTCAAGGGTGGCAATTGGATCCCAAGTGGCCTTTGAGAATTGTCGTAGGAGCCTCAAATGATCAAAATAGCTTTGGTATGCTTTGGTATATGATCGGTAGTGTTCCCGGCATCCATGGACGTCTATTTATAGGAGAAATACTCCCAAATGCTTCAATATGGCCGTTGGAGGGCTTTTGGAGCCGTTGGGGATCAAGTAGACAAGTCTGGTCAAGCTCCAACGGCTAGTTTGACTTTGCTCACCGGCTGGCCGGTGCTTGTCCACCGGCTGGCCGGTGCCTTGGAGGGTGGAGAGAGCAACTGCCCAGCAGCCACCGGCTGGCCGGTGAGAAGCCCACCGGCTGGCCGGTGGTGAGACAGTAGGTCTCACTATTCCAAGGGGTTCCACCGGCTGGCCGGTGAGGAGTCCACCGGCTGGCCGGTGGTCTGGACAGAAGGCTTCCCATTCTGTCTGGACCCACCGGTTGGCCGGTGGACAGGCACCGGCTGACCGGTGGCACCTGGCAGAGGGCAAGCCCTTCTGCCTTGTCCACCGGCTGGCCGATGGGCTGGATCCGGCTGGCCGGTGCCCTTACCGGCTGGCCGGTGGTCCTACACCGGCTGGCCGGTGGTCTTGAAATCAGTCCACTTTTCCTTTTTTTTTGCCACTTCTTGCTCCTGAAATCATGCCTATTAACAAGAACACTTGAAACAACATTAGATCACTATGAGAGTGATTGTGATCATTAAAATCCAAGAGAGTGGGGTACAACAACTCGTTCACACTTTACATGAAACATATTAAGAATGGGTTTAGTTAAAGCATATTATATATATGACATAATAAATATAATATAATATAATTATATATATATAAAAATACATATATTTTATTTAATTTCCCCTTTTCAATACGATATGAAATTAAAACAATGTTAATGCGTATGTGGGACCTACCATCTCCATGAATAGTGTATTTCATTTTATATTTATATATTTTATAGATTATTATAAATACTTATTTACTGAATATATATGATATTTATATAATTATTTAGATTCTGGATATCATGATATTAGTATGAATACAAATAATATAACAAATCAAAACACTTGCAAAAAAATTAAGAAGTTATTTCCTGAAACACTACTTTAACATGGAATTTTAATTAAATGGGTAACATAAAGTCATAAGTACATAATATATCGAATTATATAAATTAATATTGTTATATTATATATGTATAATAAACATATATTTATTATACAAGTGGTTTTAACAAGTACGATGAGAGTCAGAACATAAAGTAAGGATATTTCTAGTCTCAATTTTATTTCCCTGAGACTTATTCCATATTCACCACTCATTTATTCTATGAGGTTTATATAATATCAATAAATTAATCCAAATATTATTATACTTAAATTCATGGGTATTTTCATATCCATTTTATTACTTATATTTCATTAGGTTTTACAATTCAAAATTTACCAAATTAGTAAGGTAGTTTTGTCTCAATTTTTCTTCTTTGAGAGACATGTTTTGTTATGCCCCTATATTATTTTATGAGGTGTATATACATCCATTAGACATGTTATAACATTAATATAATCCTTTTCATTATATTTTATTCTTCATGCAATTTCAATTTTTACATGTAGATTTTTATTCAATGTTACCAATGTTGTAAGAGTTTATTGAAAAAATATAATAATTTACCAAGATTGTTAATGATTATACCTATATTGATGGAATATTAGGATCCATATCTCAATAAATATCATGAAATTTATTATACTATGTTTATTAATGGTATACTCATATAATGGTACCATTTTCACTTTTTGTTTCTTTAGATGATTATGAAAATTTATTTAAGAAAACCTAACCTCATTTCTGTCTTCAGTCGAAAATCTATTTTATTCAAAAAACCATTTTTTCCAAAGAATGTTTTTAAAATTTTTTTAAGTGGTATTTTAAAATTAGTTTAAATTAAAGGGTTTTTAATTTTTTAAAATCTTCCTTTATAATGTTTCAAATCTATTTTCATATAAAATGGATTTCAATATGGATTCAAGATTTCATTATAATTTTAATCTCATTTTTAACAAAAATTGTTTTCAAAAGGTTTTATGTTTAAATAATCAATTTTATAAATAAGAAATGATATTTTACTAATGATTGTTTTTTTTAAAAGATATTTAAAAATTTTCAACATCCAATATGACATCTTTTGGTGTTACTCATTCCTTTATAGGGATATGAACCAAGGGTTCCATTCATGTTATTTTTATGAATAATACATGTTTATATTGAATGATGGTTATGAAACCCATTTATATTTCACATGTTATATGATTATTAAACCCATTTATCTTCCATGGGTTATATTATTTTGAAACTTTCTTCCTTTCATGGGATACACTTTGATGAAATGATTATAAAATGGGTATCTTTCCCATATGTTATGATATTTTGGCATGATACCCATTTCATTTCATCGGTTATGATATGATGTTTATGGAACCAATATCTTTTTATTGGTCAAAATATGATGATTTTTTATGATATTGTGTAACACATATATATTATTTTATTATGTAATGGGGTGGACCTATATCTACCTCAGATGCATTGGGTAAATATTTATATCTCATAAGATAACGATGGGAAACAATTCAATGGGCTTGATTCACTATGGGAAGAAGGGGAAACTCAAAACACTATGTGAAGAAGGGGAGACCTGATTCCCTATGGGAAGAAGGGGAAACCCGATCCACTATAAAAAAAGGGGAAGACCAATAAAATATAAAGAAATAACTTTTATTGGGGATGTTGGTGTGTCTCGACCAGTAGGTGTAGTCCTCATGAAGTTCCCTGATATGTTTTGAAAATGTGCCTTGGATTATAGGGAATTCTATTACATGTATATGTGTCTAACACAATTCTATGATTTATTACATTGTTATGATTCCATGGATTATGTTTATGATTCCCTAATGATTCATTTCTTAACAATATTTATTCCATGACTCATGTATTATTATTATATGAGGTATGATCTTATAATGTTTTTCTTATGTTCTCTTACCCTTATGTTCATGATTAGACTTACATATATTCATTGTTTACCCTTACTAAGAATATGAGATCAACCTTTATTATTTTTCATTTCTCCTGGTTATGAAGATATGCATTATGTATGATTTTTCAAAAAGGGTTATATTCATGGATAACATAGTGGGAGATAATGTAGGTCACTTATGTACCAGTGTTTATGTTCCCATGTTTCCAAAGTCACTAAACTAATATGATCTTTGAGAATCTGTTTGTGTAATTTATAAGTAATTATAAAAAATATGATATAATGTTAACTTATGTTAAGAGAGGTTCACTATAGGTTGTTAAAGAGTGACTATAAAAAATTCATCATAAAAATAATTAATTCAGCATGAGGTTTTAGGAAATTAGTTTTTAAAGATACATTTTGATAGATATTTTATTTTGAGATATTTTAGTTTGAAAAGGGGAGGGTCTAGTTAATTTTCTAGGGTATATGGCTAAATCCTACTAGGAATACACATTTTGATAAGGCTATGTGTCTAACAGATGTATTTAACTTCACTCATCTTGTGTGACCCTCAAAGTTTGTGCACGATTTGGTAAGCCTTATAGGAAAATCTTGTGCAATTATAATTTTTGGATATCATGTGTTGTACTTATTTTAAATGCGTTCCTATGATTCAGAAAAATTTTTATATAATATTTATGCTTTTAATTGAGTTTATTTTACTTTTAAAATATTTTATTCTTTTTTATTTGATTTCATGTATTATCATTCCCTCCTAAATACCCCTAGTGAACCATTTAGAGAAAGTTGTGGATTATTTTCCATGATCACATCTTATAGTCGATTAGAACCTTATCAAATTGATGGTATGATATTTGAGATCCATGGAATAAGGTTTATTCCCTATACCTACTCTAGATGAATAAAAAATTCAAGTATAATTTAGGATAAGTTCTAGCCTAATTATTATGTGTTATCTATTAAATAAAATGTTAATTATAACTTAATGTGAAATTACCTACATAAATTTTAATTTAAATATTATATAGAAAATCTTGGGTTGTAAAGAAATATGATTAAATTAAATGATTAAATTAAAATATGGGAAAACATTTTTTTGGGTTTTTATAGAATTAGAAAAATTAAATTCCAATTACAACTTATAAACCATATTCTTTTATAAAATTTATATGAAATTAAACTTAATTGAGCCCCTCTGTTTTGGATGTTTAGGTTAATATACAATTGAAAAGTGTAAAATTTCTGAAACATGAGTATATTCATGATTTTGACCTAGTTTTTGGTTTATATGGACCATGTATGTAGGTATTTGGGGCTATGAGATTTCTGGTGTTATGTGATATTCATATGATGTAAGGTGTATATATGGAAAGATGGAGAGCCCATATTGTGAGAAACTTATTGATATGTTGTTCGGTGTAACCTTGAGATGGGGTGAGTGTCATCCATAGGGTTTTGAACTATGTGAAGATGGATGTGTGGGATAGGTATACCTATTTTGTGAGACTCCTTGCTAGGGAGTTGGAATAGTGCGTCTTTTAGGGGTGACCTGTATGAGGGTTCGTTTGAGTTTTCATGTTCCTCTAGGTACTTGAGGTAGCAATGGATACTTCAACATACAAGTTTAGTATATGAGGTGGGATACCATTTATTTGCTAAAGTCACATAAAATTACTTGGGAGTTATAGAATAAGAACTTGTGTTCTAGTTCTTTGAGTATTAAGGTTTGTTTCAAAAGGGAAATCTTGTTCAGATTAGTAGCTTGGGTAATGTCAGTACCAGAGGTTAGACCCAGTGGGTGCATGATCTGAATTAGGTATGAGGTACCCTGAAATAAAAAAAATCCAATAAAGGTGATACACATGAGGTGAGTGGAAATTACCATTTCTATGGAAATACTGAACACCTTGAGTGTTGGTGCTTCAGTAAGGATTACATTTTTTGAGGGAAGTGCTATTCTAGAACCCAAAATTGATGTGTTAGGACATTTCTTTTAGGGTATGGTGAGGGAATAAATTAATTTAAGTTGATATATAGAGAAACAGTTTGTTGTGAGTGGTAGTATGATTGGTTTTGGCTCGGTGAGATGCCTTTATATTTGAAATATACTAGGGTTTTTTTCTTGATGGGACTAGTAAGATAGAGAGGAATGGATAATGTATTAGGAATGTGAGATGATTTTTGGTGAGACACGAATCACTATATTTGAGATAGGTCCTCATGATGGAGATGTGAAAGAGTATGAAAGCATTTATCTTCAATGGAATTCGGGAGGAAAGCATGCATTAGGGATGAATTTTTCCATTTACATCATGGCTGGGTGGTATGGGATTGTACAATGGTGATTATTAAATAAATCTACAGCCATGTCTATGGGTTGGAGACTGATGTGAGTGTTGAGAGGCTTATAGGCATGTTGAACTGAGGCTCTACAGTGAGAATGGTGGTGTTCTATTAGGGTAATGAGAATGTAGATGTATATAGTATGATGACCCAATAAATCTATGGAAAAACCTCAATTGAAATGTCAAAGGTTGGTGTCCCAAACGCGAGATTATGGATTATGAGAAGTGACACATATTTGGTTTCAATGAGAGTCATTTGATTTGAGGATCTAGGATTATTAAGGATTGATCAGGGATGTATAGAGTAGTCTAAAAGTCATGCAATGGTGTACATTATCTTTGGAATGTTTTATGGTGGAATCCTTGGGAAATGTTCCTTTAAATCGAGACTAGGTGTTGAGTTACCTTTCATATTATTTCCCAAGGGTAAGAGGTCTCAGTGATGTCTATCTATCGTGTTTAGTGATAGATGAAGTATAGGCTATGATGATTAGGAATTAGTTCTGTAACTCAACAATATGGATTCTGTTTTGGTGGGAAGTTGGACTTAAATAATGGTGATGTGGACCTTTTTCAAGGGGTTATTTTGTATTTGATACTAATTTATGGGAACCTACATGGAATTTTTATTCCATTGGATTGATAAAGTTAAATGCAGTGAATTATTTAGTGAATACTAGGTTAGAACACAAAAATTATATAAAATGGGATTTGAAAATTAGCTATGGGATTGGGATGGTTTTTTGTGGTATAAACTTGATCAGTTTGTTGGTTCATTGATGCTTGACATATAGTTTGATGGTGGAAATTGGTGGTTAATAGTCTAACTAGGGAATATTAATGGAAGCCAGGTATGAAATTTTATGAGCATGTTTAGATGATCAATAAATGTTTATTTATAGAAACATGATTAGGTAGGATAATGAATCTTCAGTGGCTGACATCGATCATTTTCTAAGAGACATACAAAGGGGGTTTGACTTTTGTTCATCCATGAAATTAGATGCAGTGAGATATAAACCACATATGGTGCATTTTTTCTGGGTATTATTGGATTGTTTTGGGGGGTGGATAGGGTTTTTTGAGGAAAAAAATGTTCTATTAGAAAGGTTCATGGACTATGGAAATTTTTCTAGTTGTTTTGAGTTTTGATAATGGTGTAGGGTAACAGTATTGGGCTAGTGGATTTAGAGATATTAGAAATAGTATATTTGGAACCACATCGAGGGATGCCATTGGGATTCTAGTACCATGTCCTGATAGGGAATAATGGGGATAAAGGGTGTCATGAATTATAATATTCCTCTTCTAAGAATGTCTTATTTTAAGGAGTAATAAGATATAGGTTAGAATTTAGATAAATGCACCTTAAGTGTCTTGAGGAAGATGAGGACTGGTTAGTGCAATCTTGATGTTGCATAGATGGATTTAAGTGGTGGATTATGATCGATGGTTGAGGTTCTTGGGATTCAAGTTGTTATTTGTAGTCACATGTATCATTATATATTGGAATGATACTATTGACAATGAATTTTATACCAATGTGTGTAGAGAGATCCTTTTTGATGACCATTAGGACTTCCATAGGATAAAAAGTACTAATATGGGTGGATTGTAAGAACTGATATTCCATAAAAATGTTTTTAGGATGTTTTCTAGTTTTTAGTTTAAATAGAAGGTCATATTTTGAACCATCTATTGGAAATGAATCTAGAGGCTTTGAATACCTAGAATACATGTTTTTAGTTATGAAACTAGGTTTTGGGGTGGTCATGGAGGCATCCAGAAGGATTTGGAGAAGATGGGAACATAAAAAGCAACTTTAGTGCCACTGAATAGATCAAATAGAGCCACTAGCTAGACGATGACATGTCCAGTAGCCCAATGAGGTCCACTGGATACATTTTATAGCTAGTAGGGAGATAAATCCTAGCTGGTAACCCCTAGAAAATTTTAAAAATTGGGGTAGTCTATTAATTTTACCATATCCACTCCACTAAATTCCCTTTGTGTGTTTATCTTCTCACACTCACAAGTATCAGCACCCCAAGGGTGTTTTACTCTCCCCCATCCACAATGGTGGATCTCTATCATATAATGTATAATTCTCCTTCCATATACAATATTGGTGAACTAGAGGTACAATTATGAATTATAATTCCTATTTCCTTTGTATCATTTTATTTCCAGAAAACCCTCCCTATTTATGTTTAATATTCCATATTTTCAATGCTTTCATATACATATTCATTTTATACTCATTAATGATGAGCCTAAAGTTATTATCTAGTGTTTGGAATCTCTTAAGACTAAGGTATGTGGTCCCTATTTTTTCTCACATTCTGTCTTAATTTTGAAACATAATGGGTAGAAGGTTACACTAATTAGTCTTTTGTCATCACTTTACATAAAATTAGAACCTTAACCATATTTTTCCTTATTTATTTGCCCATATAAATAATGATAATAAATTACCTTGAAGGTTTTCTTTATGGTATTATTTACACAATACATTGAAACTATAAGACTATATAAAAGTGAAAAATATAATAGTTTTGATTAAAATAAAATTTTATAGAAATGGTTTGATAGGTTATAATTTTTTCCCTTATTATAATTTTAATTTCTAAACAATCAAAGGTGAATTGGAATTAACATGCTTTATGTGTTGAAGAACATATGTAAAAAAGGTGATTAGAATGGAATTCCCTAGTATATTATTGGAACCTCAAATTATAAAATAATAGTAGGTAAAAGATACGACCTTTCATCAAATGAAATGTGATATTATTTTTATATCGATTTGATAAATGATTATACCATTTTTTTTTTGAAATTTGAAATAATTATTATATTTTTTAATTATATATTTTAAAATTAATTTGATAATTTAAACTATGAATTAAGAAAAATTTCATAAATTATAATTTAAAATGTAAATTAAAATACCCCTTTATAAAAGGTTATTAAAGTGAAAGGTAAATTGGGGAAGGTGATGATTATAATAATTGAGATAGGGAATACTTGTATAATAACTTAGATTCCATGTGACGATTGATTATTGAGAATACTTAGTTGAGCACCTGGATTTCATGTATTAAAAGGTTATGAATTCCCAGATAAGTTCTATATATTCTAAAAAATACTAGATTCATCAGACTGTTTGTACGAGTATTTGGTTTTTTCAAGATGCATGATAATTTGGAATGTTGACATGGGCATTAAATTCCATAGGAATACTAAAATGAGAACTTGGATTCCATGTGATGATGTACAATACTAGGGAATACCAGGAATAGAAATTGGATTTTGTGTGGCTATATATATTGTCATGATCATTATGATGTACTTAGAGACACCTTGACATTGACCAAAGTAAGTAGGACCAACCCCATCTTTCACTATAAAGCCTGATACATCTGGGGTTTTATTTATTTATTTATTTATTATCACTTGATTTATTTTACTATACCTCACATGTAATTTACATCAAATTGGATATTTATAGAATTTTTAGGGAATTCCTTATTGGTGGATTACTAATTTATATCCACACCCTTATGGGTATTCCATGACCCTTGGGTTCCCAAGAAAATGTTTTTTATTTGTAGAAATTGTCCAGGGAAAAGTCATAATTGATTGGTGATTTCTTAGGTATCTTGGATGAAGCATGATGTTTCATAATCATGTTGGGACTCTAGATTATTTTATGGGATTCATTTAATTTTATCTATTGGTTATACTTGGGGTTAATGCGTTTATATCTCATCATTTATGTATGAACTCTTGATTTATTTCATATAATTTGATTTTATTATAGGATGTATTATTTGGTTATTGTTAGTTATTTTTCTGATTTCATTCTACTAATTCTTTATCTGGATGTTTAAAATAATGATATATTATTTCAAATGTTTATTTCACTATGATTTGTGTGTATAATCTCTCTACATTTCCACCATAGACCTACACTAGTAGTCAAAATAATCTAGCACACACGAAGGGGAACCAGATGTCATGTGGTGTGCTATCGTAGATAATTTGTTCAATGGAATGCGAGTTGAGGCTGCATGCTCTAATAGGTGATGGGATCCAAGGTGAATCTATGTACTTCCTAATATCTATAAATGGATGGGCATATGAAATGGGTAATCCAAATTCTGGCGAATATACTGCATATTCAAATCATGGACTTCAAAGACTTTTGGGATACTGACCTTTCACTGGTTGAGTTTACATATAATAATAGTTATCAATATTCTTTCATGATTTACCACATTGAGGATCTGAAGGGAACTTTACTAGGAAATGATAACCCAATTATGGAACCTCTCCTCAAAAATATTGAAGATGGAGGTTACTTGGTGGAAGTAGACCCAGCTGCACTTATTCCGTGCACTCAAATGTGAAAATATTCTATTACGGGCCACATATCCTACCTCAATGGTGACCATCCCTGAACCCCGACTCATTTACATTCACGTATTTTTCACTTTTGGAATTTCTAAAATTAAAAAATGATACTAATAGGCAAAGGGTATTTCCATATTTTAGTAAGAACACATGAACATATTGATAAATTTTGGAGGACTGGTAATGTTAATCTAAGTCCGGGTTTTCACATATTACTTGAGTGTGATTTTTCCTTCAACCCACATAAATAAAGGAACACAGTGGCACAAGTTGGGATTAGATATCACGACCTAAATTGGTTCTTTTGGAATCCAAAATTTTTGCATGACATTGTTTCCTGTGTAGGAAACCCTTTCAAAATAGGCCATTGAACATAAAATGATGACTTAAGACTTTTTGCAAGGGTGATGATTGAAATAAACCTTGATTCAAAGCTTCCTAATACTATCAAATTGAATGAAAATAATTATAAATCTAAAATAAGAATAGAATATGAAAAAAATCCCCCCTTTTGATATTTCTTTAAGGTCATTGGTCACATTATTTCTAAATCCAGGGTGGTTAGGAAACATTTTAACCCATCAATAAAAAATGAATTGAAGGAAATAAAGAAAAACAAGATGGATAAAGCTCCCATGATGGATTTACCAGAAAAAAGAAAACTGAAGTTTGTGTTAAAAACACACACAACTTGACACTCTTAGGTGACTCCTTAGGTGTCACTTGGGTTGATGTTGCTGAAGGGGAAGATAATTGCATTAAGGATCAAAATCTACTAGCTGAATTAGAGACTCTGGTTCTTGATACCATTAGAATCTCTAACCAGAAACTAGAGAGAGAAGGTATTGATACCTGTCCATTTGAGCAAGTGTCATTCTCTAAACTCACCAAGAATTATTTTAATAACCATGGTAGGTGGGATAAAATCTCTAAAACTATTAAAATGAAATGTAAATCTTGTTGTGCTTGCACTGCACCTAGTCATAGAACACAATTCCTGAGGTTAGTTTCTATGAACACAGAGAAGGATCACACCTTCTCAGCTTTGGGCACAAGACAGACCCAAGAGGCCCTCTCCTTTAATACCTCTACCACACTAGATTTTAAAAATAAAAAATAGTTATAATAAAAAGGATTATGATCCTAATAGTCACACTCCTATTTGCTCTCATATTCATGATTTCACTGGAAGCATTGTTAACACTGGACAAATGCTCTCAAACCAAACTGCCATTAATGAGAATTAACAGACCATTTATATTAACACAATCCATATTGGGGATAGTTGCAAAAATTCTATGAATCACATTAATCTCATGGAGGAAACCTCTAGCTAGATGTAGGGTCTTATGTAGGATATTTGTGACCCTACTACCCTAGTTTTGAAAGATAAATTATCCCCATAGTGGAGTCACACATAGATTTGGACTCTGATGGAACTCCAGTTGGAGAATATACACATCTTTCTACCTTCCTATAGTACGTCTTTATAAGCAAGGACCCGAAATTTATTGCAGAGGTTTTAGGTGCTGAGCAGAAGAATAAAGAATCCACTAGGCAAAGCTACTCCTCTTTTGGTTTGAATACTGAACTGTAGTCAACTGCTCTTACTGAAATTCAAGCAGGTACTCTTGACCAGAGCTCTATACTAGGAACCTATAGTATTAATGTTTAGAATTTTACTTTTAAAAATAAAAGTTTATATTTTTTCAACAACAAGTAAATTAGTAACACTATTTCATCATCTAATAATAATAAGATGCAAGATATTTCCATTCAATCTTTAACTGCAGGTGATATTACCAAGTCATTGGACTCCATTAAAGGTATGAAAGGGTCTAACACAAGACCAAATATGTCAAAAAATGTTATAAGATCAACTAGACTCAATGGTTCAGATAGTAAGAAGAAAGGGAGTTCTAACTCCAAATGTAGATTTAAATGAAGATATTATATTAGAACTATCATGGAATTGAAAACCATGATAGATTCATTATTTTAAAATGAATTGTAAACATTAGTAAGCATGTAATTTTTTCCATTGCTGAACCTAAAATAAACTCATCCACTAATTCAGTACATTTTTGTCATTTCTGATAGATCTTCATAGGCGCATGTCAAAACAACACCAATTTTGAAACTATTTAGATTTTTTCTCATTCATCATTTTCTAATGTTAATATTTTCCATATTACTAATAAAAGTTTTACCTGTGACTTTATTCTAGATATCAATCATCTCTTTTTTTCTTTATCTATGTCAAGAAAAAATATCAAGATAGGGGGACTCTTTGGAACGACCTCTCCTCCTAGAGCTCTAATATTCATTTTCCCTAGTTTGTTGTTCATGATTTTAATGTTATTCTTTATATATGTAAAAAATTGGTCCTTTATATAAGAACCCTGATCTTCTTTTCAGGCATGTTTTCCCTTTTTTGGTGTTTTTGAGAAAAAGAGGAGTTTTTTGAAATTTCATAAGTACACGCCGTGTACTCGGTTACCGTGGGTAGTCATGTGCTGGCCGTGTAATGGCCGTGCACACAGCTATGTGTGGTGAGCTAGAGACCGCCTAATGCGGGGGTCCAAAAAGGAAAGTACACAATGTGTACATTTAAAATACATGCCGTGTACTTTATTTTTTTTCATTAAATGGACTGGGTTTGCATCTAATTGGTAGAAGCATATTTTTTCCTTCACTGACTGAGATTGTCCGTACAATGCCGATATTTCCTTGAGCCCTCAATCAAGAATCCATTATCTGATTTGAACATCATCAACTACCTTGGGATCTCCATGGAAAGCTCTTCTTCTTCTAGAGCTTCGTTTCCTGATTACTCCTCTTTCTAGAGTTATCCTCGGTTGAGCGTTTTTAGTGTTTTTGTAGATCTACGCTATTCTTGAGTGATTCAAGGAATGGGGTTCATGTATAATGATCCTACGACACTGAGAAAGGTGGTTTGGGCCTTTCTATAGAATGTATCTGAGTTATATGTAAAAAAGTGCCCAGTACCCTTGTTCGGGGTATTGCGTGTTTACGGTTTTAGCCCTATTAATTACCTGCTATTCTTTTATTCTTGAGTAGAGGTTAATTGAATATTAGTAGGGTTAAATGCTATGCTTTGGAAGTGTTTTCCCATGAATGTTTCATTATTTACCATTTGGCCTCGTTTATCCTGTTAGGCTGCTAGGCTTTCCATTCATAGTGCTGATAGGATGGAGTGATCATATTATCTGACATGTTGTGATATGCTGTAGTTTGTTTAGCCAATTAGTTCTTAAGGTTTACTTTCACTGCTTGTTATTATTTTTTCATGTTTCTTTACACGGGGCAGCGAGAACCTGGTGTAGTGAGACCATAGGGGAAATTGATATTGACTGCTTTCCCAGAGTGTCAGTAATAATTATCACATTGTGAGACCATAAGGGGGATTGAAATTGAGTGTTCCCTCAGAGTGTCTATAGTTACTTTACGAGGGAACAAGAGGAATTGATGTTGATTGCTTCCTTAGAGTGTTTGTTTTTTACCTTTAAAAGACTTTAGGGGGAATTGATGGTGAGTGCTTCCTCAGAGAGTCTTTAATCACACATGACTAAAGGGGGAATTGATGGTGAGTGCTTCTTCATAGAGTCTTTGTTATATCTTATCTTGTATTGTGAAAAAGAGGGGTTAGGATGTAAGAACTACCCAGAGGGTTACTTGTATTTGTTTTGGTTGATTAAAAACATAAAAGTAAATGTTAGTAAATGAAACTATAGTACTATTTTCTACTGAGTACTTTCTTGTTTACTACTTCTCTTTACTTATTTCCTGCCATATATATTCACTGACTGTTAGGCACAGTTATTTTTGTGGTTTCCTAATAGGATTAGTCTCACACCCAGTTTGGGTCATGTTTTTTGGCCCAAATATATTATATTGCTGCCTGAATAGATAAGGGCAAGTGCCCTTCTACTTCAGGTACTTGACTGTTTTAGAGCTGAAGAGCATGGGACAAAGCCGAGGCTTGCGATGCTAAGGAGTTGATTCTTGTTTTTATATTGTACTTTCATTTAGTATTGTATTCCATCATTGTGACTTGTTTGGCGTATTTTTTAGACATACGTATCATGCATCATTTATATATATTCTATAGTTATTTATTTCTTCAGTCTTCCACTATTTACTATTGTACGGTATTATACTGCTTCTGCTATTTCTATCTATTTTACCTATGATGTGTTACTGTGACAATGAGGGAATAGTTTCCCCACTACCACACCCAAGGCCCACGCTGATAGTTGGCAGCCTGTGGAATTCTTGAAAATGTGCTTGAGGCCATGTGACCAACCGGGTACGGGGTGCCTCTGGGCGGCTTCTAGAACCGGGACATTACAAAGATGTATCAGAGGAATTATTTTCTTTTTGAATTACTATTTGGGGCCTATAGTCAGGGATAATATTGAATAGGTACTTGGTAATAAGTTGTTCCTAGGAGTAGCTAACTAGTATATAGGGAAAATCCAATCTACCTCGTTTATTTAAATTTTATTAGTTTTTCAATTTTACAATTGATGTGATTACACTGTTGGGTGATTCAATTGCTTTGTGTTGTTATCGGTGATATCATTGAGGTTCTATTTCCGTTGCAACCAGATTAGATGAGGGTATTTCATCTCATGCATCATATATGAACTTTCTAGAAATCACATGTCATGCATTATTTCCATGCCATTTAGGGTGCATTAGAAATTACATGTTGTTGTGATAATTGTTGTGTTATATATGCATGCTGTTGTGATTGATGATTCGATAAAGATACCTGCTATTTGATATGGTATTAAATTGTGAATGTTTTTTTTTGAATGAACACCAAACTTTGCTTCTTGAGGTGTTCTGGGCCCTCATGGATCAGAATTTGGTGGATCATTGCCTTGTTTTCCTCATTTATAACATGTATAAGATGAAACGATTTAATTCACGGGGAGTATGGGCCCTCACAGATCACAATTTGGCACCTTAATGTCCATTCCAGTGTTTTTATGGGTTTTGGAGTAGTTTCTGAGGCTTACTGTCTAGAAAAACAAAGAATACACGGCGTGTAATGATGAATACACGACATGTGTCCTTTTGTTCGGGAAGGAACTGTTTTTCTTAAGTACATGATGTTTACTATATGTACACATCGTGTAGTCTATAATCATGTCACTGACTATGTGGGAAGAGACACGGGTTAAGAAAATCCTTGGAAGGACAGGTCGTATACCAGTTGTACGTGCCGTGTTGTAGAGACTTTTTGTCTGACTGTGTGACTAGTTACATGGGTGGATAAAAAATTAGGAAGTACATGCCGTGTCATGATTGAACATGCCGTGTAGTGTAAGATATGTATCCGACTGTGTAACAAAAAACATGGGATGGTGGAAAATTTCTAGTACATGCCATGTCTGGATTAAACATGCCGTGTATGGTGAGTTGTGTAACCGGCCGTGTGACTAACAACACGGGTCAATGAAGTTCGTCTAGTACACACTGTGTCTGGAAATAACACACCATATAGTTTTTCCCTAGGAGAACTGTGTGGATTATCCATGTAGAAGAACTTGGGTAGTGAGAGAGGATTCAATTACACGCTGTGTGTTAGGAAAAACGCCATGGGTTTGGGGTGTTACGTGACCTAGGTTGACAGGAGTACACACCCATGTGAAGGCTTAAGGGAAAATGCCGTGTAGGCATTTTACACGTCATGTATCCATGTTTTGAAAAACTTGAATTCCTTCTTTATCCTGTTCCCTTCTTACACTTCCAATTTTAAGTCCTTGATAATCTTGATCTAAGGTGTGTGCTTGACCTTGCAGAGTCATGCCACCGAGATTTCCTCCAGTTGTACACCAGTTACAAGGCAGTGATCAGACACCAGATATGGATGATCAGGGGCTACCAGTAGATTCTCTAGGTGTGACAGTCTTGGCACTAACCATTATCCTTGATACAAGTGCCGATGTAATGTTCCGAGAGGGTTTTATGAGGATGATTCATACCTTCTAGGGAGAACCGCCTCCTGCCCCGTCGATGGTAGAATTGATGTGGGTTTTCTAGCAGAAGCATCCCCCCAACTTCACAGGGGAAGGAGGACCTCAAGCTCTAGAGTCATGGTCAGAAGGCATGCATTGTATCTTTGAGCATTTGGAGACACCTCCAGAGAGGAGGGTGAAACTCTCTATATATATGCTTTTCGACTCCTCCAAGAGTTGGTGGGATGTGATCTCACAGGCGAGACGTCAGCAGATTATGGTGTGGGATGAGTTTCAGCATACCTTCTACGACTACTTCAATCTGGAGTCTTTGAGGGCTGATTGAGCCTGAGATTTCATGAGTTTGAAGTAGGGTACTCTTTCTGTTATGGAGTATTCTTCTCACTTCACAGAGCTGCAATGATATACACCCTTTCTAGGAGGAGATGAGTTATTCCATGCATGGAAGTTTGAGGATGGTCTTAGGTATGATATCTGATCTCATGTGAACATATTAAGGTTGACTTCCATTACTTCTATAGTCAACCAAGCACTGATCACGGAACCTAATCTGAGGGATTCTAGAGCTGTGAACTAGGGCGGTTCAACATCTAGAGTTAGTGCTTCTCTGACTGATAGTTGGAAGCACCGCAGGGAGACTACACGTGAGGATTTGAGTAGGCAGGATTCACCTTCAGGTATCCAGGTGGTATGGTACCTATATGGAATGTTTGGGCATATGAGGCCACAATGACCAAGAGACCTAGTGGAGTGCCGATCTTGCGGCATGATAGGCCATATTCAGTGCTTCTGTCAAATCTTCTCACCAGCAGATGATGATAGGGGTTCTTCTATGAATCCCTATTTAGGAGCAACACCACCAGTTTCTCACAAGTCTGGGAACTATAGTTCTTCCATACATTCAAGACAAGGTGTAGGTCATGGCCATGGTAGACAGTCTTCAAGATTTTAGTGACAATAGGGTGGATCAGATCAGAGTGGTCAGGCAGGGTCACTTGGCTGCGGTGCAGGTCAGATATTTGCAGTGGTGCAGACCCAGTAAGAGCAGGATCCCAGACCCTATATAGTTCGAGGTATGATCCTATTTTCCTCTGTTTTATCTTCTTCTCTTTTCAATACAGTGGATTCCCATAGATTTATATCTGTTTCTTTTGTGGAGAGCCTTGGGATCAGTATCTTTTCATCTACGAAAATCTCGACACTAGACACTCCGTTGGGGACGAGAACGACTAGTGTACATCAGTGCAAGGAGTTCCCTCTTTTGGTTGGTGGGCGTCACTTATTATTGGACCTTTATGTCCTAGAGATGACATGATATGATGTCATTCATGGAATGTAGTAGTTATTTTCTTTCCACAATGTTGTTTATTGCAATCACCGTAGGGTGAATTTCACTTCCCCAGAGGGCGATTCGTTTCTTCATAAGGGAGAATGGGATGTTCAGGCGAGTAGAGCGGGACCTGATATTCATGGGTTAGGAAGAGTTATAGCCCAAATTTCTAGTTTATATCTGGATGAGCAGGAGACTTCACAGATGGACTTTTATCCACTGGTGGATCATTTCAGGGTCGTGTTTCCAGAGAACATTTCAGGTTTTCCTTCAGAGCGTGAGGTAGACATTTCTATTGAGATTGTTCTAGGAGTGGCACCAGTGTGAATTCCTTCTTATAGGATGTCTACACCAGATTTGAATGAGCTCAAGAAGTAGTTGGGGGAGTTTTAGGAAAATGGTTTCATCTGACCTAGTACTTTTCCTTGGGGTTTGCCTATCTTATTTTCAAAGAAGACAGAAGGTACCCTCAGACATTGTGTGGATTATTAGAAGCTGAACTGGTTGACGGTCATGAACTGATATCCTTTTCCAAGGATTAATGATCTCTTTGATCAGCGTCAAAGAGACCAGGTGTTCTTGAATATTGACATTAGATTTTGTTACCATCAGTTGCACGTTAGAACATCTAATATACCTCTTACTTCCATTCAGAGCAGGTATGGTCTATACGAGTATGTGGTTATGTCGTTCGGTCTTACGAACACACCTAAAGTCTTCATGAAACTAATTAACCAAGTGTTCCATCTATACTTGGATTCATTCGTGGAAATGTTCTTCGATGATACATTTGTGTAATATCACACACAACCCGACCATGCTAACCATATTGAGATCATTTTGAGTATACTGAGAGAGAATAAGTTATACGCTAAGCTCTCAAAATTCCACTTTTGGATGGACCAGATTCAATTCTTGGGTCATGTTATCTTAGAGACAGACGTATTAGTAGACCTAAAGAAAGTGAGAACAATAGTTTCTTAGAGAAATTTGAAGAATGTATTTGAGGTATAAATTTCTCTAGGCCTAGTAGGATACTACCAATGTTTCATATAAGACTTTTCACGCATAGCAGCACCACTAATGAGTTTGACCAAGAAGGCTGCAATGTTCTTATGGTCTGATATTTGTGAGTCAGCCTTTAAGGAGCTGAAGGGGAGGTTGAATTCAGCACCGATACTAGTATTTATAGAGTTGATAAAGTTCTATAATATGTACTGTGATGCATCAAGTATCGGGATGGGAGCTGTGATTATGCAGGAGGAGGGATTCCTTGCGTACGGGTCTCGGCAGTTGACACCACATGAGAGGAAAAACCTGACACATGATCTCGAGTTGACTGCAGTCGTTTATGCTTTATGCTATTGGAGACACTACCTATTGGGAGATCATTTTGTGGTTTTCACCGACTAAAAAAGTTTCAAGTACATCTTCACTCAGTGATACCTAAATTTGAGATAGCGAAGGTGGGTTGAGTATCTTCAGGACTTTGAATTTGAGCTTTCCTACACACCTGGGAAGGGAAACATAGTGGCTGATGCGTTGAGCAGGAGGACTCAGATACATGCAGTTCAGAAGTCTAGTAGTGAGTGAAAGCTTATGGCTTTGTTCTTTGAGATTCATTTGGAGGTACACGACAGACAGGGGAAGGAGTTTCTATCTTCTGTAGTTGTTTCCTCTACTCTACTTGACTGAGTGAGAATGAGGGAGCTATCAGATTCTGAAGGCCTAGTCCTACGAAAAATTGTGTCAGGAGAGGACCCTATTCTTGGATGGACCATTGGTGAGGATGGGTGTGTATGGGTGTCAGCAGACATATGCAAGGATATGATGCGGGACTTTCATTCCTCAGTTTGTGTAGTTAATCCTGGTGTCACCAAGATATATTGTGATCTACACCATCAGTATCGGTGGCCAGGTATGAAGAGATATGTTTCTATTTTTTTCATGAGGTGTTCCACCTGTCAGCAGGTGAAGGCAGAGCATAAGTGACCATTAGAGCTTTTTTATCCATTACCCATTCCTGAGTGGAAGTGGAATGATGTCACAATAGATTTTGTGATAGGTTTACTGATATCTCCTCAAGGAAATGATGAAGTTTTCATTGTCGTTGACAGACTCACGAAGGTTGATCACTTCTTGCTGAATAAGGAGACCTTTAGTGTTGATGAGTTGGGAAGTTTGTACATCCAAGAGATTGTACATTTACATGGTGTGCCAAACTCTATTGTTTCAGATCGGGATGCCTATTTTACTTCTTGAGTCTGGTAGGGGCTATAAAAGGATTTGGGTACACAGGTACTTATCAGTACAGCTTACCATCCCCAAAAAGATGGCCATCTGATCGTACAATTCGAGTTCTTGAGGACATGCTCCAGGCATGCATCCCATATTGTGAAGGTTATTGGGAGAAGCATATACCTGTTTTAGAGCTTTACTAGAATAATATTTTTCAAGAAACTATTCATATAGAACCTTATGAGGATTTGTACGGTAGGCCATACCGATCACCGTTATGTTGGCTGGAGGTAGGAGAGGCAGCTATGCGGGGACCTCATCTTGTCCCGAAGACCAAAAAGCAGATACATTTGATTCAGAGGAGGATGGATACTTCACAACCTCGACAGAAGTCTTATGCTGATCGATAGAGACGACCTCTGGAGTTCGAGGTTAGAGATAAGGTTTTATTGCGTGTAACCCTAAGGTTGGTACATAATAGGATTAGGAGATAGGGTACGCTTTCACCAAGATACGTCAGGCTGTTTAAGGTTTTGGAGGGAGTTGGGCTAGTTTCCTATTATTAGCATTTACCTCAGAGGTACCAGGCCATTCATGCCGTCATCCATGTTTGTCAGCTTCAACATTACTTCTTAGACCCGTCTCATGTTTTCCAACCTGAGGAGGTTGAGGTCGAGGTGGATGCCTCGTTCTAGGAGCGTCTTATTTGGATTTTTGATCGAAGTGAGAAGGTTATTATAACGACCCATACTTTACATACATTGTTAATACTTCAAAATTGAAGCACACTTATTACAACATATGACAAAACCACAAAGGACCGTACAGGTATAGTGTCTTTAGAAACTGGGAAACATAAACAACTGGTTCATAAATCTTCTACAGTGTCTCCAATTTATTTCATCATATCTAGGGTCCGTTTTAGGACATTCTACTTAATATCCATCTTCCTGACCTGGGGAAAAGAAAACATAAAAGGGTTAGCTCAAATGCTCATCAAGGGCAAATAAAGGAAATAAAAATCATATCATATCTTTTTGAAAATCATAACCTGCAAAAGAGATCATAATATCTTAACATGGAATAAATCATAGAAGTGAAAACTGAGATCCCCATAATCATAACATGAAACTTGAAACTTTGTGGCATGCACACATAATCATGGAAAATCATTTCTTTTAAGTCATGACTCATTTCCAAGACTATCTTAGCGGACAAAGTCCATTTCTGAACCGAGTTCACTCCTCGTTTCAGTCCTGTATCACTGAACCGAAATAACCTTCCGTTCCAGCCATGTCTATCTTATGAGATATAAATCTTTACCCAATGCATTGGAGGGAGATATAGGTCCCACCCATCTTATAATGAATCCTTTCTTATGTGTGCCACATAATCATAAACCATACATCATAGCGTAACCCATGTAATAAAAATGGAATTCTTAAACAACATGACATCATAAAACAATTCATATAAGATAAAGGAATTCATAAAAAATATTTCCATCACAACATAATAAAATCCATGTAATAATAGGGATAAAGATAGAACCCTTTATTATCTTAGATGGAAAATAATTTTGATAAAAAACTTGAACTCCATTCTTGAGGAAAATATCCTTTCTTCTTCAAAAACATTTTTCCTTTCTTAATATGTCATACAACCTTAAACTAAAATAAGTTGATTAAAAATAAACTTGAAAACTTGTAAATAAAGCTTCTTTGAAATAATATTTTAAAAATCCATTAATGCCGTATAAGTTAAAAAAACATTCTTCTCGTACTTTTGTCGGAAAAGTCAAAAAGTACTTCGTATGAAAAACGACAAAAGATTCCTTTCATATCTTTTACTAAAACTCACCGAAGGGTAAAATTGGATATAAAATATTGTAGAAGGATGGAAATAATATTACATATTGAGGTAACATGGATGTGGATGATAAAATACACCCCAGTAAATACTTACGAATAAACAATATCGGATAAAAATGAGATTGTGATATTTCCCTTACCTTAGGTCTGATTTGCTTTGTATGTGTCCGAAGCTCCTATATAATGGTTTAAATAATGTTATTGACTTATTCCAGAATCATACATATTGATATGATATCATATATGGTCATATTCTTAGCTTCTTGTTAGTAATATTTCATTGTTACTTGTTACTCGGGTCTTTATTGCCTTTTGTTCTTATGCGTGTTTTGCCGAATAAATTCTTATTCTTCTTTTAAGGTTATAGATACATTATATCCATAATGGTATTAGTGTAACATATATTATATTTATTCATTCAATTCATTTATATAATTACTATGTAATGATAATCATGTAGAACGAGTCGCATCACATCGTGGAGACGGTATTCCGTACGTACGCACGAGTGATGATATCGTTCCTATGATCGTGGAATTGTATTGGAGTATATATATATTATTTCAGTATCAATATTACTTTATAATAATCATAAATGGTTACTCGTTACACCATTATACCCATCCTTGTAAGGTGGTGGTGGAAAATAGATTACACCACGGCGTGGAGACGGTATTCCGTACGTACGCACGCGCGGTGATTTCATTTTTCCGTAGGATGGATAAAAGGTGAATTAGGGTTGTTTCATATTTATAATAACATATCAGTATGTAAGTAATATTGATGTTATTACTTTATCATGAAACAACTAAACAAGAAGAAGTTGAAGAAGAAAGAAATTGAAAAGATCGGTAATGGATATTACCTCTTCTTTGGAACGCCTCTTTGAATCCTCGACTTAGGGAACTAATATTGGACATTGAAGAAAACCAAGACCTCTAGGATTATTCTAGGGAAGTGGAGAGGAGAAAATGGCAGGGGTTGGTCAAGCATGAGTGCTCAAATTGGTGTGAGGAGGAGGGGGAAGAGGTGCCCTTTTATTTTAATAGCATATCATTGTTTAGTGAAACTCGGTATTGCGTACGACGAAAGCTAACGAGGAAGGTCACGATTTCGTGTAAAGAAAGCCAAGCAAGTGTTGTGTAGAAAAAGATTACATTGATGATTTATATAACATAAAATTCTGGGGTGTTACATTTATCCATGGTCGGCATATTTCTCTAGTACGAGTGATATGGAAGTATAGGTGAGTACATGACGAGACCTGGGAGAGGGAGGTTGATGTATGATCGAATTGGTTGGAGCTTTTCAAAGATTATTCTTCTACACAGCCTTGATAGGGGAATTCGGGAACAAATTTCTTTAAGGGGGAAGTTTGTAAGAACCTGAATCTTCTTTTCAGGTATGTTTTCCTTTTTTTGGTGTTTTTGAGAAAAGGAGGTGTTTCTGGAAATTTCTTAAGTACATGCCGTGTACTCAGTTACCGCCGGTATATGTGTTCTAGCCGTGTAACGGCTGTTCACACGGTTGTGTGAGGTGACCTGAAGACTGCCTTATGTGGGGCCCGGAAAAGGCATTTACACTCCATGTACTTTTAAAATACACGCAGTGAACTTTATTTTTTTATTAAATGGACCGGGGTCGCGTCTAATTGGTAGAAGTGTCTTCTTCTTTTCCTTTTTCGACAGAGATCGTCCGTACGGCGCTGATCTTTCCTAGAGCCCCCGATCGAGTATCCCTTCTCTGATTCGACCGTCGTTGACTACGTTGGGATCACCACGATAAGATCTTCCTTCTTCTAGAGCTTCATTTCCTGATTTCTATTCATTCAATATTTATACTCAGTTGATCGTTTTTATCATTTTTTCATATCTATGGTGTTCTTGAGCGATTCAAGGACTGAGGTTTACATATAACGATTCTACGACACCAAGGTAGGTGGTTTGTGCCTTTCTGTCGATAGTCTTTGAGTTATATGTGTAAAAGTTCCTAATACCCTTGTTGGGGGTATTTCATGTTTACAGTTTTAGCCCTATTAATTTCCTTCTATGCTTGTATGCTTGAGTAGAGGTTAATTGAATATTAATAGGGTAAATTTCAATACATTGGAAGTGTTTTCCCTTGAATGTTTCATTATTGACTATTTGATCTTTCTTATCCTGTTAGGCTGCTATGCTTTTCATTCCTAGTGCTGATAGGATGGAGTGATATTATTATATTATATGCTGTGATATGCTATAGATTGTTTATCCAAGTAGTTCTTGTGGTTTACTTTGGCTACTTGTTATCATTTGTGCACATTTCATTACATGGGGATATAGGAACCTGATGTAGTGAAACCATATGGGAAATAGACGTTTAGGGCTTTCCCAGAGTTTATGTTATAATTATCACACTCCAAGACCATAGGGGGTATTGATTTTGAGTGCTCCCTCAGAGTGTCTATAGTTACGTTATGAGGCCACATGAGGAATTGACGTTGAGTGCTTCCTTAGAGTGCCAGCAGTTTACTGTTATAAGACTATAGGAGGAATTGACGGTGAGTGCTTCCTCAGATAGATTTTAATCACACATTACTAAATGGGGAATCAACAGTTAGTGCTTACTCAGTGATTCTTTGTAATATATTCTATTACATTGTGAACCCGAGGGGTTATGATATAATAACTACGTAGAGGGTTTCTTGTATTTTTTTGGTTGATTATATACTTTAATGTTAATGTTAGTAAATGAAACTATAGTATTTTTTGCTGCTGAGTACTTCCTTATTTATTGCTTCTCTTTACTTATTGCCAGCCATATATATTCACTGACTGTTAGGCCCAAATCTTTTGGTAGTTTCCTACTAGGATTAGTCTTACACCCTGTTTGGGTCAGGATTTTTGGCCCAAACAGATTATATTTCTACAGGTATAGATAAGGGAAAGTTCCCTTCTACTTCAGGTACATGACTACTTTGGAGATGGAGAGCATGGGACCAATCTGATGCTTGTGGTACTGAGTAGTTGATTCTTGTTTTTATATTGTACTTTGGTTTAGTTCTATATTCCATAATTGTGACTCGTATGGCTACTTTCCTAGACATATGTATCCTGCATCATTTATATATATGCTCCAGTTATTTCTTGATTCATTCTTCCATTGTTTACTATTGTATGGTATTATACTACTTCCACTATTTCTATGAGGGCATAATTTCCCCACTATCACACCTAAGGCCCTCACTGCTCGTCAGTAGCCTCTAGAATTCAGGGAAATGAACTTGAGGTAATGTGGCCAACCGGGTACGGGGCATCTTTGGGCAGCTTCCAGAACCGGGACATTACACTCTTTATTCAAATGTATCTATAAGGGATTTTAATTCTACAATAGAAAACACCAATCTAACTGAAATTTCTATCCTCAGTGCCAAATATAACTGGTACATGAGTCATTCAATAGAGTGGTTGTGAGAAAAATGGATACAGCCTTCACAAATGACCATGCTTTAGATAAACAGGATACCATTTCCAGCCCCACCCTTCTGAGAATTTATTCTGACCATCATCCTATCTTGGTCTCTATTTCTTACAAATCTTTAAAACCTTATTTTCCCTTTAGTTTCAACAATTCTTGGTTTTTAGGTCACGATTGTCATAATGTCATTAATAATTTTTAGACCTCTGTTTCTCACTCCAATGATACTTTTTATTTTCCTCTTAATTTCAAATATCTGAAACAAAATATTAAAATCTGGTATAACATTAAATCCAAACAAATTGGTAATGACATCCTTCATCTTGAGAATGAGCTACATCAAATCGAAAATAGAAACACTCACATGGACTTTTATTCGGATCAAAATCTCTAAATTAGCCTTACTGTAAATCTTAATTTTCTTCTAAAATTGAAAGAAAAAATTCATAAAAATTATTTCAAAAAAAATGGATAACTGATGGTGATAAAAATACCAAATTCTACAATTCTTTGCAGAGATTTCAGAAATATGGTAGACCTTTTTCTACTCTCAAAGATAGAGACAACCGTTTGGATAATGAATAAAACATATATTATCACACTGTTTACTTTTTTGAGTCTTTTTGTAATGTCCCCCGAAATAATAAGGACCTCATTAATGATATCATTCCAACAATTGTCACCGATATTGATAACACTTTTCTCATTGGTGTTCCCCTTGATCATGAAATTAGAGACACTATCTTCATCTGGAATCCTGACAATGCCCAGGGCCCTAATTGTTTTAATAATGGGTTATATCAAACATATTGGGATATCATCCAAGTTAATGTTTGAAAACTCATAAAATATTTCTTTTATAATGGCTTCCTACCCCATCGGTTAAATGACCAATTAATTAATTTGATTCCCAAGGTAGATAATGCCTCAGAAATTCATCTAAATCATCCCATAACTCTTATCATTTCTCTCTATAAAATTACCAAAAAATTGATTTCAAATAGAATTAACACTATTATGGATAAAATTATCTCCTAGAATAAATTTGGTTTTCTCAAGGGGAGATCCATCCAAGACTGTGCTTGTCTTGTATCCCAATGCACTAACATGTTAAACAACAAAAATAGAGGTGGTAACATAGTCATACAATTGGACCTTAGAAAAGATTTTGAAACAATGGACTGGGACTTAATTTTCAATGTTCTACATGTATTTGGCTTCAATAAAATCGTCATATCTAGAATTAAAACCCTCTTCAATTAAGCTAACATTTCCATCTTGATCAATGGCTCTCCCAGAGGTTATTTAAATTTCTCTAAAGGTTTCAAACAAGGATAACCCCTTTCTAAAATTCTCTTCTCTATAATAGAAGACTATTCAAGTCTTCTTCTCACATATCCGGTTAACCAAAAAAAGATCAAACCTATTTATGATTACAGAAATGTGAATGATCCCACTCACCTCCTTTATCTAGATGACATCATTCTATTTTTAAAAGGTGATATAAGAAACATCAAAACTATTAAAACCACTCTCACTCACTATGAGGTGGTCTGTGGTCAAGTCATTGTCTTGCAAAAATCCTTCATTTAATTTGGAAAAAACTTTTCAATTGGTAGGAAATATAGTATCATCAATGTGCTTAATATTAAAGAAGGTGCTTTTCCATTCAAATACCTTGGGGTTCCAATCTTTTGGGGTAGACCTAAAGAAATCTACTTCTCAAATTTTTTTGATCAAATTCAAAATCATCTTTCCACTTTTAAGGGAAGAACTCTTTTTATGGAGGGGTGACTCTATCTTGTCATGTATGTAATTTTCTCAAAATTTGTCTACTCGATGATGGTCTATATTTGGCCGGCAGGTCTCATTAAAAAGAATGAATGTTACATAAATTGTTTTTGGACAAACAACACATTGGATAGGAAACATGTGACTATTCCTTAGGATAAATGTTTTAAACCATAATACAGGGGTGGTATTGATATTAAAAACATAAATTCTTCAATGAGGCCCTTCAATCCAGATTAACATGGAAACTTATTCACAATAAATCCACCTCGATTTCTTTCATAAAAAAATAGGTTCCTTGATAGATTTAAAATAGGTAACAAGAATTTCTTGAATTCTTCCATTTGGCCCTCTATTAGACACATGTATGACAATATTATGTCCAATTATAGATGGATGGTCTCTAGAAAATCATCCATGAGATTCTGGATAGACAACTGGATAGGTGCTCCTCTTATCTCTTAGATTCCCCTAACTATATCCCTAGAAATATCAACACCACGGTTAGAAATGTTCTTAATTCTCATATTGATAGTCTTTATGATAATTTTATTAAAATTATTGATAATTACCCCTTTTATATCTTGTAATATCTATTGATTTGGGAACCTTCTCACAATGGGATGCTAGGTTCAAAAAATTTCTATAACCACTCATTCCATAACTCTGAAAATGGATTTTAAATGGATTAAATGTTTTTATAAGTCCAGGATTAAACCTTAAAGACTCACTATTATTTGGAGTATTTCCAAAAATTGGGTTTCTACTGATTCTTTTACAAAATTTTTTGGAATACATATTTTCTCTAAATATTATCTTTTCAAAAAACATAGAGAAAATACTAATCACTTATTTCTATCTTCTGATCCATCACTTCTCTTCGGAACAACATTTTTGACATTTTTGATTGCATATTTAAAATTCTTGACTCTATCAATGCCCAAATAAATTGTTGTGTTGCTATAGGTAAATCCCAACAAATTAAGAATTTGTCTCTTGCTGGGGTTGTAGAGCTTCTTCATGTGATATGGTATGATAGAAATGAAACTATTCACAATGATTTCTCACTAAAAATTAATGCAGTTAGAATGAGGATTCTAATCAATATTCGAGAAGATTCATTGAATTAAAAATGGAGTTTCAACAACTATGTGGTAGATTTTATGACCCTGAGACGTCTTTGAGTCAATGCCACTTTCAATCAGCCTAAAGGCACTCTTGAGGTTTTCTAGACACCACAACTCATAGGGTGGATTAAAATAAACGTGGATGGAGCCTCTAAAGGAAATCTAGGACCCACACAGTGTGGAGCCGTATTCATAAATCATATTGGTCATATCGTTGGGTTTTTTTGGGGGATGTAGTACTAAAACCTCTTTGGAAGCCGAAATGTTGAGTTTGATTCATGAAATCCTTTTCTCCTTGAACCAAGGTTGAACCACTTGTGGATTGAAAGTGATTCTACTACTGTAGTTCAATCCATTTAAAAGGGAGTAATTCATCTTGCTTGGCTTCTTACTACACACTGGTTGAATTTCCATCACTCTCTCCAAAACATCAACTACACTGCAACTCATACCTACCTAGAGGGAAATATGGTTGCAGATGGTCTCACCAATAAAGGAGTTTCAAGGACATTACCAAGCTAGAGGAGCTCCCAGAAAACTTTCTTCCCCTTCATGTAAAATATTATAATATTATTCCATATTTTAGACTCATGTAATCTCCCTTTTTAAAATAATTTTTTTTTGGGTATTTTGACCAAAGCTCCACCTTCTACAATTTCTTTTGTGAATAGTGCATAAAAGTGATTAAAAACTAATTTAATAAGATATTATACTCCACTGAACACCATAAATATTGGATTTTACACTAAATATGAATGTAGGGAGATTTCTACATCCACATACCCAGGATAATTTGATATCATCAAGATAGTATATTTTTATAGCTTCCCACAGTCTTCATGGATTTACATATACTAGAACCACCATTATTCAATGATTCTAATTCCAAGACTCCTTGAATATGATCATCAATATTTTATGGGATGTAACTACATCAAATGATATGATCCTCTTCCTCAATAAAGTATTCAACAACCTCTAGATCTTTAAAAATAAAATCCTGAAACACAGTCTCTACAAACATCATTATTCTTAGATGTTATTCACAACATAGTTATTGTCCACTATTAACACGATCTCATATGATCTTCAATAATTCAGTATCTATAGAATCATTGAGAGTGTTTAATATAAGTGATCAACACCAATACATGCCAATATCTCATCATCCGATATCTATTATTATTTATTATTAACTATCTCAGACTTCTGTAACACTATGTATTATAGGAACATATATCTGGATCAATTTCTCATCCTCCTCCTCCTTCCCTCTTTATCTCATTTTACTTGATCAATAGAATCAGTTCATATTCTTATTCTTCCTTGATACCTAGAGAGTTTCTCTTCCTTAGTTCTATATCAAGTTTTATTCTTTAAGAGTTACACATTTTCTCTCTCTTCATATCAAATTCTATATTATCTGATCACAGAATGTCATTTCTATATATTTTATATTAAAAATATTATAAAATCTTGGTGCTCTAATCCTTCTAATTATTTTCCTTAGAGTCTCCTTATGGGTGTGTACCCACGAACTCATTAATTTATTTTGCCTCAATTTATTGTCTCTACTATAATTTTGGGAATAATCAATTCAAATTTATTCTCATTTTATGCATACTAAATAAATATTAATGTAATTATACTAGAATTTATGAGAAAAATAATCTAAAATAATTTCCAAAAAATATCTAAGATAAATCATTCTTTATTAATTTCTGAAAATATAAACCATTTGTTGGTTGAGGAGTGTCTTATCTCTTTATAGAATGTGTTCATTTTAAATTTCATTATTATTTAATTTTATTCTCTAATTAAATATTAGATTAATATTTTTAACTTTTAAAATGAATCACAATTAATTTGTGATGATTTAATCAATTAAGTTTAGTTACAACCTTATTTGATATTTATTTCCTCAAAATATTAATTATAAAAATATCATTAGATTTATTCTTTAGAAATTTATCATAATTTTTTCATGTAATTTAATATTATGAATTTATTTGGAATGAATCTTATAAAATTTTAAATGACCCTTATTAAGTATCCAATTACTCTTATAAATCTAACACTTTTCAAAGTCTCACAAAATAGTGAATATTATGAATTCTTATTCTACCCTTACAAATTTCCAAAATACTCTGATGATGTATCAGAGTTAGTCTTATAAAGAACTGATTTTTTATTCTGAAGTAACCAATTACTCTTATAAAATATAGGGTTACACTTCCAAAGTATTGTGTTATCATTTTGATGTCATGAGTTACCCTTAAAAACACATCAATGAAAATTAAAAGTGCTGCATAACTCTTAAAATGTCATGCCTTTTTCAATTCTTTGATATATCCAATACTGGCCTCTGAGTGGATTCACTCTCCTCTCTCTATAAAATTTGGTTTCCTGGGATCATAATTTTATAAGGGAGAACTCAGTTGATTGGGGCGCCTCCCCATTCCTCTCCCTCACTTAGTGCTACACTTCCTTCTCTTTCCACATTATTTCTCTCCCCCAACTATCCCTTTTGATCTATGGTTTTCTTTCCCCATTTTCTTCATTTCACATTGCTTTCCCTCTCCCGATTTTCAGGTTAGGTTTATTAATTTCTGTGCATCTAGATTTGTGTTCCCATTTGATGAAGGAAATTTAATGTGATTTAGTCTCATCATCTTCAGTGACAATCTGTTGAATATTTTTCATGTTTAGGCCTTTAATGTTGATTTGGTTCTCCAGTTAGTGTCCTGGAATATGGCACAGTTTTCTGTTACGGCCCTAGGCCTCCTAATCTCTTCTTTAGCCTCACAATCATTCAATCCTATCCCATTCAGAAAGGTGTGGTATATTTCAAATAGGTTTTGTGATGTGTGGTGTGGGAGGTCAATGGTGTTCTAGGTTGATGTTGACATTGACAGTTCCGAAGGTAGTGGTTAATGATCTTGGTTTGTAATGGATTTCAATCGACCAATTCTTCTTTATTCTAGCTTAATGTTACACTACTCCACTGTAGTATGGTCTGGTGTAGTGGTTATCCCAGAGGATTTGTGATGTGTTGAGCAAGTGATGATGGTGTTTCAAAAGGCATGATCCGCCTTTATTTTCATCTTTATAGTGCTTGTGTTTGGACACCGCTGGTCATGCCTCACTAGAATATCTATATGTTTCTAATACAATAATTATTTATTATTCCATCACTCCCATTTAGGTTGGTCTGGTGTGGTTCTATCATATAGGTTTTGGGTTATTTTTTGGGGTGAAGTATTCTAGGAAGTGTGGCCTTGAAGACGGTGCTCATGGTGGTCCCAGATTTGTTCATTGTAGTTATTTTCATGTGCACTGTTCTTTTAGTTGTAATTCCTGATGGCTGGTGATCCCTAATATTGGAAGAACTATCCACAACAGCGGTGGTTATTGATTATCTGTGGTATTGATGGGGATTTCTACCTTAAAGTTTTTCATCTATGATCGTTCTGAGTTTGTGGTGTTCATTTGGTGTGTTTTTTCAACGATGATGGTGATTTTATATGTTCAACATCATATTCTAGTGGGTTTTCTTCACCGATGACCCGATGTTAAGATTGGTTAACTTTTTGTCAGGGTATATTACAAAAAAGACATGTCCTAAGGTGGTGAATCTGTTTGAATTATGTTTTTTTAATTTGAAAGTATAATTTTGAATCTAATGTTTGGTGGTTTAATTCGTGAAATTATATGATTTTTCTGGTTCCCACTTAACCAAAAATGTTCTTTTAAATATAAATAACCAAAATGAAATGGTGGTATCTCAAATACTGAAATGGATCTTATAAAAAATTACTTATCCAATTTTCAACGTCAACAAACAATTCCATATAACTTCAAATAATCACTAAACCTATTGAATTTAAATTTTGACTTCTAAAATTATCTCAAAAATACTTCAAATAACTTTAGAAACTGTAAGAATATTTCCAAAGTACTATAATACAATTCCAAATACTTCTTGTAACATGTAATATCATCTTTATATACGTCACTAGAACATTATTTCTTTCTTATTTCTAACTTTACTTCATGTTCTTCAAGCCTTCATCTAAGAGATATTAAATACTAAACAAATCATCAAACTTGGTAAATACTATATAGACGGTCTCTCAAAAATTCATGTATCTTTTTCTCAAAACCTTGAACTTCTTTCAACATCTTCTTTAATTATAGTTATTCAAACTATTTTAAAACTAGTTTAATAGATATATATTCCAAATAAACAATAAACTATTATATAATTTTATATTTAAAATAACGAACACTTTATATTTATTCCCTTGAATACCAACTAAAAAATCATCAAATATAATAGTTTATATCTAGAATTTGTCCACCCAGGTATTCAATGATAACAACACCACTCTTATTTACCCATTAAAGAATGTGAAACATCTTCATATTCTTTATTAGGAATATTTTTTCTCCATCACCCAAGACTCCAAGACTTACATATTGAAAATATTATTGAAAAAACAAAAAACAACTATATGGTACTTAAATCCCCCTTATTGTGCTTGATGAAAATATCTTTAACTATTTCATAAAAACTATTGTAAATATTTTCTTCTTCTCTTTAAGAAGTTTTTATTCTCATACTTATTTATGATAAATTAAAAAAACTTTGGGTAAGGATAAATCCAACTCATCTCCTCAACTTCCTCAATTTAGAAAATCATGTTCTCACCTTTGGAGTTTCTCTCTATACCATTCTTGATTGAATTAGTTAATTCCCCATGAGAGAAGGGTTCCACCACTTTTTATGAAATGTTACACCAGTTAATAAACTCTAAGACTATACTATCTTTGATAAATTTAGAAAAAAGAGTGTTCAATTTATATAACAAAGTTTTCTATATACTACCTACAATGTGATACCAACTCTAACATTACTTCTTAGGGACTATACAAATAGGTTCTCAATACTTTTTTTTTCAACTTACACTAAAATTAAATTAACACATAAAAACATTAAATTTTAATGTTTAATTATACCCGATTATTCTTTAACAAGAACCCCTAGAACCATATTTAACAAAAAGTATAATACTTTGGGAAAAGTGATAATATTACCTCAATTTTTTAAAATCAATCAATAATTACATATTAAACCAAGAGATGTAAAAATTATGGAAACCTCACATCCTTATCTCCCTCTCAAGGTATAGATTCAATAGACATCAATATAAATAATTATTCTCTTTAAGAAAATGTTAATGAATTTATGATACTAATTGAAACCTAATATAAATTGAGATAATGAAATTGATGTTTTTAAATTAGATAAATTAATACATGTTTGTGTATTCCATGATTTATGGATCATATATATTGCATAGAAATTGTGTAATTCATTAGTATCCCATTTTCATTCTTCAACTTCAATTCCCAATATAGCATAGAAAAAATAAACAAAGTGTGTGAATAACGCGAGTTTTCTTCACCTCCTTAATGAGATAAACAAAGATAAGAATTATTGTTGAAACAAAACAACCCTTTATATATAGCTCTAAAATATTTATAACTCCCTATTCTTTCTTTATAATTCATTTTACAAATCTATTTTTCATTGGAAATTATGGATGGGTTCTCCTCTTGAGCATTCTTTTTAGCTAGAATATTCATATTTACATTATAATATAGATGACATTCATTATTTTTGTCTTGCTCCATCTTCTAAACTAAATGTTACTTGGTTGGCCACAATTTTTAAAAATTATTTTGGAATATGATCAACATTTTTCTTATGTATTTATTCCAATTTTATAGAAACAATCAAGGTTTTGGAGTAACGATTGATTTTATTTTGTTGGTTAATGCATCATTTTTTATTAGTAAAACTATCAAAAATTTTATTTAAATATTTCCATAAATTTATCACCTTATAAATAACTCTTAAATATCATTTAGGTTACATTTATTTAGAAACCTTGTATGAATGTTGAATTCTACAGCTAAGATTCATTAATCTAAAAAAATCCTACCATCCCCTTTTTGGATTGATTCCATTTTCAAATTCAAATTTCTTGAGTTTATATTAATGTTCATATATATTTTAAAATGTTCTATGTTGTGGATTTTAGAAGAGGAGAAACATCTTGTCATGAGTTATACATCCCATTAACCTCACTTTAGTGATTTATTTGGAATATTTTTCTTAGTTTTATTATTTTGTTCTCTTCTCAAGGCTGGAAAGCCTTTTTATCACTTGTTTCAATTTTTTTTGTGTTTTTATCCCAATATTAGTTTAATAGTTGTGTTGAGTTAGTTTGTACCATCAGATTTCTTCATTGGGATCATTTTTTCGCTGGTCTCATAGAAATTGGAAATACAATAATATTTATTCTTGCAGAACATACTATTATTCTTAAGTGGCATCTTCATCTGTCCAAAATATTTTATTTTAATTTTATCTTTGATTTCTCCTAATTCAATCCATATATTTTTTTATAAGTTGAAATGTTACACGAATAGTCAATAATAATGTAAACTAACCCCAAAAACAAAAACTATGGACAATAAATATCATTCATTTTCTTATAGATGGAGAATTCCCATATTGAGAACATTGTTATTTTTAGAATTTTACACAACTATTTTGAGCACCATTGGAGGAGATTCTATTTTCGTATATACCAGTATCCACCCATGACACATTGGTGTGTTTTCTAAAAATTTATTTCTCTATTATTTTCTCATATTTTAAATTGAATCCAGAACTTATAGATAAAAAAACATCAATATTGATAGATTTATTTGGGATATGAGATACCTATTCCCAAGATAATAAATTACGTGTTTCTATAAATTATCTCAATCCTCCTTTTCAAGGAAAGATAGTCTTATTAGAAGAAATAATATTATCAAAAACTGTTGTGGCAGCAATATTTCATTAAAAATGTATGGGAAGATTCAACATGTGTAGTTTCTAGATTTAAAGTATTTACATTAAACTCAAAGAAATTTATATTGAGTGGTATTATCATTATAATGTAATCTAATAATACCTTTTTAATCAAATTTTAGCTTCTTAATTTGATCATCATGTATTTTTTACTTACATGTAGAGAAGTATCAAGGTCCTTGAATCTATTGGCTTTGACCTTCAACTAGACATCCTTGAAACTAAGAGTATATTTATGGGATTATTCTAAAGATTTTATCTTCTATTAACTATTTTTTATATTATTTATGTTCCAATTAATGCATATTTGTGAATTTTGTTCAATTATTAGAATTATTTCTCTATTTATTTAAAAGTATGGATCCTTTTATTTCACTTCCTTGATGAAATAGTTGTGCTTTTGTATCTATATTCATAAATTATTTCCTATTACTTTAATATCTTCTATAAACAACAATTTTTAACCATATTTTTCCTAAATAAAAAAAGAAATATGACTAAAACCATCAATATAAACTTTCTTCATATAATTGTTAATCTTATTATAGAGGTTTTTAGTTGATTTAATAAATCCTTCATCTTTATAATATGGACCTGATTCCTCAAAAGGATAATTATTTACAGATTTACTAGGGGAACTGACACTTTTACTACCTTAAAATAATAATGTTTTATTAAACTTTATAGAATTTTTATTAAATTTAATTTCCATTTTATTCTATTATTTCTTCATGGTTTGAGTTGAAACCTCAATGTTAGTACTGAATGTGATAGGAACTAAATTTTCCATCCGATGTTCTTATAGAAACTTTTTAAATATTTAATTCATATAATTTAGATAAAAAACATTCAAATAAAAATAGATACAACTACAGGGAATATGGTTAACTTTAAAGTCATTATAGTTCATAGGTATTAGTGTAGTCATGAAAGGGTGAATCAGGAAAGGATAATTTTTTTTAAAAATGTAACAGTTCTTATAGTAATTTAACCCCTTTGGTATTTGAACCATTTTTTCTAGTTAATAAATATAGATATGTTTATATTTTATATATCACATAATACCACATGAAAAGAAATAAATAAATTAAATATGGTAAATAGAAAAACTTGTTATTTTTATATGGTTCTTCCCCACAAAATAAAATATATTTACTTTCATTATTGGGGTGTTAGAGTCACAAAATTTATCAAGAGTAAATGAAACTGATTAAAAAATGGGTTTAGAAGGTAAAATCCTTCACTCAACACCACCACTATTTGATTTTACATCTGAGTTACCCTCAGGGAATTTCAGTATCCACTTCTATATGATAATCACCTATCTTCATGATAGTATCTTTATACTAATTTCCATAGTCTTTATAGAATTATCAATATTATAACCACTCGTATTTAATGGTTATCCACCCAAACCTTTTTGAAGATGACCAATAATCTGTTCTGGGATGTCACTACATCATATGACCTGATCCAATTCAATAATAGTATCTTTTACTTCTTATAAATATTCCAAAACAATAACATGAAACCATGTATTAGAAAACATTCTTGATCCCATATCTTGTTTGGATTCTAATCACTGACCTCTCTCAAAATAAGATCCTATGATCTTAAAAAATCTAGAAAATTCTCAACAACTAAGAGAACACGACACAAGTGATCAACACTGATACATTCAAATCTATCCCCATAAATTCGTTCTTAATGTTTTTATTCATCATCTAATACCTCTAAAATATTGTGTACCACATTAAAAAATCTCTATATCTGTTAATAATTATTCTTTTTTATTTTACTCACTATATCCGGTAAATAAAATCAAGTTAGATTCTTATTTTTTCCTTGATATATAGAGATATCAACTTATTTAGGTCTTAATAAGGTTCTCATATATTATATTTATAATTTTTATCTATCTTATTATCATCTTTTAGAATCTTGGGTCATAGAATATATTTTCCATGTATTTTAATACGAAATTTCTTTATCAATCTCAATGTAGTGATCCCTAAGCACATCTTCCTCAAGATTTTCACGTGGATGTGTTCATGATACATAATTAAATTCATTTTCTTGGAAATAACAATTTCTCATTTCTTCTCATCTTATCCAAGATAAATAAATATGCACTTAATTCTACTAAAAGGAAAAAAAACCTTCTTCTTAAAATATTTTCAAAAATATATGCAAAGAAAGGATTATTAATGACTGTATAAAAATATAAACCATTTATATGTTGCGGTGTGGGTTATCAATTCATGATTTGAGTGATTAAAAAATATTAGTAGGATTCAAATTCATTTTAACATATAATATAAAATTGAAAATTTCAAATTTCAATAAGAATAATAATTCATTTTTGATGATTTAATGAATAAATATTAGTTCTAGATTTATCTGATATCTATTTTCTCATAATATTAATTATAGAAATAAATTTGAGTTACTTTTTTCAAAATTTCCTAAAATTTCAAGATGAAATTGTCTCTTAATAAGTCCCCTGAAAGGAAAATTACTAATTCTACACTAACCCTTACAAAGACCACAATTACTCTTATAAAGTCATCATTAGTAAAATTATCTAATATTGATTACTATTTTGAAGTCTCAGATTACTCTTATGAAGTACTGGAGCACTCTTCTAAAGTATTAGAGTAACTCTTATGAAGTACTAAGTTACTCTTCTAAAGTCACCAATTATTCTTCCAAATACTTGAGTTACTATTTTAAAGTACTGGGTTACCCTTATGAATTCATTGGTTGACCATATATGGTAATTTTTTCACCCATCTTAACTCATCAGAAATTCTTGAAAAGTTATTTAAGAGTATTAAAAATTTATTCCTTTTATATTTTTCAATATCTCTAATATCTAAATGACTCTTACAAACTAAAAATGACTCATTTAAAAAATTAGTTATCCAATTTTTTACTTCCACATAGAATTATAGATAACATTAAATAATACCAAAACCTATTGAATTAAATATTCTCAAATTATCTAAAAAATAATTCAAACAAATTCAGGAAGTATATTAATATTTTTAAAGAGATTTAATACAATTCCAAAGTCTTCTTGCAATATATAAAATATCATTTAGTTATTAACTAAAAATTCACTAAAAAATATTTTCTAGCTTCACTTAATCATATTAAAACTTTCATCCAAGAGATATTAATCATTAAACACCAAAACTATATTTCTAAATACTTAATGGATAGTCTCTCAGATCTTTGAAAAATTTCTTCTAAACATATAAAACAACTTCAATCCTCTTATTTGATAATAATTATTCAAATTGTTTTGCAACCTTTTCAACACCTTGATATTTAAAATCCACTAAAAACAGTCATAGATTGTTCTCTTCACAAGCATCATCAATTTTCATTTATTACCATAAAGGATAGTTCAAAAATCCTAATATATAAATATTTTTTATATGGAATCTATCTAGCATTGTATTCGATGAAAAAAATCCACACTTATTATCCTTTAATGTATTGGAAACACATTTATATTATTCATTAGGTGGATTCTTCCTATACCACCCAAGACTCCAATACATTCATGTTTAAATTATTACTAAAAAACATTCAACATAACATCAACTTAGTGGGACCAAGCATTGTGTAAGAGGCAATGAGAATGATTCAGGTGATCTAATAATGACTGGTGATAACTTATAGTATGTTTTATAAAGTTCATTGGCACCATCCCTTGGAGTAACTAATTGTGGAGTTTTTTTCTTAAATTTATCACCATGGTTAGGTCACTAGAGAATTATAAATCTACAGAATTTTACTATAAGATATGTTAGACCCTTCAAGATCACTGAAGGGATCATGGAAGTTATATTTTGGTCATATTTACTTCTTCAGTTGGAGTAAATTCAAGATGGATTATACATATCCCAATTAATGAAGTATATTATAGATCCATTATATGTGTTTAATTAGGAGGATATAGTGTTTAAACCCTATGTATTAGTAACCAAGTAGTCAATACATATTGGAAATTCTTGGAATAATGTTTTGTGTGGAAAATCCATTCTATTGGTCTTATTGTTATTGTGAAACATGAGTGACTCCCATGAGACATGAGAGTATGAAAACCCTACGATGGAGTAGCACCCTCACTAATTTAATGATTATATAACTTTGAGTTAAATTTATGAGGGTAGAAAATGATTTATTATAGAGAATTATCATATACAAAAATGTCATTTCCATGTCTACATTACATTATTTATTGATTTTAATTATTCAACTTAGTTCCCACACATTTTTATTATTAAATTTAAGGAATTTGGGGAAGAAGTTCATATTGCACGATTCTTTTATGGTTAGAGAAAATCATACGAATCAAATATGCAAGTTAAGTAGCACAATTTAGTAGAGCTCACATAGTTAGTGCATGATTTTACAAACTATTTAGAAAAACCATGCATCTGCAAAAAGTGTGTCTAGCAAAAACTGAAAAGTTAGTGCATGATTTGGAAACCTGTGAGATGAAATATTACAACCTTACCTAGTTTATTAAAATTTTGTTTTACATATATACCCATAGATCATTTAAACCCCCTAATTTTCCCAATTATTGAACTCTCCATGACCTTGTGCAACAATGTACCCTTATCCCTTCACTATTCCTTGAATTCAAGCAGGTTTTCACCTTGGTTTTTCCAGAAACCTCTTGATATGTAACTTTTTCCTCATTCCTAGATTATTTTCTCTACTCTTACATGGTTTTTATCTTTCCCTATAGCCACAATGACCTATGGTTTCTCTACCCAATTATAGTGTATATGTTTTGATTTATAGATATTTATATTTATTTCTAATGGTCTTCCTTCTTCATTGCTTGTTGATTCACCTTGTTTTCCAATGGTTTCATTAATTTAGGTAGTTTCAGGAGGTAACCTTGTTGGATGAAATAATTATGATTTGTTTATTTCAAATTTTTTTTATTATTTAAAATAATTTTACGATATTTTAAGTATTAATTATATGTGATTTGGTTATATCAAAAGATTATCCTTTGATTTATATAAGTAAAAATTGTTTTAAACACTTGTTTTGTATATGAATATCAAATCTACATGTTATTTTCTTAATTAGTGGACTATTCTAAATGGAATGGATGCATCGAATGTTTTTATTAATGAAATTTGGATTCTATTAAAAATTGATAACACATGGGAAGCCTAGTGATTAGGTGGGAAGACTAGGTAATGTAAAACTTTGTACAACATTCCCTAACCAGCCTTAGATTATTCCACACAAACTAAAATCTACTATGATATGGATATGGTTCCATCAGAAGGGTGCCACCATAGTACTAGGTCAATATGGATCTCTCCTAAGTGTCTTGTGCGTACATTGGGTAGAATTGGTTACTTGTGAGAGAGTGAGAGGATCCTAGGATTCCCATGACCTTTTTTACCATAGGGGGTTTCTCCATACTGCTTATATTGGAGTGTTTATTTGTCTTATATTACCATTTTTATTTATATATTTTTAAATAAAATTGTTGTGACAACTGCTTTAAAAATGGTAAAATATTGTTTTTATATGTTATATATTCAGACTATAAAACTTGAAGTTAATTGGAAATGGCCTCTTAGGAAACAATTGGAGGGATCCAACTAGGATAGTTATGATCATACCCTACATAAATCCTATGAGTATAGAAAAAACTTGTTTTGACCGATACATGAAAAATCAAGGCACTACTTAGAGGAGGTTGGTATTCATGTTAATAGAGATTTGGTTATTGGAGGTGATATGTTTGGAGTAATCCATTATACTACACAAAGAAGTGTCTTATTTTTTTGCTAAATTTTAGTTTTCGTCCATATTGTATATTCTTAGGGTTTTTATTAATAAGTCTTTTATTTTTCATAAAATTATGATTTGGTCAAAATATTTTTTTAAAAAAAACTTGAAAGGTGTGAAGGACCATCACACCTTTGAATCTTTTTCATGTATCCAAAAATTTTTTCTATCCCTTAACACCTTTTTCATAAATTTATAGAAAATGTGTTTTGGGAGAAAACACCTTTTCCTAATCCAGATTTTGTTAGCAAATTAATTATATAAATTTTAGTTTATTTTAATTTTTACTTTGGTTTTGTTTTGCTTATATATATATACATACAAATAAAAATTACTTTTATGATTATTATAAATGATTATTAATTTAATTATAAATTTTTAATAGTAAAAAAATTATTAAAAATTATTTTTTCTATATTACTAATTTAAGTAATATATTTTTTATCACATTATTAACTACATTATTAGTTATATTAATAATTATATCATTTAAATCATTAATCAAATTTATCATTTTAATTATCGTAAATATGTTATAATATAATTTATATTTATTTATAATGTCACCAGTAACATTTAATAGTAATAAAATAGTTAATAAAAATTTATAATAATGAAATTAATAATATATTACTTAATAGGAATTATACCCATAAATTTTATAATGTGTAAATTTTTTGTCTTTAAATAATAAAGTATGTGTCATATAAATAGGTTTATATTTATTATATTTATTAAATAATTTTTATTTTAAATTATTTTTATATATATTTCGTCATTGTATAAATATTTCATTTGGATTGTATTTATATTTCATATGTTATATGCTTTCAATTTCACCTGCATGAAACATAATAATGTATCATGTAGGTGTCATTTAAATCCTATAAGTTATAAAATATATGCAAAATATAAATGAAATTTTAAACACTAAAAAATAATATAATTTAAATGAAAATAAAAAGAACCTTGTAAAAACAATTTAGAAAAAGAATTATAGTAGAAAAAAATAAAATTTTGACATGTAAATTAATTTTGCTTTATCATATAGATGATTTTTTTTATTTTCAACTATGATTATATGTTTAGGATATGTTTTGTGTTTTATTTTTTCTGTATTTATTGTTTTTTATTTTTTAATCATTTAATGTTACCTACATGAAATTCAATAAGTTTGGAAATGTTTCAAGTAGTCGAAATTAAAATATTATAAATTTTAAACTATAAGTATGATATAAATTACATTTTGAATATATGATAGACATATAAAAAATAGTTGAAAATAAAAACAATTTCATCAATATAGTAGAAAGGAAATAATATAGATAAAAGAAAAAATTATTATTTTAAATCATTTTAGTTAATATAAATTATATAAATCAATGAGTACAATCAATATATATGATGAGGTATTATCCCAAATTTTGTTGTGCTAATGGGATACCCATATCGAGATCACCGATCTATGTACAAGGGTGGACTATGATGTGATTTAAGGAGATATTCCCCTGGTAATAGAACCTCAACTGTATTTTTCTCTATATGTGTACCATCTGAAGGTGGTTTCATTGGGATGTCATTATATGCACCTAACCCTTCTCCAAATATGTAAGTGGAAGGACCAATTATATAATGAGGGAACCTTAAGGCAAGTGAAGTCTCAATCATAAAATATTGAGGTAATGGAAATGACTCTTGATATAAGATAAAATTAGCCATTCCTAGTGAAAAATATAGATATTATATCAATATGAATGCATCAAATTCATGATGGTTCACATCCAAAATATGTTGAGGCTTAGATTATGGAGTTTCTTCCACTTCATATGGAACAGGTGCAACCTCATGGGCAGCACAATATGGTCTACATCATCGTTTTCATGGAACATAAACATAAAAAGACACTGGAGGAGGATCCTTATGGTTACATAAGACTCTTAAACATATTAGTGCATGATTTTTTAACATAAATATCAAATTATTACAAAACAAATATCATGAGGGAAAGTATCTTTGGAATACTAGGTTCATAATACATCAAAAAAAATCTAAAAAATGAAATCCTTAATTTATTCACCATAATGAGATCATGAATAAATTTGAGAACCTAAAATTACATAGTATAACTTGAGGAATATATAAAAGAAATGGGTGAGCTAAAAATACCTATAAGAGAATAATCATGATAAGGAAACATAATGTGTGAGTCTGAGTCAATGGTATAACAAGATATCATAAAATAGAGGGCTCATAAGTAATTACATGGAAGAATAACCTAGAGAAAATGAAATCATAACATCATAGAGACATAATAAATGTATCATAAATATATTATATAATTGAGACAAGATTCATGGATAAATTCCTAGACAATATCATACGGTGGAAAAAATCTCATAATGGATTAGGTTTTCTCTCTAATCGCATACATAATGTCTCATGAGACAAAATATTTACCCAATATGTTGAATAACTATCTAGGAAACCCGTAATAACATTTTCAATATTATTTTTTTCACAAAAATGAAAGGAATCATAATGTATAAACATAATAATTACCCATGCAATGAATATGGGTTTCATAATCTTTCATGATATAATAATCAAAGAGAATTTCATAATGAAGGCATTTAAGAAATGAACATAAGGCATGTAGTAACCCATAAAAGTAAGGAATAATAATCTTGGTATATATTTGAGAGAAATATACACATAATTTACAAGAGTTAAATAATTTTAAAGAGAGTGATAAAGTGAGTTAGAGAGGTAATGTTCTTAACCCGATGAAAAGGGTGGTTTAGAAAGATATCTGTTACCTCAATACCAACTTGTAATTTGGGTTATTAATCTTCATAAATAATAAACTTACATTAATTATTTAATTTCATAAGAAAAAATTTCAATTTAATTATTTATTTTTATTTTATTTTTTATCATGTTACATTCAATTACTTAATTATTTAAGTTCATTTTGGATGTTTTGATAATATTATGCTCATATGTCTGAAATTACTTTTGTAAGTTGACTAAGTTCAAAGAGATTATTATTTTATCATATAAAAAATTAAAAATATTATATAATTATCATATTAATATATCAATTTTTATTTTAAAACCATTCATGAAATATTATTATGAAAAATGAATTATGGTATAAACATGGAGACGATAGGTCCTACGTACAGATGAGTAATTTTTTCATATTTCAGTTATTATGATGGAATGATGGTAAGTATTATTTTCAATGTACAAAATGATCATTATATAATAAATATAATTTTTTAAGTTTTATATTCACTTATATATTCCATCCATGTGTTTCTCTAATAAAAAATGAATCGCATCACTTCAAAGATGTAGTAATCCACATATACGCATAGGTGTTGTTATCATGTTTCTATGAATGGAAAGGTAAATTAATATATGATATATTAATTTTAATGAAATATATGTATTTTATGAATATCATATATATATATATATTGAATCTATCATAATAATCATTATTTTATTCACCACAATGAGATCCTAAATTTTATCCTAAATACATTTTAAATGAATAATGTTTATCAATTTTAACAATGTTAATATATAATAATCATTGAATAATATTTTAAAGAGGTGGAAGAAGACATAAAAGAAATATGCTCTGTTAATAACGATACCACTTATTCAAACAACATCCTTAGGTTTACAACAAAAGATTCGCAAGGGTGGTTATCTGATCATACCAAGGCCTCTAAGAAGTGTTAAGGGGAGAAATTAAGGTATTTATAAAATTAAGGAACGAAATAAAATTCTATTTAAGTGTGTATAGCTGAGTAGAGGGGTGTCCATTTATAACTGGGGGAGGGAACCCACATGGAAATTTCATAAAAGAATAAAAAATGATAAAGGTATTCCACAAAAAAATGATTCAAAATGGATATATATTTTATGGTGGGATAGTATAAGGTTTAAATATAGACATAAAATAGGATTTATATATTTTTAATAAGAAACATTAATTTTTTTTATTTTAACTCATTGGTAAATCCATTTTACCCTTAACTATGATAATTAATTTTTAATGTTTTGAATATTCATTTTGACAAAAATTTATGTTAAAATTATTACATAATATTAATTATTTTTATTCTAAATATAGAAATTTTTTTATCAATTCAATTTATTAAAGTGGTATAACTAAATTTTAAAAAAATTAACATGCGAAATTTCTCGAAAAATGGGGTTTTTAAAAAATATATGTTTCAATCATAAGATGATATTATATTAACTCTAAGACTAATAATAATTATCATATGAATTTAAATTATTATATATAGATATATAATCTATAAATTTAATTTAAATAATTCCCCAATAGGTTTTATTTTAATTAATTAGAATGGAGAAACACTATACATTAAAAATAGTTTTTAGGAAAATGTGTTTAAATCCAAAAAATAAGCTTACACTAAAATTTGGTATAAAGATGATTGAAATGTAATTAATTAAAATAAAAACTAATAAATAATACTTAAGTTAATTTTAAATATAATTAAATGAATAATGTAACTTTTAAATTACTTAATTTATTGAAAATAAATGATAATGTTACAAAATCCATGTTTTCACTATTCCTTGAAAAATATTTTTTTTTGAAAAATTCCGAAATTTCCCCTTAAATTAAATTTTATGGTGATTTAAAATTTTATTTTAATATTATAGAATTCATTTTATAAAATTTATAAAAATTAATTATAATATTTTCTTGTAAAAATAAATAAAAATATTTTTTATGCATTTGTGTTTTATGAATAAAATGTATTTATTAAAAAATTGAATGGTTAATTACTAATAATTTATCAACAGTTTTTTATTTGATTAAAAATTTATATATGATTCATAATTGGATTAATCCTATCCATACATACTAATTTAACTAAACTGTTAAAGAATTCATGTTAAAATAATAATATTTTATTGTTCGTTTAGGTTGAGTGTTTCATGTTGTATATGCTATCAAAAATAGTTTTATTTGTTTTTTAACTAAGGTTCTTACATTCTACCCCCCTTATGAAATTTCACCCTTGGAATTTCATATTAAATTCTATGTTGAAAATATATGAGGGTACCTTAAGCCTCATGACTTCATTCGATTCTTATGATTTCTCTTCATATTTGCGTTTCCGCTACAGTACTTTGGCTTAGAGAGTTGTCTTGTTTTTTAGAACAGTATCTATATGGTCCAAGATCTTCAATGGATTCCCCTCATAAGATAGATCATTTTTTAGTAGTAGGACCTCTAAATTTAGTACATGTGATGGATATATTATTTACTTCATCAAGAGGGATACATGGAATACATCATATACTTGAGAAAGGGTTTTTGGGAGTGATAATAGATAATACATAGCTCCGATGTGATTGAGAATATCAAAGGGGTCAATGTACTTGAGGCTTTAATTTCCCTTATTCTTAAATCTCATGACTCTTTACCATGTAGATATGTATAAATACACTTTATCCGTAACCTTAAACTCAAAGTCTCATCAAGGATTGTCTGCATCACTCTTATTCCAACATGGTGCAGTCTTCATGTGTTACTGAATAATATTAAATTTTTTTCCATTTACGAAACCATTTTTGGTCCCAAAATCTTGTGTTCAAAAAATCAACCCAACTAACATGTTTTCTACATATCTTCCCATAAATGGATTCATAAGGGGTAATTTTTATGCTTGAGTGAAAGATATTATTATATAAGAACTCAACCAGAGAATGATATTATTACCATCTTTCTTTTAAGTACATCGATAGTGATCTGCAAATGTATTTTAGTTAATGAAATATTACCTCAGATTGGACATTATTTTGGGGGTGATAAACCATACTAAATTTCAACTAATTATTAAAAGTATATTGATTATCTTTTAGAACATTGATGTAAATCATGGATCTTGGTCATATATAATCGATGGTGGTATTCCATGTAGTCACACCACCTCTATGATCCATATCCTTATATTTTTATTGAGTGATAAGTATTCTCGCATTTAAATGAAGTGGGAAGTCTTGTTATGATGATCCACCACAACCCATATGAAATTATTTTGTCTTGATAAATTTGTTAGTACAGTGACAATTTCCATGGTGATTTATTAACATCTCTATATAGGTATGGTTAATGTTTTCATCATAACCTTAGAATTTCCACTTTTAGCCTACACTTTCTAACCTACCAGAAAACATTATGTACATTCTATGATCTCCTTCTCCATATTTTCCCAATAATAGTGATATTAGAGATATTGATACATCTTTATGCCCCCTAGGTGGATGGAGAAGGTTGAGATCTTTTCATTATTCAACATATCTTTCTTTATCTTAAAATTTTATGGTATATATAGTCATGAAAAAAATCGTAAAAATCACTCTTTATTAATTTTGAACTCAAAGGATTTCCCTTTTATTAAATCATCAAAATTCTTATGGATTTATACATAATATCTTTGAGTATCCTTTATCATATTAAAAATGTATGATTGATCAATAATTTGATAAAGTAATTATGATATTCCCTCTTCTTGATTCTTATGTCCATCCTTTTCAAGTCTAAGAATACTCGATCCTTCTCAATTATCATCAACGACAAGGTTATCAGATCCATTATATTTAGAGCATCGTTCACTTAGTTTTATTTACAATGATGTAAATGGATTAATAACTCTCATTCCATTATCAAATCTAACCATATTATTTGATACGTATTAATTTACTTCAATGCGAATATATATTTTAGGCTCTTATGGTCTATATATATTTCACACTTCTCCCTATAGTGTTAATTTCCCAATATTTTCAATTAAAATATCACTACAACAAACTCCTGATCATGTATTGGATAACACTCAACATAAAATTTCGACTTCTCTGAGGAAAAAGCTCTCAATTTGGCATTTTTATCAGTATATAGCCAAAACCTATATTTTAAGAATCACTTTATATAATATAAAGTTCCCAACTCAAGGGAATCATGAAGACTTGTAAATTGATAAGATTCATTTTCATCTTCTTAAAGATCTCTTCACAATCACTGGTCTTGAAAAAATTTACTACCTTCCATGTTATCTTGGTTTTTGGGTTTTAAAATCCTAATAAGTTTTTCAAAAATCATCGGTAATACACTTCATGTCAATGGAAACTAAGGATCTCTGTTACAGATGTTGGTATGAGCCACTCCTCTATTTCTGTTATCTTATAAGGAATAACATATATCCATTTTCTCATGATAATATTTCCCAATAATTATACTTTCTATATCTTGTAATCACATCTATTATACATCACATATAACTTTTGTTTTTGAATGTTTTTTATAACAATATTCAGATACCTCTAATGTCACCCCTTAGTTTTGGAGTATATTAAAATATGATATATAAAGACTACAAAATATTTGTTTATGTAATCTCAAAATAACATATTAACTAAGTCCTAAAATATTTTTAGAGAATTAGTGAGTCCAAAAGAAATCACCGTGAACTCATACCATCCTTACCTTGTTTGAAAATAAGATTTGGGTATATCATCTTTCTTGAACTTTAAATGGTGATATCCGGACCGAAGGCCCACCTTAGAGAAATACTGTGCCCCAAATAGATTATTTTAAAATTATTCTATCTATGGTTGGTGATAATATTTATTTATCATGATTTTATTAAGTTTAGAATGTTTAATTTAATGGAACATTGATCCATCCTTCTTCTTAAAGAAGAGAACCGATGCACCCCATAGTAACGAAATCATATATAAACCCCTTTGATTAATTCTATTGTAATTAATTTTTCATATTTTCTAACTCAATTATGGAAATTCTATAAGGAGTATTTTATATGGGCATAAATCTAGGTATATGTTTTATTGATAGCTGAACCTATTGATTGGGAGGAATTACATGAAACTCTTCAGGGAATACAATAGTGTAATCCCTCACAATGAGAATACATTCAAGAATTATTCTCTACATTTTCTCTGTAATTTGTTATATATATTATTTCTTATAAAGAAACAATATATATGTTTGAATAGAAGATTATGTGGAATATTCTTCCTCCTCCATACACTTGTATATAATCAGAGGATGACTTGATACATGGAGAGTGATCTTACTCTCTTGAAGGTTGATGTTGTATTTATATAAGGATAGCCAATCCATTTCCAATATATCATCATACTATACTAAAGGAAGAAAGATGATATTTTATGGAATATTTATTCCCCAATTATTTACTGGGGAGGAGTTTTATACTTGGGATGCTACCATGTCTCTATTTTTTATTATCACAGATTACCCAACCTCCATGTTTTGAGGACGTTTTTGAGATTCTATACAAAAATTAAATGATATAAAATAATTCATAGATCTAGAATCAAATCTTAAATTCTCTATTCTTGAATAAATAATAAGTATATCTATCACCACATCATTTTTAAGAACTACCTCAGTAGTAGTGATAACATATGACCTTGTTCTCTAGTCCTTAGAGGTTATTATCATTGATTGTCTCTAACAACCCTTGGATTAGGGAATTAGACAATATAATTTTTGTTTAGATTTCATTTGAAACACAAAATTTTAGTATGAGTTTTGATCAAAACATTCTTTTCTCATTCTAAATTAGAGGGTTTTTTCATTTCCCATTAGCACGGAATATCCTAATACCCCTTTTTTCCATATTTGAAACATCTTTAACTACCATTAATATAGTTTATAGGTTGATTATTTCCACACATTGTTTCATGTTTCGTGTTGGGCTATCCTTATTTTATAAGATTTAGTTGTTGATAATCCTGAAGAAAAATCCATTTTATGTGTTTTGACTCCAGTACCATGATACCACTAAGAGGAGATGATCTCTATATTAATAGTGAGAGAAAAATATACAATATCTTTATAGATGTTAAATTCTTTAATCACTAATTATTTTCATATACTTGCATTTAACCTATGAAATAAATGTAAATGTTGATTATGAAGCTGTACATGTACCATGCATGCCTTGTAAAGTTTTCCTCATACACACCTATATACTCATCTTTATTTTAATTTAGTTTGAGTAATTCCCTATATATTTAAAGATATAGAGTTTATGGAAAATATTTATTGAAAATTATTTTCTTGATTTTTTCCATTCCATGAAATAAATATCCTCTCTGTACTTTGTGTTCTTTATATGTTTCCCCCATCTATCAACTTCTCCTTTAATGTAATAAAGGAAAAAACAACTTTCTATTATTATGTGCATCATAGGATAGAGAAAATATACTCAGTAGAGTTTATCCATTATCCCATAATGAGGGGATTATAAGATACACTTAAGGTAATAGTATTTTTTCACAGAAAATACTTGACTAAAACATGATGTTTCTTTGGAGGAGGAGGGAGTCACAGTTGATTCAAGAAATTATTCATAACTTGAGCTAGTTAATAATGTAATATCACAAAGTTATCACCTCACCATCCCTTAAGGTTAGTAAAATCATTGGAGAAATAATAAAATTTACTATCATGTTGGTTATTAGCATAGTTTATCCTATTTCTAACCATTAACTAAAAGAAGAATAACAATATGATAATACATTAGATAATAAACCTAATAAACTAAAACTTATAAACATAAAATGAATAAATTATAATTGATAAGATTATTGAAAATTATTAGTTTATAGGTTTCAATCTAGGTTATCTAGGGTAATGTTTTCTATTAGGTTTTATAACCAATAAAATGGTTCAAGTCCTTCATAATGGGTTGTAGAGAGTTTTCAAATTTCCAAAACTCATTCCTAGAGAGTTTCAAACCATATGTATAGTAATTCCTCTTTATCATATAGATTGTAAAGATTGTTTCAAAGCCCAATGTGACATTTTTAGAGTTGTTACCCATTGGTATAAATATTACAAATTGACATCCACTTTTAGTATCTAGACAGGGGTTTAATTTCTTAGAAACCACTCACTCCATCTTTTACAAAAATTCTTGGATATTTTCTAATACTTTGACTTATCCCTAGTATTGTCACTAAAATATTATAGTCATAATCCCCCAAAACAACTACTCCTTACTCTGATACAAATAATGGTGACCAAATCCTTTGAAACATATTATTACCTGAATTTTTAACATAAATATCGATTGAGTATAAACTAGATATCTTGAGGTCCAATGTCTTTGGAAGAATTGGTTAATATTAAATCAAAAGGAAAATAAATCATGGAATAATTATTTTATTCCCAATAATGTGATCATAAATCTATTTGAGTGTCTAAAACTAAATAGGATAACTTGGGGAATATATAAAATAAAGGTGTAAGCTAAAAATCCTAGTAAGAGAATATACATGATAAGGAACATAACATGTTAGGATAAGGTATAACATTATATCTAAAAGTAAAAAATCATTAATAATCACAAGGAATAATAACATAAATATCATGGTATCATAAGATCATCATAATATATGAAATTTAGAAGAAACATATAACATTATATAAACATGAGTCAATCATAAGGCATAAATATAATAATTACCCATGGAAAAAATGGGTTTTATAATCTTGCCTCATATCACAATCAAAGGGAATTTCATAATGAAGGAATTTAGGAAATAAACATAAGTAATGTATTACCATATAAAAGGAAGCTATAATAAATTATTTTTATATTTGATATATATATATATATATTAAAAATTTATAATAATTCTGTAAAATTAAAGAGAGTGAGAAATTCAGTTAGAGATAGAATGGCCATAACCCAAAGAAAATGTCGGTTTAGAGAGATATACCTTACCTTAATCCTAACATGTCACGTAAATTATTTTTCTTACTAAATAATAAAATTAGGTTAATTTTGGACTTTATAAAAACCATTTTCAAGTTTCTTATTCCTTTTATTCTATTTATTATCATGTTATATTCAATTACTTAATCATTTTGGTTCATGTCAGACGTTTTTATGATATTATACAAATATGTCCAAAATAACTTTTGAAAGTTGAATAATTTTAAAGATATTAATGTTTTATAACCTAAGGAATAATAATAATGAAATAATTATTATATTTATACATCAGGTTTACTTTAATATCCAATCATGAAATATGGATATGAAAAATGAACTACATTACAATCATGGAGATGGAAGTTCGTACGTATGCATCAGTAACATTTCCATTTGTGAAGTATAATGATGGAATACATGTAAGTATTATTTTATTTTATATAATGATAATTATATCATAAATACAATATTATTTCCTTAAATAAATTTATATATACCATCCATGTGATGTGATATTGAAAAAGGAATCACATCACTTTTAGGAGGTGATAATCCCCATGTCCACACAAACGAGGTTATCATTTTCATATAAATGAAAACATAAGAAAATATATGATATATTACTTTTATATAATGATAAATACATCATGAATATAATATATATAAATTAAATCCCTCATCATAAATATCTAAGAGAGGCTATTATGGAAGACAAATATCATTGGATCACGAGGTGGTAGTCCACCGTACACGCAATCATTTTTACCATTTCCCCTTTAATGGAAGTGGATATGAATTTAGATTATTTCATTATAATAATAAAGTATCATAGTGTGGGAGATTTATGTTTTATTATATAATCATAGTTGAATACTATTTTATGGTTGTGGAATAATAAATAAAAGAAAAAGACTCGGATAATAATGACACATCTTCTTCGAAAAACCTTCTTATGTTTACAGTAAAAGACTCAATAGGTTAGTTTTGTAAGAAGAACATGGAATATATAAAATATAAAGTGGATTAATTATGGTATTTTTTCATGTAATGTATTACAAAATTATCTTTATGTCTGGTTAGGTGATAGGGGAGAGGTGGTGTCCTTTTATAAGTGGAGGAGGGAACCCACTTGGATATTTCTTAAAAGAGTACAAAATGATAAATTCATTACCAAGAAAAAAGATTAAAAAAGGATATATATTAATAGTTTTTATAGGATAATGTTGAGATAAATACACAAAATATTATTTATACTAGATTAAAAAGGAAAAAATACCCTTATCTTTTGCTAAAATCCCCCCAAGTAAACCCATTTTAACCTTAATCGGAGTAATTAATTTTACCATTTATATTATTCATTACCAAAACAATTGGGTTGAAATTATTACCTAATATTGGTTATTATTATTGATAATATATAATCTATTTAATAAAATTCAACTCAAATAATTGGTTGATTTTAATTTTAAAAAAGGAATCCATTTAACATGAAACAAATGGGTTGTAAAAAACATATTTTTCAAGCATAAGATGCTATTATATTAAATAAATTACTAATAATAATTATCATATAAATTTAAATCAATATTTATAGATATATAATATATAAATTTCATTTAAATAATTTCTCATTTGGGGTTATTTTAATTAAATAAAATGGTGAAAAATTATGCCCTTAATTTTTTTATGAAAAAGTGTTTGTAATCCTATAACTCAAAGTACACTAAAATCCAATATAAAGATGATAAAAAAGTAATTAATTAGATAAAATTTAACTAATAATAATTATTTTACTTTGAAATAAATTTAAATGTATAATTATAATTTTAAATCACTTACTTCATTGAAAATAAATGAAAGTTATACAAAAAATCAATATTCCTTTCCAATCACTGAAAAATATATATTTTCCAAAAAATACCAAAATTTTTCAATAAGATAAATATGTTAAGATGATTAAAAAAATAATAACATTTTAAAAAATATATTTTCTAATATTTCTAGAAATTATATATAATATTCACTCACAGAAAAAAATTAAAATCATTTTTGAACAAAACTTTTTTTAAGAATAAAATATATTTTTAAAACAATATCATGTAATTAATTACTAAGAATTTTAGAATTTTTTTATTTAATAGAGAAATTATTTATATTTCATAATGGGGTAAATTCTTTCAATACCTACCAATTTATTGTCTAGTTTGTAAAAATTATATTTAAATAATAATATTTCATGGTTTATTTAGGATTAGTGTTGCATGACATATACGATATCAAACATAGTTTAATTTTTTAACATAGGGTGCTACATTACTGATTAAGAAACTACTCTCCCTTAGTGTTAAAATAAACTCCTTGAGGTAGATTATCAAAGATACAATCATAGAGTACACAATATGATGACATCATGTCCTATGCTGCGAAATGGTATACTGCCTGATTAAATACCTCACCCTCTTCCAGATTAGACATCTATATAATATGTTTTTTTCATGTATTCTATGAAGATGTTAAATTTTACTTAAAAAAATTCTGATACAAAAAAACGAATGAAAATTTATTGACTTACCCGATGCTAAATCCCTTTATAATGTGGTGTAACAGAAAATATATACGCCAGTTTAAACCATGGATCATATTAAAGATGTTATGATAGATAAAATCATATAATAAACATGAAATTTATTTGAAATGAGTCACTTATATCAAAAATTTCAAGATAATATTCATGACTTCATCACTAGTCTATGTCCTTCCATCCCTTCAACTTTATTGAATGAAGTACCGATGACTATCAGGCTAGAAAGAAAATATGCATACCAGATCAAAACTACCACATGACTCTATCTAGATGATTGCACTAAGAAATATAAAATTACATGAGAGGTACTACATCCATTTAATGATCAATCCCAATAGAGGAGTATGAATGAAACTATTCCAATATAGCCAAGTATTGTATACATTATATCTAAAAAGACATGTAAATTTTTTTAAAACATATTTTAACAAATTTCTGAAATTGATAATATTTGTTAATTTGATTGAAAAATATATAAATATATATATACATATATTGGTGGGTAGTATAATGTCCAATATGAGACAATATGTGCCAAAATTGAGTCTCAGTTCCCTAAAAAACTAGTGTGCCTAACTCTACCTATAGCATATAACATTAAAATTGAAAAATAATAAAAAATTATGTCTAATAACTCATATTAACATTATAAAACTATAAAGAAAGGTGATAATATGTGAAACCACGACGAGAATCACAAAAAATATTCATAAGAATTTCCTAACTAGTAATAATATGGGCTAGGGGATGGATGTTATCTTATGTACACATCTGAATGAGGTTGACACATACCCCTAGATCACTATGATCTGATCGACATATCATGAATAATGATCTATACATGTATTCCAAGCCTAAAAATGCCTATATATATCTCCCAACCTGATATAAGTCCTATAGTAACACCAAATACAAAATTTAGAAATTTTTACCAAAGTGATTAGTGAAAAATGTCCATCTGATAATTTTCATGATATATGTATAAATATGACACATGAAAGTCTATTCATTAGTGTTAGTGGGTAAATGTATAAAGTTCATATCTAACCAGGTTGGAGAAAGGGAACTACCTTTTTTAGTAGTATCATCCCCTATAATGTTAAGGCCTAAAAATAAGGTTAAAATATTATTCCACTCTCTATTAGTGGGTCCGATAACTACAACACCCTATATTAGAAGACCATGTATAACTACCACATCCTCTAGGGCTATAGTCATATCTCCCTTTAGAAAGTAGAATGTGTGAGTCTCAGGTGTCTATCTCTTGATGAGGGAAGTAATGTAGTGATGATCAACAAACATAAAATCTAATAAAATGATTCAATAGAATCCATCTCATCATAGGTATGGTATAATAATAACTAGAATTTTAATTTCATGAAAATGGTGCCCTCTACAAACCCTAATATGTCGAACTTCATGACCCAATAACACATCACATGAAACACACCTAAACTTATCAGTGAGTAGAGTAATATTATCTCTCTCTATACATAAAAATGAAATAAATATCAAGAAAGTGTAAAATATAAATATAATGTTATGGATAGTATAATTTTATGATTGGTATAATATTGAATAGAATAGTTATGGTTATACCCATTGATCTGTCTATAATTAATAACATGATTTTATATTTTTATCATAGTGTGAATTGTACATAATTAAATCTATATTATTTTTGAAAACTCATTTTTATCATTTTCCATTGATCTTTTTCATGATACCTTTTAAACAAATTGCATGTTTACATAAATCATTACTTTCATCAGAATTATAATATTCTAAATAATCACTGTAGTTGATAGGGTACTTTTATAGGTTTCTTTTTCAAATTCATATGTAATATATTTTCAAAGGGATGACTTTCTATAACTAAAACTTTTAAAAAACCAGTCAAAAGGTTGACCTTGATGTATGACCCTAATCCAATTCTTAAAGAATTAGGATGTTACATTATTTGCAGTAAATACATCACCATGGATGAGAATGATAACTCAACACAACAATATTAGGTAATCATTTCTTATTATGACCTTCCCTATGACATACACTACATATTAGATACTAACCTTGTTCTTGAGGCTCATCCATCTAATTAAAAATCCTAACAGTCTTTAGTCTTCGTCATATATGTACCTTTTTTTATATCAAGTATCAATGTGGGCCAATCATTATGCATTAAAAAATATGAAAACACAGAAATAGATATCCATTCTACACTGTATTATTCAGAAATGACACTGAGCTAGTACATTGGATCAATATATGGTTCCTATGATATGTTCACATAGGAACATTCGATAATGGGGTGCACACCTTGAAAATGAAATTCCTAGAAGTTTCTATTTTCCTAATGCCTCACTTCCAGTAATAACACTAGAACTCAGCCACTGTTACTTATTATGGGGTCATAACACCCTATCACTTAAAATAGAATTTCTTATCAATTGAAAATTCAAAATCAATAAGTGAAATATTCATCAATGTTCTTTTAAATTTTTCACTGAAATTGTCAAATGTACTACAACACCAGACTAATCCGATCAGTAGTCCATTTTCTTCTTTCTTTGAAGTACATTTACCAACAATAAAATGTGTCATGAACTAGGAAATATATTGGTAACTTGTGAATTCCCTTGAAAATTCTATTAATTCACACCATAATATGTTTTTTTTCATGTTTTCATACTTCTTACCCCTATGATATTCTGATTTCTATTTTTATTTTAGAATCCACATCATGTAATCATACAATTTATGATGCCTTTTCAAATTCCTTCCAATTATTCTCAAAACGATAATGATCTAGGTCACATTCCACACTAATGTGATTATATTATAGGTAAATGTAATTTTATCATTACATTGGGAAATTAAAAAAATAAGAAAAAAGTTTCATACCAAGATTCATGACATCCATCTTTATAGATTCACCAGGAAACGTCTTTCACATGATGCTTGTAATGTGTCTGATGCAGTAGCAGCGATTTGAATTTATAGATCTTCACATAGAAGGATCTACATTGATTTTCCAATAAAGATCATATATCAAAAATAATCCCCAAATTTTGGGGAATTGGTTGCTAATACATTCCAAATAGAAACCCCAAGATTCATATTTTTCTGTTTCCACTACAGAAAATTCAAGAAGCAAAGGGGTAAAATTAATATCTTAGAATGCTAAAATAAAAAATACACCTATAGAACTGTTATATAGAAACTTTCTGTAAATATTTATAATTATTTATAGAAATGAAATGTATAAATACATAGAATAAATTCCTAGAACAACTAATGAAATTGGCTTGATAAGGATCGAGTCAGTTATCTTGAGACCCATGTTTGTTTATATCATGGTGGAAGAAATGTTTTTATTACCTCAGTATTGATAGAAATTGTAAAAACACTAATGAAAAGTAATCTTAATCACCATAAAACTTGATAATTTAATTTTTTTTCCATCCATACCTTTCCTTAATAATTGTTGTAACCAATAATTTTTTGTATCCTCTCTTTAAAAAGGCCTATATTAACATCTTGGAAGGTCCTAAACATCTCAAAAATAATAGATAACATAAATTAATAATCCAATTATGTGAGATCTTATGTTAGGTTAGGCTGCATACATGTATGAAATGCCTCAATATTATAAATTATACACCCTCTACGATTAATGTCAATAATCTTCATCAAGAAAATTTTACAAACTTCACCATATTTTTCACACCATATGCTGTATTTTTTCTTGTTTAACTCCTGGAATAAATATCTATATTGTATCTCAATATGAAATCATTTTAGTATATTTTTCTTCACATATATTATTGTAAAATATCTTCTATCATATAATTTTTTTTCCATTTAACAAAATATATCCAATATAACTCTAGGAAACTTAGTTGTAAGTGTGATAATATTCCAGTCGAATTTAAGGAAATGTTCTGTATATTTTGACCAAGATTCAAAGGGTGGTGGTTGATTTATTATTCATTGAGGATGATGTAAAATTATTGAATTTATAGATAATTTTTATCAAAAAACTTCTTCCTCATTATAATTGATTTATCAATCTATTCCATTGTTATAAAATTCCTCATCATCAAAATTCTCTTGTATTATATCTTAGAGATCAGTTTGGTTGTCTTATTCTGCGTGATATAAAAGATTTAAATATTCTTGGGATGAACCTTATTCGATGACTCTTGTATTAATTTACATTCCTACAATAGTGGAATACTGTTAGAAAATAAAAACCTCCATATATAACTCTATCAAAGCATTATCAGTCCATTGGTGTAAGATCTCCACTTTTATAGTTATGTCACTATTTAGATTTTCGAAAACCTTTTATTGTATGTTTATATTTTGTTGAGACTTGGTTGGTTATTATAAAGCATGTTGGGATGTTTATGAATAACTGCTTAAGATATTCATAATGGTGGGATCCAGATCAATTTTAGAACACAAATAATATATTTGTGATTTCAATACATTAAGCTGACCCCATAAAATTGAAACATTCCATTAATTTATTGGGAATGATGTTATTCATAAATTTATGTTGGAAATTATAAACTTATCATATAAACATAGTTTATTATAATTTTTTAATTACTTTTTATGGGTTTTTTATGTTTGTGGGAATGAAGGGATTCATGACATAAATCCTATATTTACATCATGAATTATCCATGCCCGAAGAATTTTTAAATCGTTTTTATTGTGTCATGTGGTTCAATAATGCATATCCTTCTATCATTTTAGGTGTATGGTATAGAACTTATCCCTAATCTTTAGTTACGGTACCATAGTTTGGGAAATATGTGTGATTCCTTTGACATTATATTCACATGACCAAAGTAATTGGATAAAAAACTATTTTATGAGTTACACATGTATGGAATACCGATTGGATCATGTCATTCCATTTGCATCATGATTAAGGCTTGTGGCCATCCTATAGGTGTTCCAACCTCTGACCATGTTGAGACTTTTTGAGTTTGAACATATAGCCCAAATACATTTTGGAAATAGGATTAATTGTTGTATTAGTATTATGAATTGACATAAGAGGATAATTTAAGTGATTTATTGAGATATAATAACATGAATGAAATTTGATATATTATGTGTAAATGGATTGGCCTGTTTACTTGATGAATTATAACCAAACCGATTGGCTAATGACCATAGGGTTAAATGATAAATGGAAAGGTAATTGTGGTAATTATGATTATAATAAAGATATTGAAATTATGAAATGATAAATGATAGATAAATAGAATTTGGTTGAACTGACCATTATATCTTAATGACTTGTTATTTTTCTAAGTGTTTAGTCATGTGAACTTATTACTATCATTCTGTTCTAGGATGATTTCATTTATGATAGATTCCCAATGGACAGACATTACATGACCTTTGAGTTCTTATGTTGATGAGACATTTTCTAATATTGGGTGTGGAAATGCACCAAATATGATTCATGAGTCTAAGGTGCAATGGTATGATCCACTTGGGGGTAAAATTCACACTCACTGGATGAATGAGTGTGAGCTTTTACTAGAAGACTAAGGGTGATATTTCTTGGATTCATAAGGGTGAGATTCTTTTTTCCCAAAGGGAGAAGACTTTTTTCATGATACTATATGTTTGATTCATCATTGGAAAGAGAATATAACATTGAACATGGTGATATATCATGATGAAAGAGGACACACCCTTACATAATGATATCATAAATGATGCTTAATATGATGTGGTTGACCCGAAGTGTCAACCTGAAGCTTGTGGGTCAGTGGGTTTATCACATGAGAAGTATTAATTTACTAATTAATAAACCTATTTATTTATTTATTATATAAACTATATTTTTAGAATTTATATTTTAAGAGATGGTGGTGTCAACCTACTAAGTTGTACTCACACCATGGATGGGATGCCCTTTGGTACCAGGATAGATTTTATGAATTCATGTTTGGATAAGGGAAAGAGAACATGTTTTTGTTTATTTCATACTGTATGGGGTAGATTTTGGTTATGATAATGACATAGGGATCAAGACCAGGACCATGAGAGTATTTATTTGAATATATTTATTAATTTATTTATATGACTGTACGTATAATATTTAGTTAGTCTCATCCCATCGTTGCATAATTATTTTTTTAGGTTGTCATTTTGGATCATTTTGTGGGATTGATGATTTATTATATTTATTTACATTATTTATGCTATTTTTTATTCTATTTTTCAACTCCATTAGAGAGGTTATAGTCTCTCTAGTATATTTTATACACCATCACTACTAGTTAGAAAACACTGATGAATGAGGAGTTTCATCTAAGGTCTTGTGGCCAACCTAGATCAACCACATGAGGGAGTATCAGGTTGAGGATGTTAAAAAGTGGTATCAGAGGTTGATTTACATTATACTTATTTACTATTTGGGAATGTTAAAAAGAGACTCAGATATATTGGGACATAGTAATTTTCTCATCTATGAGAGTAGATAACCCATGTGTTGGGGAAATATAAGTTCCAAGGGATGAGATTTCTATTCATGTTTTTCGGTTATTATGGTTAATGATATTTCACCATAGGTGATTCAATTTTTATGTGATATTAGATTTTACTGATATTTTTTACTCATATGTCGAAATTGTACTATATGGTTATCCATACATCCTGATAGACACATAGGGATATCTGTTGACATGCAACATTTATTATAGGGATGCATTTATTAAATGTGACATATCATCCCACTTAAACTGTGAAATAAAATTCCTTGACATACCTGGTAAAAGAGATGAAAGAAACTGATATGCTATGCCAATTAAATTGTTAATTATTTCAAATAAGATCCATGTGTCAGTTTATCCCTATTTTTTTCCACCGATGATGTTGTCCTTGTTGTGTTCCTATGTTCTAAAGAGTGTTCTCATCTTTATAGAGAAAAGACAACCTAGTAAACTTTGAATTGAGTGTTAGTAGAGTGAAAATCAACATGATCCTAACATAGTTGATCCATAAATATCTATAGCTTCAATGAATCAAATGGATTATTTGCTTCATGAAAACTTCTTAAGGGTTATAAAATATATGGAATGGGAGACTATTCACATCATGCCTCCAATTTATAAGCTAATGAGAGAGTTTTTCATATATCATACGTCTATGTTCACTAGGGAGTGATGCCCCCAAGAAGCCAAGTTATGGAATGAGTCAGTCTAGATGATCTTTAAGTATATCAAGAAAACCATATGTAGGAGGGAGAATATGGTAGATTACATGATTTAAAGACTAGATAAGTATTGGTTGGATTTCCTAGAGTAGTCCATGAAACAATAAGAGTAAACCTGGAAGGATTTTGAGCTGAAGTTCCTGATCCACTTCCATCTAGAGAAATCAAGGGATTATAAGGCTCACAATTTTATACATATGAAACATGAGGGAATGTAAGTGATGGATTATGATAGATTCTCTACGGACCTACAATTACTCACTCCATCCATGGAAGATGATGAGGTATATAGATAGATTCATTTTTATGATGTACATTCCAATTAGATTAGTTTGTAGGTGAATGAATTTTTCTTGAGTAGATTTGTAGATATGATGAACTAGGATAACATTACGGAAGGGAATATAAGACCGGACCCAAGTGGTGGCTAGATAGTTTTAGTAGGGTGATATGGGAGCTATTCTTCTAGTAGGAAGAAAAACTACTACGAATTTATTTTATATGAAATTAAGAGGTATATCATCTAGAAGAGTGAAATTAAACCTCAGGACCATAGCTTGACATAATGATTTAGTGTGAAAGGGTGGGATAAAAGAACCTATAGTGTTCTTACCCCATAGTGGAGCCTAATTATGGGGATAGGTTGGGTAATATTTAGAGGTTCTACTAGAACATTATGAAGTTGAGTTGTAGTATGGGATTAGAATAGGAACATGAGTCTAGGAGGGATTCAGATACCCCTTAGAATACTAGTAGTAGGAGATCCATGAGATGTTTAGAATAAGGTAGGGGTTTTGGTACCCCAATGCAAGAGCATTAGTACCAACCAGAGGGAACAAAACATGTCAGTCATACTAAAGGCCAGTGTAGAGGGGTGAGTAAGCTATATGTTATGCAGTCTACTCGGGCTATTTTGGTAGTAGGACCTTCAATCATAAGAGGTTCAATTCTTGAATCATCCACCCCTTCCTTTTTTTCATATTCGATGATTGCATTCATTTTTTTCTGTTCATTTTGAAAATTCTCAACACTTTGTTGTGGAGTTCTTAACTAGTGTTTTGGCCATTGAAATTCCATTGGGGGTAAGGTTTAAGGGTATGAAGTGTTATAAAGAGTGTTCTCTAGAAATTTGTGGCAACCATTTCCCTGGATAGATGTTTTAAACAGAAATGACATGTTTTTATTTTAGTATTAATATTTATTGGATGGTTCAATTATAATATCATATCAAATATTATCGGAGGAGAGTTATGTTTCTTTCTATAAAAGTGGGAAACCATCCTCACCTGGGTGATTGAGATCTATGGGCTGGTCATGCAATAACATTTTAGTAGTTTTTTGATTGTATCATAGATCAAATAGAAATACATTCTCCAAATGATGGAGAAATGTAGTGGGATTTGTTTCCACAAGTGGTGAACTATTTTCAAGATGTCTTTTTGGATGATTTATTAATCTTAACATTTTAATGAGAGATAATGTTCATGATTGAGTTGGTGATGAGAGTTGAGCTGGTTTTTATCCAACATTGTATAATGGTAATAGAAAAGATTTTCTATTTGAATGTTTAGTTGGGATATTTGGATGAACAAGGGTTTATAAGGAATAGTTCTTATTGGTGGGGTTCTATAGTGCTTTTCACCAAGAAGGGTGATGGGACATTTCACTTATGTGTGGATTATTGGAGACTGAACGAGATGAATATCAAGAACCAGTATCCATTTCCTTGCATTAATGATATTTTCAATAATTTAAGAGGTTATAGGATATACTCTTTGACCGTCTTTAGGTTAGTATACCATAAATTGAGTGTGAGACCGTCTGACATACCCTAAAATTCTTTTAAAAGAATATATAGCTTGTATGAGTTCATAGTTTTATCATTCAGTCTAACGAATTCACCAGTAATATTCATGGATTTAATGAAATTGATATTTAATATTTCTATGATTAGTTTGTGGTTGTTTTTTTAAATCTTAGTGAATACCCATTTTGTAGTTGATCTATGAAAACATCTTGACATCAACTTTAGTACATTGAGAGAATCAGTTTTACACCAAGATATCTAAATGTATCTTCTATACTGATAGAGTGCACTTATTGGGTCATGTAATCATAGATGAGTGAGTGTTATTTAACCTAGAGAAGGATAGAACCATGGTATATTTGAAAAATGACCAAGAATATATTCATGTTTATTATATTTTTGGGGTTAGTAGGCTACTATTGGTAATTAATATTGGAATTCTCTTGTTTGGAGGAACTGATATCTAGGTTGACCAAAAAGGGGAGATATTTTTTTGGTCAGATGCTTGCAAGAGGTATTTTTAGGAGATGAAGAGCAGGATGAACTCAAAACTAATCCCAAACTTACTTATTCCAAGTAAGTCATATACCATGTACTATAAAACATATGGTGTTAGACTCAGAGTAGTTTTAATATAGGATGATCAATGGGTTGCCTATGGATCTAGACAACTGAGACTGTACTAGAGGAATTATACTACTCATGAATTGGAGTAATATATAGTGGTAAAAACCCTAATATTCTATAAAACTATCTTATGGGTGTGATATTTGAGGTTTAAATAAACCTTATGATCCTAAATTACATTTTTTCTTTGTAAGACCTAAACCTTGGATATAGGAGGTGGGTCATGTATCTATAGTCTTTCGACTTGAATACAAAATTTACACCAGGAAAGAGACACATCATTAATAATTCCTGGATTTTGAAGGTGCAGTCAAAAGAAATATATGATTCTTTTTATGATTGGTGGATGATGAAGCTCTTTGTAGATGTACATATAGATTTTTGAGAGTTTTAGGGATGAGTAGCTATAACTTTGTGATCTATTATTCACATGCTTGTTGATCATATCAAGATAGAGAAATTATTTGATCTAAAGGAATCCACATAGATTGAATGCTTATATTTTGGAGAGAAACCATAATTATGGTCTCTTAGAAGAAATTAAATTCCTCATTTTCATCACTAAGTATGGGTTCGTGTTGGTTTTCATGAAGAAATGACAAAAGAGTTTAATTATTTTAAATGGGTTCTACATCTAGACCCAATGAAGATATATTATGATAAAAATATAAAATACTAATGAAAATGAATGAACATTTATATAACAAGATTGGTTGTGAGATGTTTCATATTTCAGCAAGTGAAAATCAAGTATATTAGAATAGATGGTTTTTTCCGCCTCTACCCATTTCAGAATGGAAATGGGATGATTTCACTATGGATTCTATGATATGATTACCCTGGAAACCTCATAAGAGTGACATAGTATTGGTGATCATGGATAAATTGAAGTGCGTATCACACTTCTTGATGATTAGGAATACTTTCACAGTTGATGATTTGGGTAGTCTCTGTGTGCATAAGATAGTTTTACTACATGACATTCTATGGAGTATCATTTCTAATCACGTTTTTTGTGTCATGTCTTATTTTTTATTGGGTACTAAAAAGGCTGTTTGATTCCCTGTCTTTATGAGTACAACTAATCATCCTTAGATTGATGACCAATATGAATAGACAATTCATATTCTAGAGGACATGCTGATACCTAGTCTCTTGAAATTTTGTAGTTCTTTAGAGAAACATATAGAAATTATGGTGTTCACTTATAATATCATATTCTAGTCATAAACCAAAACATATCAATTTGATGATTTTTATAGAACACCATTAAATTATTTTATTTACTGGTTATAGTGAGGTTAGTTAGTTCATTTTAGACCTAGTCACATGTTGGAGGTGTCTGAGAAGGTACAATTGTTCATAAAGTGGTTAGAAACCACTCAAATAAAAATAATAATAATATAATTACCATTTTTAGTAGACACTAGAGTTTTAGGTTGTTCATCATGTTTCCTTCAGCTACCACCTAGTTTTTGGAAAATTTATAACAAGTAATATGAAAAACTAGTGACTAGGTCTATGGATAGATTTGAGATAGTGAAAAGGTTTATTCTAGTGGAATAAAATTTATCACTTTTACAACACCATAGTTCCATTAAAAATGTGCTTTACATGTCATTACTTCAATGATATCATCCTAACCCTTCTCATGTGATAGACATTGATGACATTGATTTGGATGTTGATGAATCATTTATAGAGTGTCTAATTCATATTATAGAATGTAGTGATAAGAATATTTGAGGGATGATCATAACTACAGTTTCCATGAATTGGAAACATGGGCATGTGTAAGAGGAGACCTATGATATGGAGTATAATATATAGACATAGTTTCAAGAAATGTTTGATGCTACCTACCTAGATGATTTGGATAAAATATAAGGGAAGATTTATTATATTTTGGAGAGTATGTTAGATCCATTCACATTTAGTTATAATTATATTTCAGTTTTTGTAAACCATTTTTAAAGTTGTATTTTTTGAGCAACAGTGGGTGAGTTTGAAGTGATTTGGGATGGTGTTGGACGGAAGAAAACAAGGAATGATGGCAAGAGGGGGGGTGAATTGCCTTTTAAAAAATTGATTAAGAAATTAAAATCAGAGTTGAAAGTGCAGCGGAAATAAAGAGGCAATCACACAAGAAATTGTTAACGGAGTTCGGCCAAAAACCCGGCCTACGTCTCCGCTCCCAACTCAACCGTTGAGAGATTCCTACCGCTTGCTTTTCAATGGTTTTAGCAAGAAACCCACTAGGCTTTGAGGTAGCACTAGGACCTATTACAGCTTGCTTTTATTGGTTTAGCAAGAACCCAATGCTTTTAATGGTTAAGCAATAACCCACTAGTCTTTTTACGGGTGAAGACTAGCTCACCGATCTCAAGCCTTTTACAAGGTAAGGCTTGTGAACCTCTTCACACCTTAGTGGTGGTGTGAGAACCCAAAGAAAAGGAGATGAGGAAAGAGTTTGGGGTTTGTAGGCACAAACCCAAATTTAAAGCTCAAAAAGAAATAAACAATAAAACCCGTATTGGAGGAAGACTTGGGCGCCAATTGGATTGGTGGAGCTGATGTAGCGTGCTTCTCCCAAGCTTCTTGATGTGCTCCTTGGATGTGGATGTTGTTGGAGCACTTGAGGTTCCGTTGAGGAAGTCCACCGGAGGTTGGCCAATTGATGGAAAATGAGTATAGTGGCTTTGCAAGTGTTTCGATTAGTGTCCGGGGCTTCCTCAGCCTTTATTTATAGGCTAGGATCCTTTGGGGAGGCTTCGGAGCCGTTGGAGAGGTCTTCGGAGCCGTTGGAGGCCAAGTGGACAGGCTGGTCAACAGCCCAACGGCTAGTTTGACTGGGCTACCGGCTGGCCGGTACAGTCCCACCGGTTGGCCGGTGCCTTGGATGAGAAGAAGAGTCTTGGTCCAGGCTCCACCGGTCGACCGGTGCAGAGCCACCGGCTGGCCGGTGGCAAGACAGTAGCAAACACTATTTGAGCTGGGTGCCACAGGTCGACCGGTGGCAGAGCCACCGGTCGACCGGTGGGAAGGCAGTAGCTTCCACTGTTTGGTCTGGATGCCACCGGCTGGCCGGTGGTGAAGCCACCGGTCGGCCGGTGGACTGAATTTCAGTCCATTTCTGCCTCTTCCTTGGTCAACTTCTTGGCAATCAAATGCCTATCAACACAAACACTTAAAACACAATGTTAGATAAAAATGAAAGTGATTGTGATCATGAAAATCAAACAACGAGAGGTTCGAGATGTACAACAATCTCCCCCTATTTTGATGATCACAATCACCAAAACAATCAAAGTAAAATACTGAAATTAAAGACATTCTTAAAGGATAATTTGAAAATAAATCAAAGCATGATAGAGAAGACTCTCCCCCAATCAATCAAGGAATTTCTCCCCCTTTGTGATTATCAAAATAGAATGGGGCATAAAACTTGATTGAGGGAAAGAGTTTGAAAAACGAGATTTTAAATCAATTGAAATTTTGAAAATTGAATTGAAAGTTTTGAATCAAAAATTTTGAAATGAAAAAATGAATAACAGTTTGAATTGAAAGTTTTGAATGAAAATTGAATAGAAAATTTTGAATTGAAAAATTTGAAACCAAGTGTTGAAATTGAAAGTTTGAATCGAAAATTTTGAATTGAAAATTTGAAATGAAAATTTTGAATGAAAATTTTTAAATCACAAAAAGGCTTAAAAGAACCTAACTCCCCCTAAATAATGACAAAAAGTCACCGGGGAGAGGGATTTTGAAAAGAGATAATTTTAGGCCCGGAGAGACTCGCTAAGAGGGATTTTTCAATCCACACTTGCCTTGTAGCGGGTCTTCTTCTATAAAACTCGTCCGAAAAGAAAATAGACTTGGGTTGGCCATACCGGGCGTTTTTGCAATTACATTCATAAATAAGGTGCCCGGATTTTTTGCAATAGTTACAAAATTTAAAACAAGAGCTCCCCCTTACAAAAACAGTTGGAGCATGGGAGGAGGAGGCTTGGTTGGTATAGCCAAGTCCATTGGTGGTTCTAGAAACCCTTTGAGAACCCAATAATTTGGTCAAATTTTGTTCACCTTGGGTGAACTTGGCTAGGGATTCTCTAAGGTCCTTGATGGTTGATTCCATGGAATCAACATTTGGAAAATTTTGGATTTTTAGGGTCAACTCTTCCTTCTCTTTAAGAAGTTGTTCTTTTTCGGAAGAGAGTTTTTTGAAAGACTTTTTTAAAGCAACAAATTTTGAAGAGAGTTCATGAAAACCATTTTCAAGTTGGTCTCTAGCATGTTGGAGTTCTTCATAGGATAGATGATTTAAAGAATTGGAATTTGAAGAACAAGAGGAGGAGTCGGATGATGAGGAAGATGATACCTCATGATTTGCCATTAGGCATTTATTACCATTGTCGCTCGAGGAGAAAGAAGAGAAGGAGGAGCTATCACTCCAAGTTTTCTTAAAAGCCTTCTTCTTCTTCTTCTTGGCCCTTTTCTTGTGAGGTGGGAAAACGGGCTTGATCTTTTCGTCGGGTTCTTGCTCTTGAGCGGGTTCTTGCTTTTGAGCGGGTTCTTGCTTTGGAGCTTCGCTAGTACCTTCATAGGTTAGTTCTAAAAGCTTCCAAATATCATGAGAAGATGTGCAAGAAGAAATACAATCAAAAACATAACGATCTAACCCACAATGTAGAGCATTCATGGCTTTGCCATCAAGCTCAAAATTTGCAATGTCTATGGGGGTCCATTTAGATTCGTCGAAAGAAGTGAGGGTAAAACCATGCATAACAATTTTAAAAATTGGATAACCAATGCTTGTAAGAAATGTGGTCATGCGGGTTTTCCAAAAAGAATAATCGGTCCCATCAAAAAATGGAGCCCGACCCAATGAGTAGCCCTCGGGGGCGAAAGAGGTAGATGCCATCAAAAAATAGGATCTTTAATTTGAAACCGTTTAGGGAATTATTCAAATACTTCCTCTGATACCAATTGTTGGACGGAAGAAAACAAGGAATGATGGCAAGAGGGGGGGTGAATTGCCTTTTAAAAAATTGATTAAGAAATTAAAATCAGAGTTGAAAGTGCAGCGGAAATAAAGAGGCAATCACACAAGAAATTGTTAACGGAGTTCGGCCAAAAACCCGGCCTACGTCTCCGCTCCCAACTCAACCGTTGAGAGATTCCTACCGCTTTCTTTTCAATGGTTTTAGCAAGAAACCCACTAGGCTTTGAGGTAGCACTAGGACCTATTACAGCTTGCTTTTATTGGTTTAGCAAGAACCCAATGCTTTTAATGGTTAAGCAATAACCCACTAGTCTTTTTACGGGTGAAGACTAGCTCACCGATCTCAAGCCTTTTACAAGGTAAGGCTTGTGAACCTCTTCACACCTTAGTGGTGGTGTGAGAACCCAAAGAAAAGGAGATGAGGAAAGAGTTTGGGGTTTGTAGGCACAAACCCAAATTTAAAGCTCAAAAAGAAATAAACAATAAAACCCGTATTGGAGGAAGACTTGGGCGCCAATTGGATTGGTGGAGCTGATGTAGCGTGCTTCTCCCAAGCTTCTTGATGTGCTCCTTGGATGTGGATGTTGTTGGAGCACTTGAGGTTCCGTTGAGGAAGTCCACCGGAGGTTGGCCAATTGATGGAAAATGAGTATAGTGGCTTTGCAAGTGTTTCGATTAGTGTCCGGGGCTTCCTCAGCCTTTATTTATAGGCTAGGATCCTTTGGGGAGGCTTCGGAGCCGTTGGAGAGGTCTTCGGAGCCGTTGGAGGCCAAGTGGACAGGCTGGTCAACAGCCCAACGGCTAGTTTGACTGGGCTACCGGCTGGCCGGTACAGTCCCACCGGTTGGCCGGTGCCTTGGATGAGAAGAAGAGTCTTGGTCCAGGCTCCACCGGTCGACCGGTGCAGAGCCACCGGCTGGCCGGTGGCAAGACAGTAGCAAACACTATTTGAGCTGGGTGCCACAGGTCGACCGGTGGCAGAGCCACCGGTCGACCGGTGGGAAGGCAGTAGCTTCCACTGTTTGGTCTGGATGCCACCGGCTGGCCGGTGGTGAAGCCACCGGTCGGCCGGTGGACTGAATTTCAGTCCATTTCTGCCTCTTCCTTGGTCAACTTCTTGGCAATCAAATGCCTATCAACACAAACACTTAAAACACAATGTTAGATAAAAATGAAAGTGATTGTGATCATGAAAATCAAACAACGAGAGGTTCGAGATGTACAACAATCTCCCCCTATTTTGATGATCACAATCACCAAAACAATCAAAGTAAAATACTGAAATTAAAGACATTCTTAAAGGATAATTTGAAAATAAATCAAAGCATGATAGAGAAGACTCTCCCCCAATCAATCAAGGAATTTCTCCCCCTTTGTGATTATCAAAATAGAATGGGGCATAAAACTTGATTGAGGGAAAGAGTTTGAAAAACGAGATTTTAAATCAATTGAAATTTTGAAAATTGAATTGAAAGTTTTGAATCAAAAATTTTGAAATGAAAAAATGAATAACAGTTTGAATTGAAAGTTTTGAATGAAAATTGAATAGAAAATTTTGAATTGAAAAATTTGAAACCAAGTGTTGAAATTGAAAGTTTGAATCGAAAATTTTGAATTGAAAATTTGAAATGAAAATTTTGAATGAAAATTTTTAAATCACAAAAAGGCTTAAAAGAACCTAACTCCCCCTAAATAATGACAAAAAGTCACCGGGGAGAGGGATTTTGAAAAGAGATAATTTTAGGCCCGGAGAGACTCGCTAAGAGGGATTTTTCAATCCACACTTGCCTTGTAGCGGGTCTTCTTCTATAAAACTCGTCCGAAAAGAAAATAGACTTGGGTTGGCCATACCGGGCATTTTTGCAATTACATTCATAAATAAGGTGCCCGGATTTTTTGCAATAGTTACAAAATTTAAAACAAGAGCTCCCCCTTACAAAAACAGTTGGAGCATGGGAGGAGGAGGCTTGGTTGGTATAGCCAAGTCCATTGGTGGTTCTAGAAACCCTTTGAGAACCCAATAATTTGGTCAAATTTTGTTCACCTTGGGTGAACTTGGCTAGGGATTCTCTAAGGTCCTTGATGGTTGATCCCATGGAATCAACATTTGGAAAATTTTGGATTTTTAGGGTCAACTCTTCCTTCTCTTTAAGAAGTTGTTCTTTTTCGGAAGAGAGTTTTTTGAAAGACTTTTTTAAAGCAACAAATTTTGAAGAGAGTTCATGAAAACCATTTTCAAGTTGGTCTCTAGCATGTTGGAGTTCTTCATAGGATAGATGATTTAAAGAATTGGAATTTGAAGAACAAGAGGAGGAGTCGGATGATGAGGAAGATGATACCTCATGATTTGCCATTAGGCATTTATTACCATTGTCGCTCGAGGAGAAAGAAGAGAAGGAGGAGCTATCACTCCAAGTTTTCATAAAAGCCTTCTTCTTCTTCTTCTTGGCCCTTTTCTTGTGAGGTGGGAAAACGGGCTTGATCTTTTCGTCGGGTTCTTGCTCTTGAGCGGGTTCTTGCTTTTGAGCGGGTTCTTGCTTTGGAGCTTCGCTAGTACCTTCATAGGTTAGTTCTAAAAGCTTCCAAATATCATGAGAAGATGTGCAAGAAGAAATACAATCAAAAACATAACGATCTAACCCACAATGTAGAGCATTCATGGCTTTGCCATCAAGCTCAAAATTTTCAATGTCTATGGGGGTCCATTTAGATTCGTCGAAAGAAGTGAGGGTAAAACCATGCATAACAATTTTAAAAATTGGATAACCAATGCTTGTAAGAAATGTGGTCATGCGGGTTTTCCAAAAAGAATAATCGGTCCCATCAAAAAATGGAGCCCGACCCAATGAGTAGCCCTCGGGGGAGAAAGAGGTAGATGCCATCAAAAAATAGGATCTTTAATTTGAAACCGTTTAGGGAATTATTCAAATACTTCCTCTGATACCAATTGTTGGACGGAAGAAAACAAGGAATGATGGCAAGAGGGGGGGTGAATTGCCTTTTAAAAAATTGATTAAGAAATTAAAATCAGAGTTGAAAGTGCAGCGGAAATAAAGAGGCAATCACACAAGAAATTGTTAACGGAGTTCGGCCAAAAACCCGCCCTACGTCTCCGCTCCCAACTCAACCGTTGAGAGATTCCTACCGCTTGCTTTTCAATGGTTTTAGCAAGAAACCCACTAGGCTTTGAGGTAGCACTAGGACCTATTACAGCTTGCTTTTATTGGTTTAGCAAGAACCCAATGCTTTTAATGGTTAAGCAATAGCCCACTAGTCTTTTTACGGGTGAAGACTAGCTCACCGATCTCAAGCCTTTTACAAGGTAAGGCTTGTGAACCTCTTCACACCTTAGTGGTGGTGTGAGAACCCAAAGAAAAGGAGATGAGGAAAGAGTTTGGGGTTTGTAGGCACAAACCCAAATTTAAAGCTCAAAAAGAAATAAACAATAAAACCCGTATTGGAGGAAGACTTGGGCGCCAATTGGATTGGTGGAGCTGATGTAGCGTGCTTCTCCCAAGCTTCTTGATGTGCTCCTTGGATGTGGATGTTGTTGGAGCACTTGAGGTTCCGTTGAGGAAGTCCACCGGAGGTTGGCCAATTGATGGAAAATGAGTATAGTGGCTTTGCAAGTGTTTCGATTAGTGTCCGGGGCTTCCTCAGCCTTTATTTATAGGCTAGGATCCTTTGGGGAGGCTTCGGAGCCGTTGGAGAGGTCTTCGGAGCCGTTGGAGGCCAAGTGGACAGGCTGGTCAACAGCCCAACGGCTAGTTTGACTGGGCTACCGGCTGGCCGGTGCCTTGGATGAGAAGAAGAGTCTTGGTCCAGGCTCCACCGGTCGACCGGTGCAGAGCCACCGGCTGGCCGGTGGCAAGACAGTAGCAAACACTATTTGAGCTGGGTGCCACAGGTCGACCGGTGGCAGAGCCACCGGTCGACCGGTGGGAAGGCAGTAGCTTCCACTGTTTGGTCTGGATGCCACCGGCTGGCCGGTGGTGAAGCCACCGGTCGGCCGGTGGACTGAATTTCAGTCCATTTCTGCCTCTTCCTTGGTCAACTTCTTGGCAATCAAATGCCTATCAACACAAACACTTAAAACACAATGTTAGATAAAAATGAAAGTGATTGTGATCATGAAAATCAAACAACGAGAGGTTCGAGATGTACAACAGATGGTTCTTGGTAAGTGCTACCGAGATGTAGAATGGAAGGCTTCATAGTGAATTTATGATGTAAATTATATATTTACAAATTAAATTCATTAGGATGAACCTGTAAAACCAAACAATCTATGAATGCATTAGGAAATCCATAAATTAGAAATTGGCATTTTAAATTATAAATTTACAAAATAAATTTGTTAAATTTTTTGTTTTGAATTCCAGGATCTGAATTTTTCGATCTATATGGGAATCGATGGATTCATGAAATAAATCCATAATTTATGTCTTGAATTAGTAATTTCTATTGAGTTTTAATACCATCCTTTATCCCATGTCATAAAACAAGATGATTAGAAAACTTGTCTTATTTTATATTCCTTCTAGAAGTGTTCTGTGAGAACTCCTATATGAGTTTGAGGGTACCTTTGATGGATCCTAGAATTTTGAATCAAGATTTAACGTTAATACTTTGGTACTTCTCCTCCCTATTTCTCTATGGGTTTTCTCATATGGATAAACTAGATTTTATGTCCATAATATAACAAATTATGTTGATTGTTTTCTTGTTTTTGTGTAAGGGGAGAAAAGAAGGGCCCAACTTTACTTATGACACTGATGGTTGTCTATTACTAGTCGTAATTTGAATTGGGTGGTATATAACTCATACTTAATTTTATGTTCAATTAACCTATTTGGTTAAATATGTGTGATCAAATCTTCATTCCATGCACATTACTTAATTAATTTGATAAATCTCAATTTTATGAGTCACATATGCATAAATATCCCATTGGATCCCTTTGGGTCCATTAGTGTCGAGACTAAATCTTATGGACACCTGATAGGTGTGATAACCTTTGACCTTTTTGAGACTCTATCATTTTAAATATATACCGCATAGATGTTGGGGAAATAGGATTGATAATTGGCTTAATATTATGAATTTCCATAAAAATAGAATTTTATTGATTGATTAAGAAAACATTAAATAGAATATATTGTTTAAATGATTTATAATTGTATTTTATTGTTTAGTTGATGAATTTTGGATATACCGGTATGCTAAAAACCATAGGGTTAAATGATAAATGGAATTGGAATTTGGGTAATTAAGTTGAAAATTGGGATCCCAACTTTATGAAATGAAAATTTCGAGATAAATGGTAATTGTATGAAATTACCATTTGGACTTCATGGCATGGTACTTTGGTTGGTGTTTTGTCATGTGAAATACTTCATAGTATTATGTTTTGAGATGATTTCATTTATAATAGATGTCTAAGGTATAGATTTTACGTGATATTTATGTTATCTTTTTTACATGACATGTTCTTATGTTGGGTGAGGAAAGGCACCAAATGTGAATCCTGAGGGTAAGGTGCATGGATATAGTCCACTTGAGGGTAAAATGCATAGTCAACAGAATCTTGAAGGAAAAATTTAACTGAAAGCCTAAAGGAGAGAATCCTTGATTCAATAGGGATAGATTCATGTTTTCCAGAGGGAATTGACTTTTTTTCATGATACTATATGTGTGATTCATCCTCAGATAGAGAACTTTCCACCGGCTTGGGTCTTCTATCCTGACATAGAAGGACCCACCCCAAGATAGAGAAATTTGGCATAGTTTTGAAGTATTATTGGCTAATCCTAGGTGTCAACCATCATCTTGAGGGTCCGTGGGCTTATCACATGAACATTATTAATTTATTAATTAATTCCTATGTTTATTACCTTATTGAATGCACTATATTATCATACTGGATTTGTTCAGAAATGGAATCATCAAACTACAAAGTTTTACTCACACTATAAATGGTATTTCATTTGGTACGTATATAAATTTTATTGATATAGGTTTGGATATGGAAAAAATACCTTATTGTTAATTATTTCTTGATAGATGGGTTGGAGTTTAGAGTCTAAATCGACATGGGTTTTGTGATTGTGGCCATTAGAGTCTTTATTTGAGTATATTTAGTCTTTTATTTATATAACTATCAACATAACATTCATTTTTTATCATACTATCATTAAATTAATTTTTTCCTTTGGGTTTTCATTTTAGACCATTTTTTGGATTTCTGATTGACTATATATTTTTACATAGTTTTTGTTACTCTATTGTTATTTCATCTATTTTGAAACTCCATCCCATAGGGTATAGTCTCTTTACTATATTCCTTACACTATTAATAATGTATTCAACCTTCTAATTTTGAGGATGAACTCCTAAGGTCTTGTAACTAACCCGTCTCGACCTTATGGGGGTGTATAGACCGATGATTTTACAATTGGTTAAATAATTTTATTGCTTGTAACCCGTCCTTATCACCAGCCAATGTATAATATAGATTCCATATACTATCCTATAATTGAAAGTCTCCACATATAGTATATTATATCTTTTGATCATGAATCATATTTAACTGATAATTAATTCTTTCTAGAATTTCTATTTGGGTAACATAATCAGTAATCACAACCATTCATGTTGGTTGTGTACTATATAGATTTCTTTTATCAGCTTGAATAAGTCCCTTATAGAACTAAAAATAGAAATACATGATTTCCTAGGTGAAAAATGGTTTCTTATCATATTTCAAATAGTGTAAATATTATTCAAAATGAGGAATCATAGATGTGTATTATTGACCCTGCAATAATTGTGTAATGTGATTTCATGGTACATGGATATTGTTAGAATTTCAATGATATTTAATGATAATGTTAATCATCAAAAGAATATTCCTTGGGAGTGTCAAACCAAGTGTTCAATTAAGCCTCCCTGGTGTGCACTAGGTGATGATTGATTTAATAATTAATATGACCTTTTCAGGGTTATTGCTCCTATGCCTAACTATTCCTAAGACTACATTAACTTGAAGTATCCAAACCGAGATACCATTACTTAAATAACCATACAATAAGTACTTTACCAAAATTTTAAATTGTCCCCTTATATTCTTGATTATGTACAAAATGTTTTGAATTCCAAATATTAATATTACTAAAGGTATCTAAATATATTAATCAAATAGAAGGTGAATCAACTAATGAAAGTCCCCTTAGAGTGTCAAACCTAGAGTGATGTTAAGCCTTTTTTCCATGCACTAGGTGATGATTTATTTAATACCCAATACACTATTTTTATCTTTATTTCCTCTTGGGACAACTATTTTAGAGCCTACATCTACCTGTAGTATCTATACAGAGATGTCATTTCTTAGATAACACCACAATCATTACTTTATCAAAATTTTAAAATATTTTCTTATATTCTTAATTATGTGAATAGTGTTTTGTAGTCCAAATTTTAATATTACTAAACGTATCTAAATGTACTAATTAAAAAGAATTAAAATATTCTAATGAAGATAACACTGGGGTGTCAAACCAGGTTTGTAGTTTGTCATATTTTTCAAACACCAGGTGATGATTGATTGAATACACAATCTTCCTTTTTAAGGGTTATTACCCCCAGGTACAACTATGGAAGAGCATGTATCCACTTGTAATATCCAAATAGGGATTCCATTTCTTGAATAGTGACATAATATTTTTTTAATAATTTGTTAATCATTCATTAATCATTCATTAATCATTTGTTGATTAATAATTATTAAGCAATCAATCATTAGTTAATCAGTATTTAATCAATAGTTAATTTATAATTAATAATTATTTCATCATTAGTCAATCATTAGTTAATAATTAGTCAATAATTATTTGTTCCAATTTTTATTCTATATTAATCCAAAGTTAATCATTAGGTAATTATTATTTAATCCTAAGTTAATACATAGTTAATCATTAGTTAATCATTACCTAATAACCAGTTAAAAACTAATCAATCATCATTTATTAATTTTTTAATCATCAGTTAATAACTTTTTAATATCTGGCTAACCATTAATTAATAATTTGTAAATTAATTGTATAAAGTAGTTAATAGTTAATTATTAGTTAATCCTTAATTAATACAGATTTAATCAAAAGTTAATCTATGGTTAATCTTTATTTAATCATTACTTAATATTTTTTTAAGAATTAGTTAATGAACAGTTAGTCATTATTTAATAATTCATTATTCACTTATTAACCATTTATTAACCAGTCATTATAAATTCATTAACTAATTGTTATTAAGTTGTTAATTAGTATTCAATCATTAGTTAATTATTAGTTCATCAATAGTTCATCGTTATTTAAACATTAGTTAATCATTATTTGATCCTAAGTTTATCCTAAGTTAATAATTATAAAATCATTATTTAACCATAAGTTATTCATTAGTTTATCATTACTTAATCATTAGTTATGAATTTTTTAACCATTGATTAATTATTAGTTTATTAGTAGTTATTTATGTGTTTATCTTTACTTAGTCATTTGTTCAATTTTAATAAATTGATAATTAATCATGATTTGATGCTTTGTAAATTATTAGTTAATAATTTCTTAATCCTAATTTAGTCATTAAAAAATATTTTTTTAATCATTAGATAATCATTAATTCATCATATTTTACTTAGTATATTTGTATTAGTAAATTATTAGTCAGTTTAGAGTTAATAACTAGTTCTTTAATATTTAATTATTATAGAATTAATATAAATTACAAATTATTAACTAGTAAATTATTTTTAATTTATTAGTTAATTAAAATTTCAATATGATTACTTCATTACTTATCTATTAGTTAATATTTTTTACTAATTAATTATAAAATAATTAGTGATGCTAAATAATAACCATTTCATAATTATTTTTTAATTACTAAGTCTAATTATAAATTATTTTCTAATCAGTCATAATTAAATAATAATAATTAAATCAATAATATTAAATAATATTAAAAAATATACTAACTATTATTAACAAATTACATCTAATTAAAAAAACAAATCAATCAAAAGATATTTGAAAATAAACAACTGAATAAATAAAAAACAATAAAATAAATTATGAAAATACCTTAAATAAATCTTGATAATTTTTGAAATTATTTATGGCTACCAAAAGAGTTGTAGACAAGGGAGTAAAAAAATAAGACAATTTTAGAGAGAGAGGGAGTAAAATTGGGAGAATATCAAATTATGAGGGGGGGATAAATTTTATAAGGGTTGGGGTGAATGTAATTACTACCAAAAACACATTTTTATTATATTAGATGAAATTAATTTTCACCCCCAATGCCTTTCACCTAAAAAAGATGAAATAAATTTTAGGTTCATTTTCCATGTCACTAGTATAAGGAAAAGGCATTTCACGACTTCACACATTTATGGATTATAATTCAATTTTATTTACATAGAACCAATTTCAATTTCTTTTCAAAAACTAAACTTGTATGTAACCACTTTGGCTTCTCATCATGTTCCGTATGTAAATGTATACTTCATCCCTATTTTTGGATTATGCTATGGATACTATTTTATACCATCATATGTGGTTTTTATTAATCCATTAAGTTTTATTTATGTAATGTAATGGTTATGAGTTATTGTTTTTGTTTTATACATTCATGTTCATGACTTGCTAATTTTTGGTGAGGTCATGTCATGACTTTTGTTAGGGAATTATTGATGGTTTTATTAGACAAAATATTCTTAAGGTACATTTCTTGACATCCAGATACTAGTATTGTAATCATGGTGATCAGAAATTCCCTTCATGCATTTCCAAACACCGTCATAATTTTTTGGGTTATGGGCAGTTAGAATTATACAATCAAATTAAATTAAAAAAATAGGTTCTTCTCTCGGAATCACACCGTCATCCTCTAGAATAAACCATGGAAAGCACCCCTATGATATTATAGTCACAATAGCCACACAACTACTATCCTACTCTAGAAATCCTAGCCACCATCCTTTAATTTTTCCACCCACATCACATCATTGGATCATCACCAGCACACCTCACCCAGCCAACCTCATAGTGTCACCAACCATCAACCATCATCAAATTTCCCTTCACCTCAACTAATTTAGAATCAATACTACTAAATACTAATAAAATCTATGATGAATACCACATTTACTCCTTCAGACCTCTACCAGCCTCCCTCGAACTACCCACCACCACCCACATTTTCAACTTCACTACTGAGCTTGGAATTGGATTATCATTTTAAAAGTAAGGATATAAAATTTATTCTTACTAAATCATTTATTTCATGGGAGTCATTACAAACTTTCACACTAATAAAAACATTTTATTTTAGGATATATGGTTTAATTTTTTTGGAGATTATATTTCATTTAAAAATGATAATTTTCACTAAAAACTAAAAAAAATTGATCAACCTTTTTAAATAAATTATTATTTAAATAACATGTTATACCATAACTCAAAAAACACTAGGTACACATCATAAATCCACCCATAGATAAATTTCCCATTAAGACATAAAAATAACCATCACAATATTTTTTATGATACTTTACTAGGTTAAACCATCAATTTACCCCCTTCAAGTAAAAAATTACAACAAATCACTTGAAATTTAATAAACATTAAAACTAAATTTTTATAGGCTGTTAAAATTGATACACCTTAAAAACTATTCATCCGAGAAAAGGATAATATTACTAAAATCTCAATACCTATATTGTTTAACTCAAAAGAAGATAAATTTTTTTTATACCAAACCTAGACCTTCATAAATTCTTAAGCCATCATTTATAACACAATCTTTAATAATAGATACACATTATAAATGTGTGATCCTGAAATCAAGATGTTAACAACCAAATACAATTAACTATCCACAAACACTATTACATGAAATTCACCCATAACACTCTCTCTTACTCAAATTTCATGAAGATGAAAAATAGAATAACCAAAATAATTCTAGGTATTTTACCCTTGTCTAGATCATCCGAATCCTAGATATTTACCTCCATATCATTATGAATTCAATATAAATTAACCCAAGGAATCAATTAAACTTCACAAAATCAACAGGTTATAGAAAAAATATCTTCTATTCTTCCACTCTCAAACTCAACATAATATTTCAATGGATTCAAAAGTCTCAAAAAAAACTTATGTTACCATAAAGAAATTTACTATAATATAAGAGTAAAAGAAAAATTATATCCCAATATGAGCATCAATGAAACTCCACATAGGGTCATTATCAAAACTATAATAAATATCACTGAGCTAAAATCTATAAAAAATAAAAACTAAAAAAACATATTTCTTATTTGAGTAAAATGGCCATTAATTGAAATCCTATAAAATTATAAAAATGGGTTAGCATCATATTTATTTTAATCCTTAGTGATTTACTTAAAACCATCATCCACTCCTAAGGAGGTAAATGAATAAAAATTTCATGAATCCAATGAATAAATGTTAATAGGAAACTAGGTAACATTATTTTTCTAAGAATTATTTATTCCTTACAAGGTCGTAAAATTACTCAGTTCCATATGGTGATGACTTAAAATAATAATAATTAACAATCGTTATGATAGTTCCTTTACTATTTTTTACTTCATCTCATTAATATATTCATGCATAGATTATCACTCAAGTGAGTAATATGATATTATGGAAGTGCATGATTATGTTTACATTTATCCATTATCTCAACCACTTTAACATTACTATAATGATAGGTTACAACCTCTTGATCTCATAATAATTCCACTAATGGGAGGTTGAAGTTTAACCAAAAAAATACTTTCTAACTAAATAATTTATATCATTAAGTTCTAATGAAAATTTTCATGGACCCCCAAACCTATAATAGAATGAACACAGAGATATTTATCTCAAAATAGCTTACCACATTAGACAACTCATTGTTTTTTTCCATAGAGTGATTTATTAAACAATGAAGGGAAACACAAAATTTTCTATCATTATAGCATAGGGGAGATACACTTTTAATATTTACTATGTCAATGTGCATTATCATAATCTAGTGTGGTATAATCCAGAGATACCTCCATTTTTTAATAACCTCAAAATTAATTATACATTGTGATCTAGTTTTGACATATCATAGTTGTCTGCAATTTTGTTTTTAAGATTTGTTAGAGCCATTTTAGAACTATAGATCTAAATCTACTGGGGAACCAACATTGAATCAGTGGTAGCGTATGAATCCTAGGAACAACTTGGGTGACACTAGAGATCCACTACTATACTACCATCCATTCTATGGTAGAGTCAGTATCCCTAGGATCTACTTTGAGCTACCAGCCAGTTGGTCATTCCCAAATGGGATTTTAATCATGGGTGACCCCATATTCTCACTTAGTAGACTATATATGATATATGTATTTATTGGATGAACTTGTATTAATATAGAATGACTAGGGAGGAACCTATAAGGTGAATGTGGATCCATTATCCATATCAATTAACCGTTTGGAGATCCAATCATTTTTTTGCCTACCATGTGGTATATCTAAAAAGATTTATGCTAAAACTCATCTTTCTCTTGGGTTAAATCATAGATAGAGGCTTCCTTGGATAGAAATATAAATTATTTTATGATCTAATAGATAATTGTTAGATATATGAAGGATTAGATCCTATATATACTATGAATTTATTTTTTTATCTTGATCATATCTTTATCTATTAGTCACAATGGTTCTCATTGAGTAAGGCTATTTGAATTTTATCACTTTTCTTAACTTTCTCCTTGGATATTGATTCTAGAATCCTGATGTTATAAATTTGGTGTTTTTGTAGGGATAATTGGTGAATAAATTTGATATAGGTGTAAATTCTTATCATTGGACCTAAATACTGTATAGGTAGAAAGTCTTTACTATTTATGTCCGTTCTATGAAATTGTATGATGTGATATGCATGTGGGTGATTGTGTAGCTTGTGATAACCTTTATTTTTTAATATATACATCTTATGAATGATTATACTATGAAACCATTTCTCATTATGATATGAATGTGGGTCCATGTGTAGCCCATGAGACCCTTTCTTTATGAGACATACATTTGGGTGCATGTGTAGCCCGTGATAACCATGCTTGATATGATTCAGATATTAGTGTGTGTGTGGCCCACGTGAAATTGATTGATATGAATTTATTATTATTTCTTATATCATATATTATGTCTATATGAATTTTTGGATTGTTAGTGACGGTTTCAAGGTACAAGGTTAATCAATACTGACTTTTTGGCTCTTAGAAGGGGATTACTACTGTTGTGGAAAAAAAGTATGATTTCACCTTCATAGATGAATTATTTTTTGTCTTTCATAATATTTGGATATTGGGTCTCAACATTGGAATGATTCTTTCCTTATATATGGATATTGGTTTTACATGTGGTAGTGTGGTTTTCCTAGTTCCATGAATTGGGTCGACATGCAAGAACCATTGTTTGCCACTTTATGGCTGGAAATATATTTCATAAAGGGGAAATCATGAAAATGTAATAGAATTAATTAGAAATTAGAAGAACCATAAGAAACACAAGACATGATTCATTCATGCAATAATTAATTGGGACATCCCATCTGATATGAAGTTTAAATAGGTAAATCATGGGTTCATGGAAGCTTGGTTAACAAATGATGACTCAGTACATGATTATTTATTTACACATTTACCTTATTGACAAAACATACATTTTTATGTATAGATGAATTTATGTTAAGGAAATGTTGGTGGTTTTCTACTAGGATTATAACCACACCATGCATAGGCACCCCAATGTGATTTTAGACTATATGATTAGGGACCCAGAGAAGATAAAGGGCTCCATGTTAGGCATGTGAGATAGTGGAGTTTGGGTGATGGAAGTGATATAGGGAAATATTCTGGATTATTTTAGCATTTATTATTTATTCATTTTTATTTATATTTGGTATTGATCTACCACACTTGTGGATGTTTTGGATTATCCTACACGACTCCTTGTATGATGTATTGATATAGCATGTTGTTTTTATTTAGCTTCCATTATGAAGTTATTTAATTTTTATTATCTATTGTTGAGTATATATATAATTCATTTCAATTTTTACTAAGGTTATACTATCCATAAAATTAATTTAAGTACCTTACTACTATTTATTATCCTCTTGCATATGGGTAGGCATGCATGAGGTTATGTGGAACTACGACCCAAATTTGACGATTCGGGTTGTGGTGTTACAAATTGGTATCAATGAAGGTTCCTTATTTTACTTTCCTTATGATGAATATGTTTTTGGTATGATAAAAAGTGTTTGGTTTTTATGAAAATTAGGTAGGGGATTCACACATGTTCCTATCCAGGTCATGTGTAATGGACCTCCGACTTACCGTGGCACGAGATTACTGTAACCAGTTTTTCTTTGATAGATTCATACCAATTCTAAGTACTATTGTGTTGTTATGATTTATGATGTTTGGGTGAGTTCATACATCATTATTTTTCATAAAGTTTCACATGTAACATGACTATATGTTGATGTACATATTATTTTAATTAATTTAACTTCACTATTAATTTATTCTTTATGCTTATATGATGTAGCCCTTATAACATTTAAATTACTTGAACCTGAAAATGCTATGTTTTATTATATTTATATGACTGTGACTAATTTAAAGACCTTTAAGAATTTTATTAGCTTATAGAGACAATTCTAGTGGGGGGTGGGGGGGGGGTGGGGGGGGGGTTATTCCTTTTATATGTGGGTAGCCTCTTTGGACAAGTCTTCATGTAGCAATCTTTTGAGTGTGTTTATAAACTACTTATGTAATTATCCTAGTAAGTTACTATAAGAATTTATAAGAATTGTTTACGGTATTTTAGATAATTAAACCTCAAAAATATCTTATGGAATAACCTTGGGAAGTGGTTTAGAATTATATTTTAAGGTGTGATTATCATATTGTCATACTAGAAATGTAAGAGGATTATGTTGAGCGTGCACTCACAACTGATCTAGTGGTTCATGCAGTAGAGTCACTTTAACTCGGAGCCTTTAGGTTTGTGCATATTTAAATTGGATCACCTCATAGATCTATATTGATTTGGATTGATTATATCTGTGGATTTTATATTAAGTATACCCCAATCATCAAAGGCACTAGAGGCCCCTAGGATGCTGGAGTATGGACATGTGTCTGATATAGGAAAATTTTATGCAATAGATTAGGCTATGACCAATGGTGGAGATGGACCTTAAACTATTCAAGGTATGGTTCTAATTTCTTCTACGCTCTCAAATTCTTTTTTTAATATAGGATCTCATAATTATTTTATTTTTTATCACGTTTTTTGGGTTAGACTTGTTCATTATGTTATACATAACGTTGTTGTCTATTAATACATGTGGGAGGGTTAGTGTACATTCTTTATTGTTTAGAAAAAACAATACCTAATCATGTATTGCCTAAGTTAATTGAGGGTATTCACTACGAATATCTCACACCTAAGATTTATGGTAGACCAAGCTGATATTTTGGAAGGGTTTATTTCCACCATCAACATTTGACTAAGGGAGTGAGAGGAATTGAGTTTGGAATCTCACTATTAGTAGAATAACTGAAGAGTATTGGAAAACTTGGAAGTAGGAGAGAATTAAATTTTGATGTCTAACCCTGAATTAATAACTATTCTCATATAATTGATTCTGATATCTTGCTTCATGGATATTTTTAAATAATCACAACAAAAAACTACCCATTTTCCCTCTAATTTAAAAATAAAAACTTGAATATTGTGAAATACACTTCGTGGACAACCTATTTTAACTATTATACTAGATTTTAAATTCAAAAACAATTGTTTTTTTCACAACCCATAATAGAAACTTGTTAAAAACTAGAACTTTTGTAAGAATAACCCCTTTTCTTTTTCCCTCCTCCATATGATATGCATGTTGTTCTAGAGGAGGTCATCAAAACACTATAGGAACATCGATATATTCTTCTTATGTATTAATATTTAGGGATTCATACTTAATATGATTTTATATGGCCTCCTCTTTGTGTTCTATTTCATAAATTTTAGAGTATGATATGTTAGAAAAAAATCATCTTGAATATGATTAAAATAGAAGGAATCAGAATATAATTCTTCCCCTTAAAGTAATTGATCTTGGAAATTGACCTCTTCTAATATGGCCACTAATATCTCAATCTCAACTGATGATTCCTAATTATAATTTTATAAATAAATAGTGTGGTAGAAAATATTTAATTTTCCATTTCCATAGATGAGAGAATCAGTTACCTATTCATTTATACAAAATAAAACCAATACTAATCCAATTTTTTTGATCTCCCTCAATTGCATCGAACACCTCTCTTAAAAATGGTTGAGAAAGGGTGATTGTATTTTAATTAATTTTTTATAGCCCTCCTTAGGTATTATAACATGAAAACATAGTGGGGATACTTCTTCCACTAATAGTTCAAGGTTATGCTCTGGTTGATGCTCTTAAGATTCATTAATATAGTTAGATATCAATTCCATTTTGATCTCCATTTTATGTAATGTGTCACTGATATTTTTCAATCGGGATTCCAAATCACCATCAACATCTTAATCTTGTGTTTCACCTATGAGTATTAAATCCAAGTGAAATAATTTGAATTAGAATACATCATGTATTTTTTATTTATTATATAAATGAATTAAAAAAATTATTTATAAAATTATGAATACAAATAGTGATTTAAGACCACTTGGATCCCCGAAAACATAACCAATTTAATAAGAATTTTCATGCATGATCTCAAAATATTTATGGTTTTCACGAAGTGAAACATAGGGGATGACCTAGGTCATCACTCTTGAGGATCCTTAATAGTAAATAACCAACAATTCAAAATTAATATAAGTGAGGTTTGAGAAATATGAAATTAATTAATATAAAATAAGCTAGAAAAATATTAAAAAATAATTGAGAGATTGAACTTCATCCTAAGGTTGACATCTTGGGGACCATCATTATCAATTATTATAATTATCAAAATTATGTCTTATTTTTCATACCAATGTACATAAAATATTATCACCTATGTTTAGTGTGAAACATAATAGTCCTAGGTGACCTATTCAGCACACAAAAACTATCCTGCACTAATAGTGATGATAGATGAATGCACATCAATTGAGAGTATAAAATCTTCTAAGACACAACACATTAAAACTTTGTTTCGTCCCCCATTCACACTCAACTCCATCATATGAAGTGAATACATGAGAAAAGGGATGGAAATGACATTTGGTAGAGAATAGAATAAAATAATGTTTAATTTATTTAATTAAGGTAAAATTACACATCACCCATTAAAATAACCACTACCCTATTACAAATAAAAAATTAACATTGATAATTTAAGAAAAATAATTTTTAAACACCAAGGAAATATTACATAGTCCAAGCCTTATGTTAGTTACTCACCAACATAAGTATTAGAGAGTACAATAGAAGAACAAAAAAGTTGAAAGAAATAATTAATGAAAGAGAATAATAATAGGTATCATACAAGTAGAAATGTAATATAGCAACAAATCCCTATTTATAAAATGATAAAATTATAACTCATTTGAATGGAAGAGGAGGTGTACAATTATAGGAAAGTTGGGTGAAAAGTTTGACTCCAAATATGTCCTATAGAAGCTTTCACATGGTATACCTTTTAAATTCCAAATTTTAAAATACAATTGTCCTTATTTTTTAAAACCATATTTCTTGTGAATCTTTGGAAAAATATATCAATCACTATAATTATTTTACATTGGAAAATATTCCTTCCCCAGTGATTATTCAAATTATAATTTATTGAGTTCTAAAGATTTTATGACCTCAAAAGAGGTAGAATCATGAGTTGAAATACTTATAAAACATGTTACTTGGACTTTTTTCTATCTCCATTTTTTTTATCATTTTGGTTTTAATTTTTTGAGATATTTTCCCATATTCAAAATCTTAACGATAGGGTAATAGATAACAAGGACTAACTTTTGAGCTTAATTTGGGTCTCAAATTTTTGGACTGAGATTTGGGTCTAGTTAAATGAAAGGAATCCCAACATGTATGCAACCCAAAAAAAATGTAATTTAATAATTCAAATCTATGTATAAAAATTTCAAGTTGAAATAGAAAAGAAAATTAAAATAGTTTAAAATACAAAATTAGATTATTTTTATAATTAAGATTATGATATTACTAAAAAAATTAATTGTGCCAATTTTTCATAAAATAAATCTTTGGTGGTATTAAAAATGTTAAATTACAGTATAAAATGTGTGAAAATACTAGCTTCATCACTCCCCTACCCTTACCACTATGCTCTTAGGAAGTTATCAAATATCCAAATGAAAATCCCTACAAAAAATTAAAAATAAAAAACATCAATTATATTTTCCATTATAGAATTCCATCATGTTTCCTAAATGAAAAAAAATTCATTTTTTACCTCAAATTTAAATTCATTTAAAATTAAAAGCCAATACATGACCCAATAATGACCTACCACACATTGAATTCTATTTAACACTTAATTAAAGGGAGATTAAATATAGAGTTATAATTATACTTTGAAAATGCATGTATCACTATAGGCATATGAAAAATATCATCCTTCCAAACCATTAGATATAAATGTTAATTCTATAATGGGGTATTTTATAAGTAATTTCTACTCCTTGGGGTTGGTGGGATAAATCATTTAAAAAATTAAGAGGAGGTTGAAATCATAAGTACAATAAATGAATATTCAAGTGAAAATCAAGGAAATTACTCACTCAATTACACTTACAAATTTTAAACACAACACCACTTTTGTGAGTTTATATATGATTCATACAACGATTAAAATAAATTATTTATTCAAATTATTTTCCAAAATAGATTCCTCAATAATTTCTAAAAAACATTATGAAATCTGATGTTTTAAAGGAGAAAAATTTATGGTTTCGGATCAAAGAAAAATTAAAAGTTTCTCTCATGAAAGTGTGGGTATTGGGAAGAATATCTAATTTTTTTACAATACCGCATAGTTAGGGAAACATATTTAAGATAGTGTTTCAAGGGAATAGATTTCAAATATCAGTCAAAATCATAAAAAATATTGAAGATAAAATTCTAGGAAAAGGTTTCCAGATCAATAATCATTTGAAATCCATTTATTAAAAAATAATGAAAACTATCTCAAAATCAATTCCTATGAAAAATATGTTATGAATATTCATTTAAAGTCAAAGTTTAAAATAAATGAAAAAGAAATAATAAAAATAAAACACATAAAAAAATCTATGTAGGGTGGATGTCTCCAATACTTAAATATAATTACCCTTCATTTCAGTATAGAAAAATAAAAAAGAAAATTGTAAACAAATAAAAGACAACGAAAGAAAAAACTAAAGTATATTCTTTATAAGAATCCTTGAGTTAATCTCATAGATGATACAAATTTATAAGTATAAGAAAAAATCAAATAAAATGAAATATAAGAAATATAATGAAAAATAAAAAGAAATGGAAAATAGGATATAACTTGGTTTGAACCCCCCAAGTGTATTCTAGGTTTTTACTACCTATAGTAAGATAGTTTTAGTGGATTATTTGTTGATGGATTTTCATTGAGTATAACCACCACATGTGACATTTCTTGATTTCTATGAGTATACAACTAGAATGGATACCCAAACGAAGAGAATAAAATTCGATAATAATAAGAAATAAAAAATAAAAAATAATTGGTATATAGGGGGGATGTGGGGGTGATCCCCACTGACTTCCTTGGTTTCCTCCTCCATATGGTATGCATGCTGTTTTAGTGGAGGTAGTCACCACAATATATGACCCTCAATCGCTTATTAATCTTAAATAATTCGTAGATATTATTAATTAAACATGAATTTATAAGGCCTTATACATGTGTGATACATTAGAAATATTATAAAATAAGAAGTTATAAAATAACTCAGATTGAATATGATTAAAATATGAAGAACCAATACTGAAATATCCCCCTTAATGTAATTTACATAGGGAATTGATATATTTTGGAAGGGCCAATGGAAACTCAATATTAATTTGTGAATATTAATTATCATTTTCCAAATAAATAGAAATATAGAGAGGAGAAAGTTTTCCATTGTCATATATGGGAGAATAAATTAACTTTTCATCTTCAACAAAATCTAACAAGTACTCATCAAATTCATTTTTATCTCCCACATTTTCACCAACTAGCATGTTTTCTTGAAATTCCGCCCTGAGAAATGGTCAATAAATGATTAATTGATCTTAATTGAATTTCTTACTATCATAAAAGGTTTATTTAACTTGAAAAATTAGTGGATATACTTCTTATACCACTGGTTGTGGTTATTTCTCTAGTTTTTACTCATTAGATGCATTATAATATTCATCCAGTTAATCTATTTTTATCTTAATGCCTAGAACTCTGTCACTAATACTTTACAACCTAGATTCATTATCATTGAAAGAAACTTTATATTGGAGTTTAAATAGTCATAAATTATTCAATAAATGATAATTATAATTGGAATACCTCATGGAAATAGGGTTTTTTAATTTTATTAAATTAAAGAATAGAAAATTATTTACAAAATTGGGAATATAAATATTTAGTGAAGAAATAATGGATCTGCAATAATGGTTCCAATTTGATAAGTGTTTTCATGTGATCTCTTAAAAATATTTTTGATTTATTCTAAGTGAATCACATGGGTTGACCTAGGTTATTCCCCTTGAGGATCCTTAGAAATAATGCACCCACTATTCCTAATTCAAATAAGTTGGGCTTGAGAAATTTGAAATGCATAAAAATTAAATAAGACAGTAAAAAATAAAAAAAATTATAAAGAAAGAACATGTTCGTATGGTTGACTTCTCATGTTCCATAATTATCCATTATTATTTCCTAAATTATTTTTGATAGTTTATCCCATCCTACATGAATCACTATCCACTAAATTGAGTGTGATGCATAGATTTCCTAAGAGATATCTCTGAAATAATAAATGTCACCTCATTTAATTGGGATGATCAATGACAACACATAAATAATGAGTGTGACAAATTACTTGAACTTGATCCATCATTTTTCATTTCATCCCTCAAACACACGCAACTCCATCATATGAATAGAATTTTTAAGATAAGGGATGAGAATAATGTTTGGTAGGGAATGAAATAAAAAACAAGGAACTATAATAAAATTATAAGATATTACCACATCCCCCGTAAATACAACACCACCCTATTAAAATTATATAAAGAAAATTTATAAATGAAGAAAAATAATTTACGAACATTGTGAAAATCTCCCCCAGACTAAGCCCTGGGTTGGTTACTCACCATATTGAACATTAGATAGGTATTATGGAAGAAAAAAAAGTGAACATAAATAATTATATAAGGGGAAGAATAACATATATTAAAATAATAGAAAAATATTAAAATGGATAATATCCAATTAGAAAATGACAAATTCATATCTTCGTTGAATAGAAGAGGAGGTTTATAACTACTGGAAAGAGGTGTGAAAATATTGGCTCAAAATATTTCTACTATAATTTTACAATTCTGACCTAATTAAATATATAAATTTCAAAAAAAATTACACTTTAAAGTTGTTTTAAATTTTCTCATGTGTTCAACCATAAATGTATAACCTATTTGGACACATGGATAAAACATTATGAATGCTATAATTTGAAAGATATTTATTCCTTGATGACTATTTGAATTTCTATATGCATAGTTTACATGAATTTATAGCCTTGAAATATATATAATCATGCATATTCACAGGTATTGAAAATGTTCATCAACCTATTTTCTATATCTATGTGAATCTTTATCTCATTTTGGTGGGTAATTTATGTTATATTTTCCCATATCCTATATTATATAGATCTGAGCATAGATTGCACGTCTTGACTTGTGAGATTTATTTGGGCTTCAAAATGCTGGATTGAGCTTTGGGTAATGTTGAATGAATTGAACACCAAAATACATGGAATCCTATAAAAACTGAATTTCAAAATTTTAAATAATTTATTAAATGTTTTTGATGAAATTCTAAATTATCTTAAAATAGTTTAAAATTCAAAATTATTCCATTTTTTCAATTTAGATCAAGAAGTTTCTAAAACCAATAAATGAGTCAATTTCCAACCAAATTTCACTATAATAGAAATAAATACATTTCTAAACAATATAAAATATATGAAAATACTAGCTTCCTCAGCCTAATATTGATATATATGAGATTTCATGATATTATAAATGACTAGATTCAATGAAATTTTTGGTATGTATTAGTTAACTAGTTACGGATCTCACATCAATTTTTAATAAAGATGATTAAAATTTACCTATAAAAATGTACAGAATCATGTATTGACTAGAAAATAGGATTCCAGGGAAGTTATAGTGGGATTAAGCCTTATCCATGTTAGATCCATTACAATGATGGTGGAGAATATAGTTCTTGAAGATGATCATGAAACTGTTTCATCCCCACTTACTCCCATAATGGATCTTTATCCTTTTTATGGAATAATCCTCAAGAATTACTCCTAATAGAGGGATTGCGTTTTTTATTTAACTCCATCCAAGTTAAAAACATATATCAATTCCTCCTCACTATATTTCAATGATTAATTTGAATTAAATAGTGGTGCATCTTGGGGATTTATAGGAATGGGGATTTCTTCAACTGAACATTTCCCCTTAGGGTGCTCCTGTTTTTTCCCTAAGAAGGTGGATGGTATCCTTTGGATGTTCATATATTATAGTAAGGTGAATCAAATCACTATAATGAATAGGTATCTATTTTTATTGATTAATGATTTGTTTGATTAGTTTAGGGGAGCCTAATGTTTCTCTAAGATTGAATTGCTGTTTTTATACCCCCATATTTGGGTTATAGAAGAGGTCATACTAAAGATAGATTTTTGTAGAATATATGCGTAATATAAGTATCAATTGATTTTATTTTTGGTTGACTAATTATCTATCATTGTTCATGGTTCACAAGAACAAGATTATGCACCTATACTGAGAACCATTTATCATTGAATTCATTGATGATATTTTGGTTTATTCTGAAACCATATATATTAATGATAAAAAACTTGAGATTATGTTGATTACACTTTGTGAATTATATCTTTATGCTAGGATTTCAATGTTTCACTTTTCTATCCATGAATTACATTTCATGAGACATGTAATTTTTAAGGCTAGAATATCTTTTGATCCAAAAAGGTACAAGTAGTTATGTATTGGGCATGACCTAAGAACATGATTGAGATCTGATTTTTTGTTTATTTTAGGGTGATAATATAATTATTTCATTCTGGAATTATCTTTTTTAGTATTTAAAAGGTATGAGATTAAAAAATGGTAGTAAATTCTTAATGGAAAGTCATTATTATGTAGCCTTCCTAGATCTAAAGAGAAGTTTGGCATTTGATCTGATTCTATTTTTTTATATACTAAGATTGGTTATGATATCTATTATGATGATTAAGGTTTTTAGATTTCATTTATATATATATATAGGTATTATGCAGTTAATTATGGGTCACATTAGTTACAACCCACGAGTGAAACTATCATACTCTTAACCTAGAGTTAGCTACTATGGTTCATTCCTTGATGTGTTTGTGGAATTATATTTTCAGTGAGATATTTTTTATTTATATACACCATAATAGATAAAGATATTTATTATCTTATTAATACACAAGCCTTTGAATAAGACATTATGATGAGTATCTACAAATGTTTAACTTTGAAATGTATTATGCTAATCAGAAAGGTAATGTTGTTCCTGATGATCTTAGTAGGAAGACACATGAGATTGGGGAGAGATCATTAAAAGAATTTTGGAAGTTAATATGTTTGTTAGTAGATTGGATAATGGGTATATCTGAAAATCAAAAGGTGATAACTTATTCTTCCTTAGTCATCACTTCTTCCTCGGTGAAACAGGTAAAATCCATCCACAAGTTCGATCCTGTATGTTTGGTGATAGAAGAATAATTAGGGCTAATTGAAAAAGTTCTAGGATGGTATTTGGATGTAAGTGATATAATATATTTCCACAAGAAGATATTATTCCCCACTCATATGATAAACGATATGATATGGGAGTCTCATGCATCGTAATGGGAAGTGTACCTCAGATCAACAAAGATGTATTGGGATATCAAGTGATGTATTTAGGGGATGAGTATGAAAAGGGGAATTTGATGTTTTTATATAATTTTATAACTTGTCAAAGGATTAAGGCTAGGTATCAGGGATTAGGTGGATTGTTTCAGCCTCTCACCATACCCATGTGGAAGTGGGAAGAGGTGATGATAGACTTTGTTCCAGGGTTGCCCAGGACCCTGAGAGGTTATGATATTGTATGGATTGTAGTTTACTAATTGATGAAGGTGGAACATTTCTTGCTGATTCAAGATTCCCATTTAGTGTATGAGCTATGAAATATCTAAATCTAAGAGATAATGTGATTTCATAGAGTACCTAGGAACATAAGATCTGACCGAGAAACACATTTTACATCATGTTTTTGGAAATGCCTAATAATGTAAATGGTTACTCAATTGAATCCAAACATGGAATATCATCTAAAGACTAATGGATAATCCTAAAAAGAGATAAAAGTTTGGGATTATATACTCAGGGCATGTGTCCTATATTTTGGTGGTGTATTGGATGATCATATGACCTTTTTTGAGATTTTATATAACTATAATTTTTTTTTGTATTTGAATCAGATGGATATGTTTGATTATATTTATGGCATTATTTATCATTCTCTATAATGTTGAAATGGGGTATGTGATTCATCTATATAAAAGAAAAAATCAGTGTTTGAGACCTCCAAAAAGGTGAAATTGATTCAGAGGCAGTTTTTGACCACATAGAGTATACAATGTTAATATTCTAACCATCTATAACCATACAATGGGTTTTATATTGGCGATTTAGTTTTCTTGTGGGTATCATCTCATTTGGATCATTTATATTCATGAAATTAGGTAAAATTAGCACTATGGTTTGTTGGACCGTTTGAAATCATCAGGTGGATTAGGATGATGGATTGATTATTATTTATACTTAAAAAATATTGAGGTTTGAAAAATAATTCATATGCATCATCTTTGGTGTATTATCATGATCTTCCACATGTGATTGATAATGCAGATGTTGAGTTAGATCCTATTGTGTTATTTTTTGAATATCTGATTCAAATCACAGACTATATTGAGAAGGAATTGTGGGGGAAGAAAATCCCCATTGTTCAAGATTTATGGTATTATTGGTGAATCCCATAGGATACTTGGAACTGAGAATATGATGGTTGGGCTTAAGGAAATGATTTTTTCAAGTAGACATATAGATAAAATTCTATAGGATGATAATACATTATAGGTGGATATTTATAATGCCGAAAAATTATATGTTATGTTGTCATTTAGTATTGAAATATATTGGTTGTCTATAATTATGCTTTTGAGATGTGTTGGAGGAATTTGGGAATGAGGGATGAAAATTTTATGGTGTTTTCAGAATCAACCAATAATATTAGATCTATTGGGGTTCCACCAACTAGCTAGTGGAGGTGGAAAAATCTAGAGAACCACCTGAGTTTTACCGAATAGCTGGCGAGAGATGAAATAGAGCCAAACTCTACCAAGATCTACCTTCCATCTGGGGCCAACCACCGACCAATCAATAAAGACCAAATAAAATTTTAATTGTGGGATACCCCATGTTTTTATTCTATATCCTCTATTTGGTAGCTATCTTTGTTAGTTTGACCTTGATTAATATATATTGAAAATAGAGGCTTCTATATAGAAAATTTGGATCCCTTTTCGTTGTCTCTTTACCTTTTGATGATTCGATCTATCCTATGGATTACATATGGTATGTATTTGATGATATAGGATCAAACTCATCTTTTTTATTAGGATGAATCATATATCTAGGATAGTATTTACATATATATGCATTCCTTTATTATCTATTATATAATTCATGAATCATTGATGGATTAGAGAGTAAATCTATTGAAGATTTATTTCTATATCTTGATCGTATCTAAAAACATTGGTGATGACTGCTATTATTATGTAAAACTAATCAAACTATAGCCATTATGATGTACTTATTCCTTTATATTGATTATATAATACTCATGTTATCAATTAGTGATGATTTAACGATCATTTGTGTGAAGGATTGATTCAAGTTGTAATTTATGGCATTAGTGATGAATACTATTCAGGTAGAAAGTCTTTACAATTTAGGGCCTTCGTATGAAATTATATGGTGAAATACTAATGTTAGTGATTGTGTATCATGCGATACCTTTTCTTAGTATAATTAAAATGTGGTTGAATTTTTAGCATGTGTGACCTGTGATTATTATGATATGCATGTGTGTGCATGTGTAGCCTTTGAGACCCTTTCTTGAACATATATGTATGTGGGTGTTGACTGAGAGATCCTTTCTTTTTAGGATTCAAATGTGGGTGTGGGTGTGTGTTACATGATACTTTTCATTATATGACATGTTTATTTCTTTCTATAACATGAATTATGTATGGATTCATGTAAAACTTCTTTATACTAGTTTTAAGGTACCTAGTTGATCTAGATTGGCTAGTTGGCCCTTTAGAGGAGGAGTGCTTCCATTATGGTTGAATGGTCAAGATTTCACATGCATATATGACCTGTGGAAGTGTGGCTCATCCAAGAGAAGTATATTGGGTAAAAAATATGAATTTGAATTTTCTAAGATCTTGATATTGGGTTTACATGTGGTAGTGTAGATTTCTTCAAAGGCGTGAATTGGGTTAACTTGTAGCAACCATGGATTGGCCAATTGAGGCATGCATATTTCTCTAAAAGGGATAAAGGTGAAATTTTCCTACATGGTCATAATAATTTTAGATGCTATATATATCACATGACATGATTTAGTCATCAAATGAATTTTTTTAACATCCATGACGACATGGAGCTAAATCAGGTAGATCCAGGGTTCTTAAGAAATTTTTTAGTTCAATAAGACACGATTCATCATTGTTTATTTATGAATTTACCTTATAAAAATGTAATTAAATTTTTTATATTATGGTACTTATGTTAAGGATTCATTGGTGGTGTCCTGATGAGTTTATAATCACACCATTCATGGGAACCCCAAAGAACATGTATACTTTATGGTAAAGGATCTAGTGAAGGGTAAGGGCCTTATGTTGGGTAGTGGAGCATGAAGAGCTTGTTTAATATATGCAATGTTAAGATGAATTCCAAATATTTTCCATAGTTCTTCTTTGTCTCTTTTTTCTTTTCATTATGTATTGATCTTCCATAATTAGTGATCATTTGGATTATCATGTTTGACTTCTTGTATGAAATACTAATACAACATGTTTTTTTCTTTTATTTCTTTATATGGTTATTTATTTAGTCTTACTTATTCTTGACTATATATATGATGGATGGATATTTATATATATGGGATAGTATCCCCAAAAAGTCTTGTAATCTCTAACTATTGGATAGTAGACTCTTTTTTATTGGAAGACACACATGAGGTCATGTGGAAAACCTTCCCAATCCCAATGATTTGGGTTAGGGTGTTATACATGCAAGACTTCATCAACAAGAAAAAATTATCTAGTCAATCAGTTAAAACCAATGTGATTTTATTTTCTTTATATTAGAATCATAATTCTACAACTAATTTCAACAAAAACCATTAATCCATTTTAACCACACCAACATTTTTAATTCAATCACCATTTACCTTGCAGTTTTAGTGGAAATATAGGATCACAAAAATATATATCACCGTACCTTAATATATCAAAGTTTATAAGTGGTTTACTCCTCATTATTTATCTAAAAAATTGTTTACAAACATAAGAAAGATACATAACTGAATAGGTGACTCTATCCTTGGCCAAAACAATTCCTAATCATGGTCATTCTCTCGTGTTGGAACAATACATGAATTTTATCAGGGAAAAATATACCAAATACACCAATAGAAATAAGTCATAAATTTTAAGATATTCAGATTAATTATAATTAAATAAAGAATTTTTTAACTCAAAATATTAAAACTCTAAATGAATTACCTTTTATACAAGGTAGGTTTAAATTTTTAGTACAATTATCTCAGGGCCATGTTATCATTCACATGAACTTATGATCACAAATCATGATCTAATATTCTCACTATAATATTTTTTTCTATGAAACCAATAATCATCAAATTTTTTTAGATGTAAAAAAATACCGAACCAGGGCCCATAAAAATGATCTCATACATTCATATATAATAAAATCTCAAAGAAAATAAAGATATAAAATCATTACCAGATCTTATATAGAAGTTCATAATAAAATTTCCAAGTAACAAGGTCATGTATTTAGGTCATAAGAAATTAAGGGATATTCACATTACCTATGAACTATTAAATAAAAAATTATATAGGTCATGTAAAATATAAATTATTGTAATAAAAAACCAACTATTATAAAAATGGAAATGAAATTTATTCTTTATGAAGAACTACTCATCACTGATGAGAAATTATTATAATCCATCACCATCCCACTAATTGTTAAATTAGACCAGGAATAAATAAAGAATCATGGGAATAAGTTTCTTCACAAAGATAAATGTAATCCCAAACTCATCCATCCAACACCTCTTAATATAGAATTAGGCCCACCAAATGATGGTAGCATTAAAAAATGAATATAATTTCACACATCATTAATACATGAAATTTATACCTCTATGATGTCCTCCACTGTAATTTCAATCCTTGTTATGATATGAGGTTAATTCCCCTTAGACCCATGTGTTTGTATGAGGACCATACTATCTGCATGATCAATAAAATATCCACTCGAACAGGTACACATCTAATCATTGTAATCTCATAATATTACCTAAAATTATCCCATCCCAAATGATATCAGATTTAATTATTCCATAAAACTCAATATGTATATAACATAAAAAATAGTTAAAAAATTCTTGTAATTATTTAACTAGACTATCTATCTATGGTCCTAAGAAAAATATATCACATTAGAGAAAATAAAGATAATGATGTTCAATTTATGTTTTTGGATATGTAGATAGATGAAAAACGCAAAAATTAATCCCTTGATCTACCTCATGTGAGCCAAAATCCTTTACCAAGTGTGAAAAATCATCATGGCCTATATGTAACTACATAATGCATGATAACATTCTTAATGAGAACTCTATGTGAGGTATACTATTTTCTTATCTATACTTAGTGAATAACCCGTTTGTGTGTGCATGTATACATCAACTTACAAAATTCTTAGTTGATACCCTATACTAATGAATATGATGAGGTTAAATATACTTCAACATCATAAACCTAACACAAGATACACATTTTCCTACTCCAAATTCTGATATATCTATCAAAAAAAATATTTGATACCACTCATTCATAATATGATTTTTTCCAAAACCCCACTCAATTCTGTAATGAAATGAAGTGTGACCCTTGAGGGCTATCTTAATTAGACCACAAGTCAGAGACTAGTTCCAAGTATATGAATATCACAAATCATATATATTAACCTTTATATAACACACCATAATACTATAAATTTAAATGAGAACCACAAAACCATGAATTCAAATGTATCCACAATCAAAAGTTTTTTGTATTGAATGAATTTCATAAAACATATCTAAAATGTGATAAAACTATAAATCTAGATATAAACACTTATTCCTCAAAATAAAATAACACCTAACATTGTTTATGCCTCTATGGTATATGATACAATCCCTAAAACATTTCTCCTATTATCCACACTAGTTATTGAGATAATGTTTCCAAAAAAAGACCTCATAAAATATTGAAAACCAAATCATAAAATTAGGGGATGTGTATATCCACATAGTTAGTAGGATATCCCCCAAAGGATCAGACAATTTCAGAAATGTTTTTCATGCATAATAATGAAATAATAGAAAATGATATGTTATTATTTTGATTAAAACACACTCCAATATAAGTTAAAGATCCATATAAATGACACTACTTATTTTTATATGAGAAATTAACTAGTGAATTATCATATAATCAATGATAATAAAATAATGTGCATGAATCTATTAAATTATTGAAATTAATATACAAAATTTTATATCCCATTTGAGTTTTCCGCCATCACATGCTCACCAAACTCATTACTCACCAAATAATTGAGTATGTTTAGTATAACACATAACATAAAAATATAAATGCCCCTACTAACCAAATCCCATTATCTAATTCTATATATTACACCAATTAATAAAATTATGTGGCTAGACCAATATAATAATCACATGAAATCATGTTTTTATGTGTGAACTAGATCCATAGTCACATAACATTAAGTTATCACACATAAACTGAATCTATATTCAATCCAAAGCAATAATGAGGGAAAAAAGTATCTACTAAGCTATCCATTTTGTTACCACATATAAATTGAATGTTTGTTCATTCAAAATATTACCGCGTTAAGTTATTAGCTACCAATGTACTGGTATAAACATAACCAAAATAATATGAGAGTAGAATAAGTAAAAATGTCACACTATTCCACATAGTCTTTTAATGAAGTAGGGTAACACACCTACCCACAACTATCTAATCAACCAATTAAACTAGTTGACCTAATTATAGTGACCTGAGTTAAAATGATTCTTAGATCAATTTTTTAGTTTCAGAGTCCACGTATCTTACTAGGGTTAAAAAGATAAATTTACCCTAGAAGAAATCCTCATAAAAATTATTGGATTGTTCTATAGATTCTAATATTTGGTGTTTACTTTTGGGATTATCATATGTAGAGTTACAGGTGTTACATAGCCTCGATAATAATATATTAAGTATAATATATTATATTTATCCTTTTCATATGCATTAAAAAAATCCATTCATTTTAAATGTAATGTCAAATAAAAATTATAATATTGTGGTTGAAAATAAAATATGGATTTTACCCAATATTTTGTATAAATTTCATTTACATAAGGGATATCTGGGGTTTTTCCATTGTAGGAATATTAATTTTATAAAAATATAAATTATAAAAATAACTAATTAATACAATTATGGGTGATTAAATCTATTGAACTAGATTTTTTACCTATTTAAACATTTTATTATCTAAATCCTCAGGTTATCCAAATAAACCCTAATATTTTAGAGTGGTGGAAAGGTAGAGAGAATATAAGAATATAATAATCTTGATATTGAAGAATAAAACTCATCAATGAGATCAAAATGATGATAGAAATGAAACAAATTCCCATCAATGATCGATCCAATGTGAGGTATGACAATTTTAATTATTTAATCTAGGTAAACTTTCAATTTTTCTTCCTCAAAAATTATGTTGATTAGAGTGAATAAAATGTGAAATAATATTTAGATAAATTGAGTTAACATAAATATTATAATTTATAGAATATACTCACATTTAATGATTTTGAATATATTTTTAAAAGAATATATAATCTATATATATTTATATACCAATAACAGTTACTAATATATTAAGGGATTTATTTCTTTTCTATTGGTTGTTTATGTGATGATCATCCTCCTCAATGATTTAATGAACCCTTTAAATCAATGTTTTCCCTTATTATAAAAATATACATTAATCCATGTTATATGTTTTTAAATAAACACCTACATGACTTTACATTATAATGTATTGATTTCCATTGACCTCTATTATTCGATAAATTTTTTCAGTATTGACATTTACCTTTTCATCATGGTTTAATGATAGAGTACCCTAATAAAAGGTCATATTTCCTGGGATGATGAGGGATAACATAGGTTTCACAACACTTACCTATGATGATTATGGTTTAGGGATATAGTGATGGTGATATTGGTTTGTTTAGTGGTGTGTGATGGACGAGAAGTTATCATTCTAGTGGAGGCATCATGATAGTGAAACATGTTGGCCCAAGTGGGAGGAAGGTCATTTTTTCATCTATTGGTGGTGCCACAAAGTACACAAATAAAATAGAGTCGATGACCAGTAGGCCACTTGGGTACTATAGTATAAGGGGAGGTTGGGGGTATGGATATACCACACCTTTCCACCGATTATTCAACTAACCTTAATCAGATGATCATTTAAACACTATATTGTTGGTGGTGTTCTTTAGACTAGTTTACCTCCTTACTTGTGGTCCTACTTGGCCTAACCCCCACACACGAAATAAGTAGGGCACTGCCTATCATGATATCCAAACCCTTTGATATCCCAGTTTAGCAACTGCGTATGCCATTTGGGTGGGTCATTTTTTTCCGACAAAATCCAAGAGGTAGGAAAATTATGATGTGCATTAGGTTCCATGTTCCTAGTAAGTTTCAGCCTCCTCTATCTTCTATAATTCCACTTAGTTCTCTTAGATACAAAACATGTGGCCCTATTTCTACTTCATGAGGTTCTTTTATTTAATTTTTCATAGGGTCTCCAATTTTGGAAAATAAATAGCTTATCATGAGTAATTTTCTATATAGATCAAAATAGTGTGGTTTTTTTCCATCCAAGTCTACTTGAGAGATGATATAATTAAATTTATATTATTTTTCTATAGGGCCTATGATGTGGATTAACCATGAGGAGAATATTACACTCATGGTTAGAACTCCCTTGGTGTCATATTGTGAAATTTAACACATCCCCCATATTTTTTTATCAATGATTTTGGTATGCCCCCACGTAATTGATGTTTGGGTCTTCTCGATCAAAATGGGGATGATACACCATTTTTACTAATGAGGTGTGTTTCCCCAAAAAATCAAATATAGGATTCAACAATTCATAACATTCTTGGAAAATAAGCCCCCTATCCATTGGGTAAGTACTCCTAGGACTAATTTCTTATTACTTAGTGTAGTATATATCCCCTAATATAGTTCAAGGATGGTTACACATGTTTCATGGAATTGGTGGTTCAGATACTTGATTGATGATATGGTTTTTATGGACTAGAGAGTGATGTACTCCCATAATTGAAGATCATTATTTAGCGATGATAAGGATCCCCTTCATGGATTCAATCAAGGCTTTTTAGTTGCAAATAGAGAGTAGTACAAATTTCATTAAGATTTGTGACTCCTTGACACCCCATGGGTTGAATTTGAGATGCAATACACAACTGGATATCAAATTTAGTCTTAAAGTTTTTTTTGGTTTTCATAGAAACCTTAATCACTCATGAGAAGAGAACACCATAGATTGGACCTAGGAAGGACGAGAATTCCAGTGGTTGAGAATATCTAGATTAACCTCCTTTATCTTCTTTTAGGTAATACTATAATAATAAGAGATTCGATCTGAAAAATTACTCTATATTTGGTTGGTGGTTTCTACAGATTCATACTAGGTATAATTATACTCGCCCCTATATAAGACTTTTATGAACACATGTTGTGTTTTTGTAGATAGAACATTGGTCAAAGATAGTCTTGGTGGATATAGAGCTAGTGTGGCTTGTTTGAAGTTAATTTTAGAGAAAATTGAAGACACATGGAGAAGCATTCTGGTTTGTTATGGTGGTGGAATACATTATTTCTAGAGACCGTGTAATGATTACAAACAATGATGAGGAGCTTCCACATTTCATTTTCATGGTAGACTTGTTGGCTTATTAGTTTCACAGTTTATTTGGTATTTACCTATGTGGTGGTATACATGTATTTTTTGTCTCTTTTTTTACTGTATATAGTTTAGTTGTTAATTTATATATATATACTATAAGTTATACTAGTTTTCAATATTATTTGAATATAATTTTATGTTAATGTTTGATATTGGATAAGACCACCCATATTCTATGATATGGCTACTTGATGCTAGTCATAGACACTTGGATTATTGTAGGTAGGATTGGTATGAAACTCTTGGATAACATCCTGGTTGGGTGGGGCCGTAGTCAGTTAGGTCAAGTTAGAGTGGTATTAGAGTTATTTTATCAAAGGGATAATGTTTTTAGTTTGTAGTAGGGTGAGGGATGGTTTATGAATTTTGGGAAACAATGTTAAAGGGTTCCTATTTTGGTCATTAGACCAGGGGGACCAATATTGGCTTGAAAAATGGCCTATCCTTTCTCTAGGGACCTGGAAACTTATTAACTAATGAAAAAATCTAATACATATCTTGTATGGTACATTCAAGTTGGTACAAAAATTATATAGTAATTAGTTATTATCTTTAATATTATTTTGATGTCCGCTCATCCATTTACTGTCAAATCATTATGGGTTAATCCTATAAAATAAATCATTCTATCCAATGATAGATAATTTTTTCATATTGATAGTTTCATGATGATAACATACATATATTTTGGTCTCTATCCATTAATTATTAATTGATGAGGCATTGTTTCCAAGACTTGGTTGAGAGATTTACTTGCCCCATGATTTAAGGAAGTCTCTCTCTCCTTCTTGACTTGTGAATATTTTCCATAGAGTGCATAATAATATTTACCAAGTTGAAAGATATTAACCATATGTTTTTTATATTGGATGAATTATAAATATAGGATTCATGTATTTTAAAGGTTTTACTAATCCTAGAGTGATCATGTTTGGGCTGGATTCCGAGAGTATCAATTCCATCTTATAGGCACATTCAAAAAATAAATCATGATTCTTGCATTATGATTCATAAATTAAATAATGTTTTTTTAGTGGATGATGTTTTATTCAAACTAGAAAGTATATTTCTATACCATGGATGTATTATAATCTCATTTTTTAGGATAAATATTTTTCCTATCAGGTTATACCCTCCGTAGTGCTACACAATCATGTTTAAGTTCACATATAGACCCATAAACCTCAAGATGTTTTTTGTAGACATGTTTTGTTTATATTTTTTATGATTAGTAATCATAGTAGCTTATTTGATGGAGGAGTAATAGATATGTGATTTTTTTCATGAAACACCACATATACCATAAACCTCTGAGTGACCATTGGCTGATTGAGAATTCATGGTGAATATGCACTCTAACTATGGGATCATGTTATAATTTCACTTGAAAACATATCAACTAATGATATGGAAAATCCTATACATTGAAGATAATGTTGATATTTTGATACCTCCTTTTTTTAGGCCTAGTTACCTATTGGGATTATATTTTTTGGGAAATCGATTCATGCAAGAGTATTTAAATATGGAATATGCATCGATTTACTCCCACAATTATTAAAATTGGCTAGTTTTGATCATGGGAAGAGTAATAATAGTAATATCTGTTGGAAGAGGTGTTTGATGGATTAATATGGATATAAATAAATTATTATAGTTTGAAGTATGATTTGTATCCTCTTGTATAGACCCTTTTACTAGATGGTGCATGAATGATTTATTCCGTTCATATAATATGTGCATGGGATAGAAATTCTAGTGGGGACCGTTGCCAAAATATTTTTTAATAAAGAGTTTTTACTAATTATGACTATGTTTCAATCACCATTTTTAGTGAAGTAGGTTCACCCTTATTTGATAAATAATTTTTTTTTAAAAAAATTCATCAATGGAAGAGATAAGATCTAGTGGAATCTATATAGATGTAGATTGGGTGCGGGTTCTAGTACCATGTGGTTATGAACATTTGAGTAGAAATTATAGGTTCCACCTCCAGAAATATGTGAGATTCACATAGTTGTGGAAAATAGATCCCACTCTCATGATGTTATAGTGATCCAACCATTATACTGTCAATATGACTATATATTCTATGTGAATGGATTAGAATTCAATTCTTGTCAATGTGAAGGAATCTAGATATGCTTCCAAAGGGTGGCCTATTGTTTTCACATTTCAAGTGATCAATATATGCATCAGTTTTCATTTAAAATATGGGTTTTTAATTGTTTCTAATTGTTATGATGATAAACTTTGTAGTATTTATAAGGAATATGGATGAAATCATTATTTATATCTATTAATGGAGAGGCTTTTCTAACAATAATGTAATTTTATCCTTATCTCACCATGATATTTCAATTTGTATAATAAACTCTCATGCTAAGGTATTTTGAGTAATAGAGTAACACTGGTCCACATGAATTTTTTGTCATGGAAGTTAATGAAATATCAGTTTTCTAATAGTGGATTTCTGGTTGATACTTTTGGTGGAGGACAATATGTCTGTATGATGGAGAATGAATAAGAGGATCTCGCATTAGTGTTGTTATTATTTTATGTAGAAAGAGGATTTCATCATCTTCAATTTATGGTGGTGTCCCCTCACTCATCCATTTCATTAAAGAGACCCATAATGGTCATGAATACTTAGTAGTCAAGTGTGCCATGTAATTCCTAAGTGATAGGCATGAAGGGGTTTCTTAAAGTTAGGGAACACCTCAACCACATTCACAGACAGATAATGGCATTCTCTCTATCTTCAAATCAAATATTAAGATTTAAATATTGAGTGGAGACCTCACTATTATAGCATGAACATCACTTTGGTATTTTCAATGGATCTTTATAGATGTACTCATTATATGTAAACTATTTATATTTAGTGAAACAAGATATTTTCTTGGGTAGTTATAGATTATGTTCACTTAGGAAAGTGTCATCTTGGGTCATGGAGAAAAAAAGTAGTATCATATGAATGGTTAGGACCGTCTGATTCATATTATGATGGATTGGGAAACCTGATGGGTAGTGGTGAGTGGATGAGAAATTTGACAATGTTTCATTTTCACATGATGTTCTGGTTTGTTTCTTTTATAAAAGAGTGATGGAAATATACACAATTTATCTTTGATAATTGGTGGGTGAATCTTGGGGATGAAGGTGTAGATTGGGGATTCAAGAAAATATTTGTGAATAATTTTGAATATAAGAATCAGGTATAGTTTTCCAATTATTTTACAATAGTGGTACATGAGCATGGATAGTGGGTAATGAAATAAGAGATAACATTGGTCCAAAAAAGCACGATTCATTGCATCTGTTCCAGGTTTAGTGTGGAAGTTATGTGGATTACTCGATGGTGTCGTGTTGTGTATATGAGTTTATCTCACATGAAAACCATATATAATTCTATTTAATGGCGGTTATAGAAATTATCCTACCAGGGATATCCTTGTAAAGGGACCATTTGGGGGTGAATGTCGACGGTTGGTGTATTGTTTAGGTCCCACGTGATAGGACTACCTTTATGATAAGAATGGTTTCGGGTGTATATGATCAGAAATAATTTCATAGAGAGGATTCATGTTTTCTTATAGATATTTCATAGATTTGGGATGAAGACAACATCATTATAATTAAAATTGTACATTCTTTTCCTAAGATTTTGAGTACGAAGTTCACTTAGAGATCAAACCTTCATAGGTGAAGTAGGTTTGTGTTACGATGGTAATTTTATACATGAGATTATTTTTTAAAATTATGTTTTGATGAAACCTAGTTGTGTACTTTTTATAGATGAAATGGTCTTATGGTGGTGGGGATGCAGTGACCATGGTTTTTTTGAATGTGAATTTCCCAATTTTGAGTTTCCAAATCACAGAAACATTGTAGGGGTAAAATGGAAAATTTATGATAAAATATGACCTTAAAAAAATTATCTGATGGTGTTGATTATTATATGTTGTCGTTTTTACCACCAAGTTGAGATTACGGGGAGTTTTAAGAATTATAGAGGCTAAATAATAGTTTATTTGGTATAATATATATTTTTTTATCTCATTTATATACATTATCTTAAAAAAATTCTATATAAAAAGAACATAGGACATAAATTCTAACAATTCCATTTTTCCATCCCATGGGTTTTAGCCTAGGGGTAGTATAACTTCCATTTACATTGGTGATCCTAGGGGTCTATCCATCACATGTGAGTTAATTATATAAAAAGAGAAATTATAAAATTAATTACTTAATTCATTTAAGGGTGATTAAATCTCTTGACCCGAATCTTTTACCTATCAAAAAGTCATATTCTCTAAATCCTAATGTTAGAAACATAAACACTAGTATTATAAATTTTAGGTGAGGGAGAGAGATAAAAAAAGCATATAACCTTAGGATCAAATAATAAAACTCCTCATTGGGATCAACGATGGAGATTGATGCAAACACAGAAATTTTCAATGATCAAAACAATGTGATGTGGGACTATTATCATTGTTTAATACACATTGTATTTTTATTTTTTTTAAAAAAAATCTATTGGTTGTGGTGATATTGATTTAAACTACGTTGAGATAAATCAAGTTTGTATCAAAAATCACATTTGGGGAAGAATATCAAATTGAATAATTATGAATATTTTTAATAAGAATATTTGATAAATATGGAATGTCCTTATACTAATAATGGTTTCTAATAGATTATGGTTTTATTTTAATTTCTAATGATATTTTATGTGACAGTCAACCTTATCAATGATTGATGGAAACCTTTCATGAAATATTTTACCTCATTCCTAAAACTCTATATCCAAACATGTTCTGTGTTCTTTAATGAAAACAATAAAAATTTAATATTGGGTGGCTGAGATTTTCATTAACCAAATGCTACCTCCAATTCAAGAAAATATTGACTTTAAATTTTTTATGTGTGGTTTGAAGATAAAATCACCTAATATTAGGTTGAATTAAAAAGGGAAATTTGGGTCATAAAAGTTGTATTTTCATGGGGATATCCTGAAAGTGGCGTGGGACTATAGTGATGATGATAGTGGTTTGGGTGATGGAACATGATGAAGGTGATGTAAATACACAATGAGAGGTAGTACTTCAGTATAAGATAGATAATTGGATCCGGGATTGACAAAAACGGTATCCAAAAGTGAAATTACAAGGAGCGTCGACATTTTCAGTCATGACATAGAGGTAGAGGCCAACAATATGCCAGGATTCATGGGTGCGGGGGGGGGGGGGGGGTGTTAGGGTACCAAACTAATTTTCATGGTTGTCCAATCAAACATGATTAGAAGGATACTTTATACCTCATGGTGGGAGGGGTTATTTAAAATTATAGGCTTCCTCATAGGTGGGCACTTGAGTATTGACCCTCATACATGGGATATGTCATGTGTGGCCCAACACAGAGGCCTAGCCTGTGGAGCTGTTGAATTGAGTGACCCGGTGTGGTTTTTTTTGATGGGGAGGGGGGGGGGGGTTGGTTTTCCAACATGATATAAATAGAAGGCACACTATGAAATGCATGGTAACCATGAATCCATGTAATTTTAGGTGCATGGGACACTATGTGCTCGACAGGGTGTGTTGTCCCCCACCCAACATGTCATATGTCATGCCTTGGGGCCACTATGTGGCATATTATATAATACATGGGGTGTTTTTTATGAATGTTTCATTAGGTATCTCATTTAGAACAATAAACAGACTCTCTTATGAATTTTTACACATAAATTACAATTGTGTGATCCGTTTTTCCATCAAAGACTTTTAATGGTGAGATAGGTAGATTTTGATTATATATATGTTGAGACGATGATTGGGATTATCATTATGTGGAAATAATACTTTGGTTAAGTACTCCCATGTAGGATTTTTATGATAGGGAATAGGTACCACCTATTCATTCATTATAGAGTTGGGCACTCCCACACATACATAGAGTGTGGGTCTTCATGTTTTGAATATGGATGGTCTCCCCAAAACACTTATGAGTTTTGGGTCCCCCATACACTACTAATGGGGTTCAATACTTCCCTTAAAACTCATGGAAAGGGTCATCTATCCATGGGGTTGTTAATCCCATGATTGATTCCTTATTTCTTGGCCAGAAATTGGTCCCCCACTATAGTTCCTATAACACCCCAGAATGATATAGGGTTAAAAGACAAAATGATATGACACATGTAAACAAGGTGCAACTTTGTTTTTCAAGAGCTTATATGATTAGAACTCCACAGTTAAGCATTCTTATCCTGGAGTAGTGATCAGGATGAGTGACCCTCTAGGAAGGTTCCTAGGGTGTGTGTGAACGAGGAAAATGCACACTGGAAAGGACTTGTGTTGGAATGTGGGGACATTCATTAGTCAGATGACCGATTCAGTAAAGTGGGTGGGCCCTAGGGTGAAAACCACATGACTGCGGGGCAACTGGTGATACCTGGCAGGCCAGGACCCGATGATAGTGTTATGGAGGGGTGTTTGTGCTATCACCGGGACCCATTTGTTACATTTGGTATCAGAGGTAATACCCAGCCTTAAGTGCAGCGCACTACCCAGGTTGAGAGAAAGGTCCCAAAATAGAAAAATTCTGCTCTAGGGGGGGGGGGATGAATGTAACACCCCAAAATGATAAAGGGTTAAATGAATAAATGATATGACTAATGCCAACAAGGTGAACCTTCCTTTTCAAGAGCCTATCTAAATAGAACTCCAAAATTAAGCATGCTTGGCCGGAATTAGTGATCAGGACGTGTGACCTTCTGGGAAGTTTCCCAGGTTGTGTGTGATTGAAGACAAAACAAACTGGAATGGGAAACAGTTGGCCTATGGGGAGATTAATTAGTCAAATGACCCATTCAGGCATGTGGGAGGGACCTTGGGTGAGGACCACATGTCTGCCGGGCAAATGGTGGTACCTGGCAGGCCAGGACCCGACGAAATTGTTAAGGAGGTGTGTTTGTGCTGTCATCGGGACCCAGTTGTTAAATTTGGTATCCGAGATGGTGCCCAGCCTTATGTGTAGCACACTGCCTAGGTTGAGATGTAGGGCCCAAAAGAGAGACGTTCTGCTCTGGGGGGGGGGGGGGGGTGAATGTAACACCCCATAATGATAAATAGTTAAATTACTAAATTATATGACTCATGTCAACATGGTTCACCTTCATTTTTAGACGCCTATCTAATTAGAACTCCACAATTAAGCATTCTTGGCCTGGAGTAGTGATCAGGATGGGTGACCTTCTAGAACGTTTCCCTTAGATTCCACTTGGATGTTAAACATGACCATTATATAAGTCAAAGAATCATCTGAATGAAAAATATTGTGTTTTCATGAAATGAAAAAACTAAATAAGGAATAACATATAACAAAAAACATCGACCATATCTAGTAAATTAATCTAATATAAAACAACATGAAAAAACTACAATTATTTATAAAACCTATAAAATAAATAAAATAAACTAGATTAATAAATTTTAAGTGGCTAGGAATACTAGAAAAATAACAATATAAATAAAAGGCCAAAAAGTCTCATATCCACATGTCAAAAAAAATCCCCTTTCTTAGCACATCCACCATAACTCAATTGGAACCCAACGATCATCCACTATATCCAAGAAGAACCTATAGTAAACCTATAATATAATTGGCATGTGTAAACAATTTTAAGTAGGTATCCTCCCCATGAACCATGAATAAGATTTAAATGTAAATCCATTTCATGATATTTTTAAAATAAAACTCTGAAAATATGACTTTCATTTTAATTAACATAAGTCTCATGATACCATAAACTATATTCATTTTACCCAAGTTGGATAAATTCACCCATTTTTACAAAGTTAAGATTTAAAACATCCCATGAAAGTGTTTCATTTGAAGCAAAGGAAATTCTTTCAAAACTACAATATAAAATTAATCAAACTATAGAAATAATGTTAACAACCCAAACTTTTAAAATACATTTAAATTTTATTGTTAATACACATGAGATATTATTTTAAATTTTTTAAAAAATAAGTCGCAAAATATAAAAAACATTTATATAATATCCACTAATGAAAAAATATGAGATCAAAATAAACTGGTTTCAAATAAAATAGTGTTATAATGGGAAGAAAATACAATTTAAAATTTAATATAATCAATAATAACATATACATGTGTGTTGAAAGAATAATCCAAAACCATGGTAAGAAGCCATAGGGGATTATGTTCATGACATAATATGATCTTTATGATAATAAATTCCATATCCAATATATATACAATGACACACATTCCAATAGTCATAGTATAATATTAGTAAATTTATTACTCCAATAATAGAACTATCAATAGTGGAATTATAAACTATTTCATGCGATCTATAGTGAAATACTCAATTAGACTGGGTAAATCTTAGTAGAGTAGAATAGTTCTGTATAAATATTCTTCTCTATGGTTCCTGCTGATGTACCTGAGATTCCCACGATCAATCCTAAGGAGGAGAGAAACATAAATCATGTAATCAATCATATAAAAAGTAAGTATTATATAAAAACACCTATTATCTCACCTAAAAATAACCTAAACTAAATAAAATGTTTCTTCACTAGAATAAATGCATAATTAGTCATATCCCCTCAATGTGGAAATTCCATCAGTTTCCACAATACAATAATTTTACAAAAACCACTAGAAGTGTTTCACTTAAAGGGTATACTTATATCAAGAAATATTTTATAGAGTTCCAAATTGGCCTTTAGTTTTAATCCAAACTTACAAATCATGAAAAATATCTTTTAAATTGGGATGTGATTTTAAATTTTAGTTAAATAAAAGAGTATCACATACATTAATGTAACCTAACTAAAATCTATTAGTAAGAAGTAAACATAAATTAAACTATATAAAAATTAATTTAATATGAGTCCACAAACTTGTATCATAGAAAGATATTAATTAAATAAAATAATATCAATAACAATTTACACTTAAATCTATACAACCCCTTAAATTTTTTTAATCATTCCATAAATCTAGTAAATATCATAAATGAATTAATCTAGAAAATTATTTGGAAACCTATTACCCCTATTTGATTATAAATTCTTTTTAAAGTAGACTGTTATGAATATTAACAAAAACATGGTAAGAAAATTTTATATGAAATACAAATTTGAGTGTAAAAACATGAAAAATCCTAAATTTATGAATAACAATAAAGAGGAAAAAAACTTCATTTATAAAATATCAGTAGTATATTGTAATGTGTTAAAACCATACATTACAAATAATTAGTAAATACATGGATCTAAATTTTAATGACTATTCATGGATCAACCTATGTTGATTCATCACTTCCACTAGACATGGTATTAATCCACCATGAAGAGGTAAGAGAATCTGTTAATGGATGATAAAGAATCCTACAATTATAAAATAATAAATTAAAAAGTGAATCACAAAACGCTTTGTCACCATGAGATCAATAGGGTAATAAAAAAAGATAAAAAGTAAGAATACTAAAAAATTAATAGGTTTATAACACTTTTCCTTGAAGAATAATTATCAAAGAATTAATGAAATCCACTGACATACCAATATAAAGATGGTAATGATAGGGGATTTGATTTGTTTAGTTTTAGAAATTTAATGGTAGAGGAATGGTACCCCAAGATATTTTACTTCAAATAGAGGAAAACAATAATTTTTTAATGTTTAAACTGGGAATATGATATCCTAACATGATCTTGGTATTATGGCATGATTATCCCACTAAACTATTAGCACCTTTATTTCAAAGATATGATCTACTTCAAAACACCTATAGAAAAAATTTTTTATCAGAAGGGGTCTTCTGGTTACATTTTTGTATTAACCATTACACTCTAGAAATTTACCATTTATAACCCTTATATATTAGGGTAACATTTATGTATCATCTTGTTCTAACCTTATGTATTGTAGGGAAACATGGTGTTATATTTATATATCCTATTTTTAACCCTTATTTATCACATGTTGACACTAAAACTTATCCAAATTTCAATTACAATGCTCATAAGGACCCTTATGAATCATCTAGTGTAGCCATTATGAATGACATGATTACTATTAAACATAAAAGTCAACCCATACATACCTCAGGGTAAACTCTTATGCAACATACTTTATACCATACTAGATCAACCATTATATACAATCAGATATACCCTCACAAATCAACCATGAGACTCTTACACAGAAAAGTGCTTACAAAAATACTAATTTATGAATAATATTATTAACCTTATATGATCACAACCATATGATAGTGTATACCCTTATACACAGTGGCCCTTACAAACCTAACTACCCATATGTAAGTAGAAAACTTTATCTATTAAGACCCCTAAATATGAGAATTATCCATTTTTATAACTATAAAAATAAGGATAATTACTTAAATATCATAAGGGAAAATTTGAATGTTTTATACTTTACCATTTATTTTTCCAATATGTATGATATTTTGATTGGATAAAATCTTGTACATAAGTTATTTTCCAAACTCGATTGAAAACATGAGAAACATATACAAATATCCATTATTCCATGGTTCCCCTTAGCTATTATGTAACCTACAACCAACCTAGATGAATAAATAGATTTAAATAACACTAAATAAGTAAAATAATATTTGGAAGTGAGGTTGAAGTATTACAATTATAAAAAAACCTCATTTTTACCCCATTTTGTGTCATACCACTGATCCAAAACAATCATTATAATTATTTATCTATCTCATGGTGCTATTGGACATCACTTTTTGGCCATAGAAAATGAATAAATCATTGGATTCACTATATACACATCTATAAGAAAAATAATTTATGTTTTTATCCTCATTATATTCCTTAAATGAATATTAGAGGGAACCATCATATTAATATTTTAAAAATGTTTTCATTAGTGGCCTATATTTTTTACCATGGCTGGTTTTTATTAATTTATTTTTAAATAAATAGGTGTTACCCGATTATTCAATATCCTCTTAGATTTCCCCAAAATCTTTCAAAATAAACACTAAGAACTACTACTATAATCCCTTAGATTCACCAGGTTCATGAATACATTCTTTTTTTAATAATCTTGGCCACCATCTTATGATCTCACCACTGATGTTTCTATACCAACTTTGCACAACCTTGTGTTGCTTGTGTGGCCTCATAGAATTGTTAACCTCCTACCATAACTAATCACCCCTTTATCCATCACTAAACACCTTTTCATATCTTCTCTACCATAATATCTATAACCCTACTCATGTAAATTCACTATGAATCACTATTCCCAGTATGATTTCTACCATTTATTGTGAAACTATTTAACTCTAGACAAGATTCCACAACTACCAACCTCCCTCAAGCTGTTGATCACTATCCATAATTTCACCACCATTACAAATGTAAAACATAACTTGTAACACCCTAATAATTTATAATATTTTAATTTCTAAATAAATTAAATTTTGTTTCATGATTTCATTTTATAGAACACCATGTTATTATTACTCTAGACTCAATAATGAGTTAGATTGCGTTACATGCAACACCGAATTATACCTAAAAACAATATATTAATAAAATATTATTACTTAATATTATATAGCAGTTAAATTATAGGTTATGAATATTATTAAACACATTTTAAATTTTTTATATAATTTTAACATTCATCATTTCTGACATTATATAATAAAAAATTCAATTTTTCGGATAAAATAAGTATTTAAAAAAATGAAATTTTGTCAACTTTTAATAGAGAACCCATTTTAAATTAAATTTTTTAAAATTTTATAAATTAAATTTGAAAAAAAAATAAATTTATTCATTGGAAGTGGGATATCAAAATTTATTTTGAATAAATTTTTGGTGTTTTTATGATAACTTTCATATTTTAACGCACAATAAGAAATAATGTATTTCAATACAAAAATGTTTTTTTCTCTAATTTATTTATATTTTTAGATTATAAATTTAATTGGTTTTAAAGTATAATTATATTATGTTTCAATAATTTAATATAATATAGTTAATTATAATCAATTTTACACTAAAATTAGAAATAAACACATTCCAATATTTTGATGGTTTTTTCTTCTAAAAAACTCGTTTTTTCATTTTGTTAATAGGGATTAATTTTAAATTAAATAAAAAATTTTATGTGTTTTGAAATTTTAAAAATTAATTCCATATTTAGAATAATTTATCCCAAATAATGTAAATATTTTCATTTTATTTTTGGGCATTTTGAATTGTAACTTTAGTAATTTTTTTAATTACTGCAGTTATGGGTGAATCAAGTAATTAAAGTTAAATATAATATTATAAAATTATCATAAAACCTTAAAAAATACTATTGGTTGACTAAATCCAACCCTTTTCATCTCATATTCTAAATGGATTTATTTAGTATACCCTTGTCCATGAAGATGACATGAATATTATTAAAATTAATGAATGTGAAAAAATCGACTCTCTCATTTCTTATAAGTATATTAATTTTAATATTGAGATATCTAGGATCTAAAATATATTATAAATAATATATGGAAAAAAATAATTAACTACCACCTAGATATTTATTTGTATTTTTTATAGATAATATAATTACCATTAAGGATGTCACAATACTGAAGTAGAAAAAGTTTTATTAATAGAAATATCAAAAAATGATATTAAAAAAATTAATATAAATACAATTCGACTTAATTATTGACATATAATAATCTAATAGTCAGTGTAGAAATGTTAATGAAATATTATATTTTTTTTAAGTTATTAGGTTGTTTTGATATTTTCAAAAATGAAAATATGGAATAGTATTAAAATAGACATAAATGATATTTTAAAATAAATACAATTTTATTAAATGATATAAAAGTTATAAAAATATAAGGCTCGGAAAAATAACTTCTATAATCAAATATATCATTAAGTATCCAATTGGGTTTCTTTTTTAATCTTATAGTAACTATATTAACCTTATAGTGTAAAAATACAAGAAGACACAGTAAAACTTAAAATGTTTAACCTATGGTTGAATTCCAAAGATATGTTTAATTATATGCCCTAAACATGTATAAAATTAATTGGTTTAGGGTATTTAGAAAAAAATCATATTATACTCTAAATAAGTCTCCTTGTTTCTATTTGAAACAGAAAAACAATTTATAATAAATTTTTATTTTAAGAACTTCCAAAAGTGCCCCTCACCCTTCTTATAAAATGGAATCGCTTATCCTCTTCAATTCAAACCTCCAAAGCCATTTGGTTCAGTAAAAAACAACCCATTTCCTCTCTAAAATTCACTCAAAACATCCTATTGGCTATACATTGGGAATAAATCCCTTATAAAGAGTACTTTTGAACAAATCAAAAGGAGATACCCGAAAATAGGTAATTATTTTATTTTATCACATTTTCATAGTTATTTTCTTATTATAATTCTTCTTAATATGTCATTTACATAACAAAGAAATAAACATAGAATCATCCATATCCTAATATGTCATTATAATCATGTAACAACCATAATACTCATTTTATCCTTCTTATGAATAACAATATGACCATGTGTGCATACGTACGACTTGTCGTCTCCAAATCGTGGTTTAATTTGTTATTCAACACCACATTATTTGGATGGGTATAATGATGAGTATAAATGATTTAAATAACATATATGAAATTATAATTGTTTTGTATAACTAATATACCATCCAAATCTATACCATTTAACCATAAAGGGAATGACACCGTCGCTCGTGCGTACATACGACCTAATGTCTCCACGATGCGGTGAGATTCATTCTCCACGTTAACCATTAAATAATGATAATAAAATTTATATGATGAGTAAAAATAATAATTATGATCTTAATATCAATATAGATAAAAATAGAATACATTATAGGCATAAAAAACATGACTTACACGACAAAAGAGGGATTGGGAGACGAAGCAGTTAACACATGAAACAATTGAAATACTGAAATATTATAAAGAAAATGATATTATAGGATCATATATGATATAATAAACATGTATATAGTTTTTATATAATTTAATAATTTACTTTAATAATTATACCAGATTTTACACACCCTTGACTAAAGGAATGTACAAGGTAAGTGTTTATTTAGCAGTCACATTATTATCTGAGATTGTTTATAAATATGTTTTTATAGGGACATATTTATCATCTAAGTTCATTTTTGTTAAATTTTTTTCAAAAGTAATATTTTTATGGTTTTATGTAAGTTAATGTTTAACTAAAACTTCTATCTAAATGTTTTAAATATTTATTCTTTTAAATCATTCTCATTAATGTCCATGTTTTCAATTGGTTTTAAGGATTTATTTATACAAATATGATTGTTTTAACATGTTAATTCATTACAAATGTTTCAAAGTGTTATGGGAAAATTTTAATCAAACATTTATTTTTAATTTTTAATTTTATAAATCATGAGTCTTTTTATAATGTTAAAATAAAAAAGGGATATTTCTACCGAAGAGTTTTAATGATTTTATTAGATTATTTTCATCTATGTCAACATCCTTTATTTTATTTTATGATAAAATGAGGTTGATTTGTTATGATAAAATCTACCATTTTATATTAAAGGGTTTATGATATGTTTGAATTTCTATGTTCTATTTTGGTACCATTCACGGTTTATGGTTAATTTATAAACGTCTAGTATGCTATTTTTAATATGAATTTTTATGTCAGTTAAGTTTTACCCCTTTTATAAGGGGAATGCATTGGACATAGTAACTTATGGAAAGGTCCCACTATATCCCCTTGATACATCGCTACATCTCATGAGACAAAATAGATATAGATTTGTCCAAGGACTTAAAAATTTATTTTCATATTTCTTGGTAGAGGCATCAACGGTATGTTTCAAATGTCCAGTATTATGCATTCCTTCATTATGTGATAAGTTATTGATATTTCATGTGATTATTTTACTAATAGAATATCCATGTGAATGTTTAAATGGAATTATTTTATTTATTATTTCTATATTATAATGAATTTTTTGTGGAAAAAACTTGTGTTTTAGTTTTAAACCTTTCTTTAAAAGTTTACACCTATTTATGAAAGATTTTCCTATATTGTTTAACCTTACTGAGCATTCTAAATCACCCATTTTTTATGTTTTACTTTCCCAGAATGCCAATATGTGTTTTATGATTTATGTAAAGGGTTAATATAATATAATAAATTCATTAGAAAAGAATATACGATGTTTCATATCATCTTTTTAATTGTAACTAAAGGTTTTCTTATGTTTTCTATTTTCCAAGACTGCTAAAAGATTGGTATTTTGGGACTTAATTATTTATAACCATGCCAATGTATTAAATTTGTTGGGACCACACTATGTGTGAAGATTGTATTTGTTGTCAACAGTTGTCAATGCTAGTCAAAATGAAGAAAAAGATAAAGAAGGACTCCAAAGTTAATGGAGATCGGCTGAAGTGAGGATGGTTGGAGAATTATTATGAAACCATAGCATTGGATGTCATACTTGGTTAATTCTCTAAGAAGATGAATTCAGACGAATGTTGAACTGATCCTAAGTTCAAAGAACTTGTGTCAAAGGTGACACATTGTTTACAACAATGAATAATGGAGAAGTATCATCCATTTGAGTATGATTGGAGCATAATGGTGAAGTATCATCTATCCAAGGATGGTTGAAGAAGAATTGAGGATTTAAAGTGAGGATAAAAAAAGTACTTTGGAATTTATATTCCAAAAAGAATGGAGAAACTATACGATGCTTTTCTGATTTTTATTTCACGAATATCATATGTTTGGAAAACTTGTGATGCAAGCCTTATGAAGGAAAGGGAGAGACAAAGAAGTGTTTTTGGAAAAGTCATATCACAAATATCATCAGATCAAAAATATGGAAAAGGAATGAAGTAGGAGTGCAAGTATGCAGTAGGTGCGCAAGTATAGAGTAGGCGCTCAAGTATTCAGTTGGCGCGCAAGTATGTAGGGGCGTGCAAGTCATATTTCAAAATTTCATTATCTTAGAAATACGGAGAAGGAAAGAAAGTGGCGCGCAAGTCAATATTGGCGTGCAAGTCAAAAAGTGGCGTGCAAGTATAAGTGGCACGAAAGTGGGGGCGCACAAGTGTTTTATAGGCACAGAAGTCATATTTCAAATTTCATTATTTCAGAAATATGGAAAAGGTAAGAAAGTGGCGCGCAAGTGGTGGTGCACAATTGGTGGTGTGCAAGTGGTGGCGCACAAGTGGTGGCGCGCAAGTGTTGACGCGCAAGTGTAAGTGGCACGCAAGTCCAATTTAAAATTTCATCCAATCAAAATATGACAAAAAAATAAAGTGGTGCGCAATGTTTGAAAGTGTCACGCAAGTCAAGAGTGTCGCACATGTATTGGCGCGCAAGTCTTGGCGCGCAAGTGTATGGGCGCGCAAGTCACCAAATTGCTGATAAATAGAAGACGCGCCTCCTCATTTGTTAAGGCTCAACACTAAAGAGAAAAATTTGAGCTCTGAACGTGCAAGTGTAGAAAGCGGCGCGCAAGATGAAGTGGCGCGCAAGCTGAGGGTTATTTATATGAGACGCAAGTGTTTCCGTGCAAGTCTGCCACACAAGTGTTTCCGTGAAAATCTTCCGTGCAAGTGTTGTCGTGCAAGTATACTGTGCAAGTATTTTGGGAAAGTATTTCCGCGCAAGTTGTGGCGTGCAAGTAGCAGCGCGCAAGAAGAGGCACGCAAGTTGTAGGCGCGCAAGTATAGGGCGCACAAGTGTAAGTGGGCACACAAGCTGTTTTTGTTCCAAGAGTTCCTTCCATCTTCTAGAGAGGAAATAAGATGAAGGAAACGAGTTCAACTACATTCCATATGCATGATCACATGCATTTATGAACAAGAGGAGAACCCACTCTGATGATGCCAAGTAATCTAGTCTTCGTTGCCTAATTAATCACATTTTTATATTTGATTCTTTCTAAGAAAGAAGATGGATTCATATTGCATTTTGTTATTTCACTAATGAAGAAGAAGTCCTAGTGCAGCTGGTTTTGCACTAGTGAATAAGAAAATAAGAAGACACAAAGAATTTATTGCCTACTTCTTTGCAAGTAATCAAGTGAAAAGCACTGAAGAAGATCAAGAGCAGAACCTACCTTTTGAAAAAGGAAGAAGACTGTATCCATAGGCAGTATAAAGAACCATCTAAACGCTGCAAGTTGGGCTAGGTCATCACCAGTCTAGGGAAGAGGATTGTCTCTCACCCCATCTAAAGTGTAGGGACTCACACAGGCTAGAGGATTGCTTTCCTAGACACTCCATTATAAAATAATATCACATTATAATGGATAATCCATGCATTGGTCATACCCATGCATGGCAAGGACGTAGCTACTCTTATTGAGTGGTGAACCTTGTAAAAATATCATGTGCATATTTTTACTGCATTCTATTATTGTGTGCGACAGGGAAAAGAGAATAAGAGAATCAAGATCCTAACAGGTCACGAGGTACAAGGATAAAAGTTGAAATAGGTTTAAAAAGTCTCCAACACTGATTCACCCCCCTCTGAGTGTTAGACATATCCCAAACTGGTCCTCTCAATTGGTATCAGAGGCAGGTTAACCTCTGTTGGATTCTCTAAAGTGAAGTTATTCTCTTTTGAAAACTTGAGTTCCATTCCTGAGTCAACAATTAAGAGCAGTGTTGGTGAATATTTAGTTATATCTACCAAGACCATGATGAACAGGAAAAATAAAGATAAGAGAAAGTTGAAGAAGAATTCCATCTTATCTAAATAAGAGGAAGCATTGGGTTCTCCATATCTGTCTGACATTGAAGACACACCAGATTTGGAAAGTAATGAGAAGGTGGCTCAAGTACCCACTAAGAAGATGGAAAACCTTCCTACCTCAACTGATCAAGAGGTATGTGTTAGTACATTTGGAAATTATCCTCATGATGAAAATTCTAGCACAAGTGGTGATGAACAATCTACAACATCTCAAGAAATATCAGTTGATAGATTAAGAATGATTCTGCATGGTATTTTTGAAGAGATTGCATCCCTGGTTTGTAGGGTATTTCAATGCATGAAAGAAAATATCACTCAGCTGGAAGAAGAAACTGATGTTTTGGAGAAAGGCTTACAAGCAAAAATTGTCGAATGTTTAAAGCTCTCTAGATAGGTTGGAGCCTTTGAAGAAACAAAGAGGGGATTTTAAGAAAGTTCTTAAAAGTGGCTCAAAGATGTTGAAGAAAAGGAGGGAGTCAAAAAGGCTATAGAATAGAAGATCCATGCACTATAAGATGAGATGAAAAGGGTCAATAAAGTCAAGAAGTTATATTTGGAAGATAACTCCAAGAAGATCAATGAACATGACTTTTTTTACAAAACAAAGTAAAGATGCATGAAGATGAAGTTGAAAGATTAAAGAAGGATTGTGAAGAGAAGATGACTATGATTGAAAACCAGGTAGTCATCCTCAATATGAGATGTCTAGAATTGGAAGCTGAACTAACGAATCTTGAGAAGACACATATTGAGTCTCCACAAAAGAAGGAAATAGTTGCTACCAGTACTCAATCCTCACTGGAGGATTCTACTATCAAAAGACCTCCAACATGTGATAAGATGATCATGGATTCACTAATTGATCTATCACAAGAATATGAGAATGTAAAGGTATCATCCATACCAACTTGTATTAATGTTTCTAAAATTGCTCCTACAAAAAGTACAGGTAGGAAGAAAAATTATAAACAAGTTTGGATGAAGAAAAGTGATATGAAACCTATCACCATGGATAGGGTTGATAGGGGAAATATTGTGGAAGATAGATCCCCATAGAAATCACAACATACCATGAAGAAGAAGACTCAGAAAACTTATCAAGAAGATGACAAGAAGTTAAGGTTTGTTGGACAATGATGGTGCTACAATAGGTTTGGGCATTGTGCACTGGATTTTTGGTACAATCCCTTAAATGTAAAATCATAGAGAAATCCCATCTCAAGGGGAGAAATCCAAGAAGAAGAAGCAACATCCACAGATCCATAAACATCTGTATACTGCAAATAGATTTGGAATGCTGGACAACATCTGTGATGTATGCAATGGGAGTGGTCACAAGAATGGTGGATGCCTATCTCAGAATGTATTCAAATCTAATAAGAACATAAGACCACAAAGCATGAGAAGAACGAAGAATCTATCTTGGGATGTAATCATAAGTATGTTGCAAAAGAAAATGATCCCAAGAAGATTACAATGAGGAAAACTGAGAAGTCCTTGGATTCCATGTCCAATAAGGTGAAGGGTGGTTCATCCAAAAGAATTATTATGAAGTAATCCACTTAGAAGAATCCATGTAGAAGATCCAATCTTGATGCCTCAGTCCCTAATGATATTTTGGTGATTTGGCCAGAAGATTTGGAAAGAATGACAAAGATGGGAGATGCACACGGTAAGGCTAGTGCTAAAAACAAAAAGAAGATTCTACATGAAGACAAAGAAGTTCTGTGTGTGAGGTGCAACAAGGCTGGTCACACTGTCAGAAATTGCTTTGAATTTATTCCAGCCCAACAAGAATTCATGAAGAGGATGAATGTTGCACCGAGAGATTCTAGTGCTTGGAATTCTTTTGAAGAAAGAAGATTCACACACAAAGAGATAGAAGAAGTATCGAGATTTACATAGCTACATTCAAAATTAAAGATCAAATGTGAAAGTGTGGGGAGTGGAGAAAATAGAGCATCCTGGTTGATAAAATCATCTCAACCCTCCTGCTAACATTGAAGAAGCATGGAGGATCCACCCTATTCCCTTAAATCTTTGTGTATTGTATTTGTTCTTTAAATACAAGGAATTAAAGGTGATGCAAGATCTCAGGGGGAGAACCTGAGATTCAGTGATGAGAAGTGTTATCTATAGAGGGATACACATGAAGAAGCTTCCAGAGTCATTATCTCAATAAGTATCAATTTCAGTTGGTACTAAATTCAACTACTCTAAAGATTGTCTGAAGATCATGTCATTTGAAATGGTATGTTATTTCTAAATCTTTCATCCTTGGTTACTCAAAATAATGATCATTCTACAAATGGGGAGTAACAAAGATAATCAATGACATAAGAAGAGTGAATGTGATCCAAGGACACTTATCCTGCCAATTTCACATGAATGTTTTTGATACATTTGTTGAAGTCAGTGCAAGAATTTTAGGTTGATTATTTCTTTCACACTCAATATCTTTGGCCTGGAATGAGAGTGAAAAAAACTTGAAGAAAAGTTTATGAGTTATCATCTCATGAGGTGTCATATTATGTGGGTAATGGAAAACTTTTTTGTCTAAATAAAATCCTCTTGTTTTCTATGCCGATCATTGCTCAAGTATACTTAGATATAAATGATTGACGACACATTGATTAAGTATAGAATGATGCCCTCTCTACCATGAACTTTTTAATTCTTGTCAATAAGGGGGAGAGATATGAAATGAATGTCTAGGGGAGAGACATAAGTAAAAGGGAGAGAGAAGATTCTCATTTTGACATTGACACCTTCATTTGAGAAGACTTTGTGGAATTGACAAGAAAATACAAAGGGGGAGATTGTTGGGACCACTTTGTGTGTGAAGATTATATTTGTTGTCAACCGTTGTCAATGCTGGTCAAAATGAAGAAGGAGATAAAGAAGGACTCCAAAGTTAATGGAGATCGGCTGAAGTGAGGAAACTTAGAGAATTATTATGAAATCATAGCATTGGATGTCATACTTGAGTAATTCTCTAAGAAGATGAATTCAGACAATTAATGAACTGATCCTAAGTTCAAAGAACTTGTGTCAAAGGTGACACATTGTTTACAACAATGAATAATAGAGAAGTGTCATCCATTTGAGGATGATTGGAGCATAATGGTGAAGTATCATCTATATAAATATGGTTGAAGAAGAATTGAGGATTTGAAGTGAGGATAAAAGAAGTACTTTGGAATTCATATTCCAAAAATAATGGAGAAACCAGACGATGCTTTCCAGATTTTTATTTAACTAATATCATATGTTTGGAAAACTTGTGATGCAAGCCTTATGAAGGAAAGGGAGAGACAAATAAGGGTTCTTGGAAAAGTCATATCACAAATATCATCAGATCAAAAATATTGCAAAGGAAAGAAGTAGGCGCACAAGTATGTCGTAGGCGCACAAGTATACAGTAGGCGTGCAAGTATGTAGTAGGCGCGCAAGTATGTAGGGCTGTGCAAGTCATATTTCAAAATTGCATTATTTTAGATATATTACAAAGGAAAGAAAGTGGAGCGCAAGTCAATATTGGAGCGCAAGTCAAAAAGTGGCGTGCAAGTACAAGTGGCGCGCAAGTCATATTTAAAATTGCAATATTTCAGAAATGTGGAAAAGTAAAGAAAGTGGCACACAATTGGTGGCGCGCAAGTGGTGGCGCGCAAGTGGTGGCGCGCAAGTGGTGGCGCGCAAGTGGTGGCGCGCAAGTGGTGGCGCGCAAGTGTTGATGCGCAAGTGTAAGTGGCGTGCAACTCCTATTTCAAAGATCATCCAATCAATATTTGACAAAGGAAATAAAGTGGTGTGAAAAGTTTGAAAGTGTCATGCAAGTCAAGAGTGTCGCGTAAGTATTGGTGTGCAATTCTTGGCGCGAAAGTCTTGGTGTGTGAGTGTATGGGTGCACAAGTCACCAAATTGCCTATAAATAGACGAATCACCTCCTCATTTGTTAAGGCTCAACACTTAAGAGAAAAATTTGAGCTCTGAATGTGCAAGTGTAGAAAGCGACGCACAAGTTGAAGTGGAGTGCAAGCTGAGGGTTATTTATATGACGCGCACGTGTTTCTGTGCAAGTCTGCCGTGCTAGTGTTGCTGCGCAAGTCTTCCGCGCAAGTGTTGTCGCGCAAGTCTGCCGCACAAGTCTTTTGGGAAAGTCTTTCCACGCAAGTTGTGGCGTGTAAGTAGCAGCGTGCAAGAATAGGCGCGCAAGTTTTAGGTGCGCAAGTATAGGACGCCCAAGTTGAAGTGGGCACACATGATATTTTTGTTCTAGGAGTTCCTGCTATCTTCTGGATAGGAAATAAGAAGAAGGGAAAGAGTTGAATTACATTCCATATGCATGATCTCATGCATTTATGAACAAGAGGAGAACTCACTCTGATGATGCCAAGTAAGATGGTATTAGTTACCTAATTAATCACATTGTTATATGTGATTCTTGCTAAGAATGAAGAATGAGTCCTAGTGCATTCTGTTATTGCACTAATGTAGAAGAAGAAGTACTAGTGCAGCTGGTTTTGCACCAGTGAATAAGAAAAGAAGAAGACACGAATAATTGCTTGCCTACTGCTTTGCATGTAATCAAGTAAAGAGCACTGAAGAAGATCAAGAGCAGAACCTAACTTTTGAAGAAGGAAGAAGACTGTCTCCATAGGTAGTATAAGGAACCAGCTAGACGCTACAAGTTGGGCTAGGTCATCACCAGTCCAGGGAAGGGGATTTTTTCCCACCCCCCTCTAAAGTGTAGGGACTCACACAGGCTAGAGGATTTCTTTCCTAGACACTCCATTGTAAAAGCATATCATATTATAATGGAGAATCCATGCAGTGGTCATACCCATGGATGGAAAGAACGTAGCTACTCTTACTGAGTGGTGAACCTTGTAAAAATATTGTGTGCATATTTTTACTGATTTCTATTATTGCATGAGACAGGGAAAATAGAATAAGAGAATCAAGATCCTAATAGGTCACGAGGTACAAGGATAAAAGTTGGAATTTGTTTAAAAAGTCCCCAACACTAATACAACCCCCTCTCAGTGTTAGACATATCCCAAACTGGTCCTCTAAAAATTAATGCACAAGCTATGTGATTTTGGGGTCAGGTAATTATAGTTTGTATTAGTGGAAATTTAGAAACAACATTAGAAACTAGATTAAGAAAACATAGATTATTGAACAAAACCCTAAGATTTACTTTGATGATAATTATAGGATAACGTTATAGTATTTTGGTTGGGTATATATTATATATGTATTTATATAATATAAATCCATGTTTGGTTACTAAAACTGAATGTGGTTCTGTAATAGAAGTAATTATGAGTAATAACTCTAAAAAAGTGTTCGGGGCTTGAATCGGGGTTACCTGGTACATGATAATGAGCCTTACTCTGCACCTGGTTCATCACTTCTGGGGAAAATACTTAGGATAATTCACATTTTATTTACATACTATTATGAAGGATTTATGAGTAAATATGTCTATAAAGAAAACATTTTTATGATTGTGAGATTATATATGCATAAATTTTTTAATTTATGTTAACTGTTTTACTAGTTCAAAATTATGAAATCAGATTTATAACATAATTTAGTGCATGCCATTTTTTAGAAATTGCACACAGGAGAAGAAATAGCAATGATATCAATGCACGTAATCCATATAGATATTTTCCTCCTATGAAATATAATGAAGTCGAAGCAGGAGATGTAACTATTAATGAGCATCTTATAACTATAATATGACATCTGAATAAGGTTATTAAAGAAAACCTTTCCCATATGAAGCATGATGATCCACAATGTGGTGGAAAAATGTCAGACTGCTTCATGAGACAACATCCTCCAAAATTAAATGGGACAAAAAATCCATTTGAAGTGGATAAATGGATAAGTTCATTAGAGAATATATTTCATTGTTTAGAGAGTAAGGAAGGGGTAAAAGTTTTCATGGATGTATATCATATCTAAGGATATGTGTGTCAATGGGGGTCATTAATTCAAAACATAGAGAAGGATGAAGAACTAGAAAATATGGAATGAAGGGAGTTTAATGAAATTTTCCTCGAAAAATACTTTCCACATGAACAATGAGTTTATAGAAAGAGACAATTTATATGTACAAGGTAGATGGAGGATAAGAATATTAAAATTTATGAAGATAAATTCAAAAGGATAGAAAGGGATGCTGTAAACTACATAGGTAACCCAAGGAGTAATATTGATGATTTATTTTATGGGTTAAAGAGATTTCTCCAAAAGTCATTGGTCTCCCAAATATTCTTATCATGAAAAGATATAGAAAGGTTGAGGAAGAGACATATAATGGGAATAAGGAAAATAATGATTTTCCCACATGTGACAATTGTGGAAGGAAACAACCTTGTTCTGGATTAAAATGAAAATAAGGTTGTTTCAAGTTTGGTAAGAAAGGCCATCATGCTCAAATTGCAAGGAAAAGAAAGATATTGAAAATATTCAATTCTATAATTGTAATTATATGAGACATTATGAAAGTGTTTGTCCAAAAATTCAATGAAATATGGCTATGAAGAAGAAAATAGATCAAGGTCAAGCTTATGCTATTACCATAGCTGAAGTGTAATAATTAATGTAATTATGTTTTTGGATTTAGGAATTAAGTTATTATATTTTGGAAATACAAATAATGTGATAAAGAAGGATTTTAATACAATAATTATTCTTTAAGGATTTTGAATAATGAATTATTTCATTATAGCTTTTGAGGTTATAAATGTATTTTTCAATAAGAGATACATTACATTGTTTTGGGAATTTGATGTTACGATTGATTTTCGAAATGTAAAGACCTTTTTAGACAATGTATTTGGATAGAAGTATTTTGGAAAAGTATTAAGGTTTGAATGGATTAAGTTGAATATTTTATATAATATTTTAAGGTTAAAACGTTTCCTAATGATATTTTTGGAATATTAATATAATAAAGTTTTAGAAAAAGAACAAACCGTAGTTCCAGGGACCAATTTTCACGCCAGACAAGGTTGATGGAATCGAAACCACTATCGATGTGCGAGAAGGAATTATCACCTACCACTGGCCTACAAGAAGTCCCTGGTTAGTATAACATAATTTTATTTATTTAAACATCATAAGTTTATTTTTGGAGCCTTATAAAATTACTATAAATAGAATATTTTGAAATTTTATTATCTTTTAAAGAGAAAGAAGTGTTTGTGGTTGAAATTAGTTAAAGGATGGAACTGTACTTTTAAAGTAAGAATATTTTGTTATTTTCTTAGTCCATGTTGTAAATTAATTTTTTAACTCTAGTTAAAGGATCATGAAACCAAAAATGTGTTTCTAGTTCTTTTTTACGATGAATCAAATGGACTCTAGGATCATCACTGATTTATAGCTTTGTGGTTGTAAACATTTTTCCTAAATGATGTTATATATCAGTCTCCATAAGAACTTTATGGTAACATTTCTATCATGTCCATTTTTTCCTACATGGGGCCCTAGTATGCATTATCTCTGGTGACTTTCATACACCCTTTTTTTATTTTGAAATGGTGGTCACATTAATCCATTTTCTGCTCTGGGATTTCAACAATGTTATTTTGAAATGACAAACCCCTAGTTTTCAATCTCGAGATTAAATTATAAGGAAAAAATTTATGGGAGGATGGGAGAATGTTAGAACACAAGAATATATAATATTTTCATTTCTAAATAAATTTAATTTTGTTTCTTTCTTGTTTTTAATGCAATACCATGTTAAGTTTATTCTACAAACAACAATGATTTGGCTTGCATTAAACGGAAGATACAGTTTTATCGAAAAAAAATATATTAATAAAATGTTATTATTTTATATAATAAACCTATTAAATTATTTGTTATGAATAGTATTACAAAAATATATGATTTTTTATATAATATTAACACTCATCTTATTTGACTTGATATAAGAATAAATTCAATTTTTAGATAAAAGAAGTATATTCAGAAAATGCAGTTTTGTCGACTTTTATTGGAGAACACATTTTGAAATCAATATTCGACACTTTTATATAATAAATTTTATAAAATAAACTTTTTATTTGGAAATAGGACATAAAAATCTCATTTGTAAAGTTTTTTGGTGTTTTTATGATAACTTTCAAATTTTAATGAATAATAATCAAATACTGCATTTAAATTCAAAACTTCTTTTTCATCTAATTTATTTCTTTATTGGGTTATCATTTTAATTTGTTTTAATGTATAATTATATTGAGTTTTTATAATTTAATATAATTTAGGTCATTTTTTTTATTTTTCACATTAAAATTATATATAAACACATGTTAATATTTTGATGGTTTTTACTTTTAAAAATCATGTTTTCTCATTTTGTCAATGCAGATTAATTTTAAATTTATTTTTAAATGTTCTATGTTTTGAATTTTCAAAAATGGATTCCATAATTGGAATTATTGGGTCCACATTATGTAAATAGGTTCCTTTTATTTTAGGGAATTATGAATAGTGACTACTAATTTTTTAATTACCGTGGTTAATGATGAATCGTGTAATTAAACATAAATATATTATTATGAAATTATCATAAAACCTGTAAAAAAAATATGGATGAAAAAATAAAACCATTTTCATATATGGTTCTAAATTTAATCATTTAGTGGACCGTTGTCCATAAATATAACATGAATATTATTAAACTTAATGAGTGTGGCAAAATATCAGACTCTCATTTATTAAAAGTATAATAATTTTAATATAGAGATATGGAGGAGATGACATCGATTATAAATAGTCTATGAAAATATAAAATAATTAACTAACTCTCATAAACTTATTTATAATTTTTAGAGATTAAATAATTACCATTAATGATGTCACAATAGTGAAGTATAAATTGTTTTATTAATTGAAATATCAAATAAATGATATTAAAAATATTAATATAACTAAAATTTTACTTATTTAATGACATAAATTAATTTAACATATAACTAAGGAATTTTGATGAAATATTTCTTGTATTGGTTTTGAAGAAACCATGTTGGTTTGATATTTTTGAAAATGAAAATATTTAATAGTATTTAAATTAACAAAAATGATTTTTTAAAATAAGTAATATTTTATTAAATGATATAAAAGTCATAAAAATCTACGGTTCATAAAAATAACTTTTATTTTGTCAAATATTTCAGAAATTATCTAATTGGGATTATTTTGGAATTATATAGTAACTATATTAACCCTATAGTGTAAAAATACAAGAAGACACAATTAGAGTTAAAGTATTTAACAAAGGGTTAAATTGAAAAGATAAGTTTAACTGAATAACCTAAAAAGATTTAAAATTCATTGGTTGAGAGGATTTTTTCCCAATTTAATCTTATCATTGAAATAAGTCACTTTTGATCTTTTTGAAGTAGAAAATTAATTTATTAAAAATTAATATTTTATGATATTCCAAGTGTGCCCTCACCACTCTTATAAAAGGGTACTTCTCATTATATTTAATTCACACCTCCAAAGCCATTTTGTTCGGCCAAAAACATACCATTTACTCTCCGAAATTACCTCAATACATCCTAGATGGGAAAAATTCAGAATAAATCCTTCATATGGATTTGTTTTGAGAAAATAGAAAAGAGATACGTGAAAAAGAGGTAATTGTTTTATCACCTCTTTCAAAGTTATTTTCTTCTTCTACATCCCATTTCTATACTGTTTCCATAAAAAATTTATAAATATAGTAAAATATATATACTGAGATTTTATTATAGTCATGGGACAACCATAATTCTCATATAATCTATCATATGAATAATAATATCACCATGTGCGCTTATGTTCGACTTACCGTCTCCACGCCATGGTGTATTTTGTTATTCAACACAACTTTATTTGGATGGGTATAATTATGATTATAAAAGATATAAATAATTAACAAGACATTGTTATTATTATTTATAATTAATATACCATCCAATTTCATTCAATTTAACAATCAATGGAATGATACCGTCGCTGAAGCATATGTATGTCCTACTATATCCGTGATGTAGTGAGATTAATTATCCATGTTAACCATTCAAGATTGATTATGAAATTTATATGATGAGTAAGCATAATAATTATGAACTTAATATCATTATGTATAATTATATAATACATCATTTTCATAACAAACTTTACTTATATGACAAAAGAGGAATGGAAAAAACATACAATTAACACCAAAAACAATGGAAATATAGAAATATTATTAACAAAATGATATAAGAGGATCATATATGATATCATAAATATAGATATGGTTTTCGAATAGTTTTATAAAATACTTTAATCATCATTCTCGTGGTTAACACACACTCAACCAATGAAATGTACAAGGTAAGGGTTAATTTGGCAATCTCATTATTATCATAGATTTTTCATGCGTATGTATTTATTGGTAAATATTTATCATCCATGTCCTTGTTTCTTAAAAATATTTTCAAAAGTAATTTTTTTACATTTTTATGTAAGGTAGCCTTTAACAAAAAAATCATTTTAAATGTTTTAAATATTTATTCTTCTAACTATTTCTCATTAATGTCGATGTTTTCAAATGGTTTTAAGAATTTATTTTTATAGACATGGATGTGTTAAAATGTTAATTCCTTAAAAAAGTTTCAAAGTTGTATGAGATAATTTGATTCCTAATTTTTTTGAAATGTCTTCTTTTATAAATTATTGGACTTTTTAAAGTTTTCAAAGTAAAAAAGGGATACTTCTCTCAAACATTTTTAATGATTTTATTATATTATTTTGGTCTATGTTAACATACTTTATTTGATTTTTTTTCTGAACACAATTAGATTTGTTATGAAAAAATATAACATAGTATATTTAAAGGATTATGATATTTTTTATTATGGATGTTCTATTTTGATACCATTCATGGTTTATGGTTAATGTATAAAAATTTTTTATGACTGTTTTAATAAGAATTTTTTTATTGGTTATGTTCTACCCCATTCATAAGAGAAATTCATTGGACTTTGAAAGTGATGGGAGGGGCCTGCTACAGCCCCTCAATAAATCAGTAGGTATCAAAAGACAGAATAGATATGTATTTGTCTGATAAATTAACCACTTAGTTTCATATGTCCCTACTAAGTCCTCGATGGTATGTTTCAGATGTCTGGTATTATTTCTTCCTTCATTATGAGATTAGTTATTTATATTAGATTTGGTTATTTGACTATAAGAATAACCATGTGAAAGTTTAAATAGAATTATTTGTTTTATTCTTTCTATATTTTGATAATATTATGTGAAAAAGGACTGTGTTTCAGTTTTTAACCTTTCCTTAAAAGTTTATTCTTATTTATGAAATCTTCTACTATATTATTTAACCTTACTGATCATTTGAGATAACACCTTTGTATGTTTTATTTTCCCATAATTCAAAGAAGAATTTTTTTATTGATGTGAAGGGTTATGATAGGAGAATAATGAAATTATCAAAGAGTGGACTATGTTTCATATTATGTATTCAATTGCAATCAAAGGTTCATGTACGTAATCTATTTTCCAAGACTTCTAAATTAATTGGTCCTTTGAGTCTTTATTCCTTGTAATCATGACAATGTATTAAAATAATGCATTGCTCCATGATTTTGGGGTCGGGGCATTACATAAATTCTCCTTTAAAAGAGCACTATATGAATTTTATTCCAATGAAATAATCTATTTGATGGAATTTTTTCATGAAATGATATGTTTCTCTATATTTTACTACCCAAAAACTATCTTCCTTAACTTTAACAAAGGAAACCTATGATACTCTAACTATCACCCTTACTCGATTGGGTTATGAATATTTGGTCATGGTTTAAGTGAGTCAACCATGTTAAGATAAGATAGAGGGTATTAAATATTTCATTATATTAACTAAAATGGTGAGGATGTCTCTGCATTCTCCAGATTCTCCTAATTCTCCTGATGATCATTTTTCTTCCCCATCCCCGAGGGGTGTTTTGGTTATGTTCATTAGTGATTGTGCTCCCCACATTGACTAACATCAATTTCTATTACCTATATCATTTTCTATATTCCCCCTTCTTGATTAGTGTTGTTCGATGGTGAATATATTTTAAACCTCTCTTTAACCCTCTTTCTTCCCAACCCTATCTATTAGACCACCATTTTGGGTCCATGTGAGGGTGCTTCAGATAGTTTGGGTCGACATTGGTGTTGGAATATAGTGTTCTTCTTCTCTACTACACTTTCTGGCCAACCCATCATTATCATCCCCATTTTTTCAGTTTGAATATGGGTATTGGGATAATTTGTATAAGGCCCCAGCCTTAAACATTACTTAATCTTGAGTTATTTCAAGAATACACGTTGAGGATCTTTTCAGGTTTAGAGTTTTAGAGAATTAGATCATAAATCATGCATTACATTCCACATTTAAACAAAGTGGTTACATAAAAGATATTTCTCATTTTCCCATTAAAAGAAACATATTTAAAATATAACATGGATTCTTTCTTGACACTTCCTTGACACTGTCATCACATCATGTACCTTTCCCTTGACCAGTGAAAAAACATTTTAAAAACTTGGTATGAGCATAAAAATCTTAGTAAGGGATATAAAAGTATGAAATGAAAACATTAGTCCATGTTTTAAATCATACTTTACTCATATAACATAAGCATTTTAACATACCTCATCAAATCATGAATTAATCATAAAAATCATAAGACCTAAAGGTAACTTGAGTCATTAATAACATTCTCACATAGGGATTAACCCTCATGGTTACGTTTGGAATATCCATCACAGTATATTCCCTAAATCTCTTTAGAGAAACCTTAACGTTTTACCCCTTCACGTTACCCAATGCATTGGAGAGCTATAATGGGCTCACCCGCCCTTAGTTTATCATGGAACCACCCGTCTTCATAAAGAATTCGCAAGAACCATTACATAATAATAGCACATAACTTAAGAATAAAGTAAAGATAACATTCCCATATTGCAATAACAATATAACATTTTAAGATATAGAAATAATGAATCCATTCTAAAAACCATTTTCAAAACCATTTAAAACACTTAATAAATATATTTTTGAATGAAAGTGTCCCATACCACTTTGATGTTTTTAACATCTTAAACCATTAATATACATATAAATAAATCCTTAAAACCATTTTGAAAACCTGGATATTAATGAGAAAAATTTATAATAATAAATCATTAAAACATTTAAAACGATATTTTAGTTAAAAGGTTTTTAACAAAATGAGAGACACTTGAATAAAATAATTGAGGAATAACATTTAATCAGAACTTTATAATATCATGAGAATAAAGGGATTAATGATATAATATTCCAAAGGAAAGTATATACACCATATAAGAGTGAATTGGTGCATAACAACAATGGAGTCTCAATAGAAATGTAAAATGAGATGAAATACCTTATAAAGAAGGTATCCTTAAATTAAGGATAAATCAATCTCATAATTATTGGTGAAAAATATAAATACACCCAGTATAAGTGGATATAAAGTGTAAAAAAACCATATGTCATTAAAAAATATTCATAGGATGACATATTCAATAACAACATGTTGAACCCAAAAAATCAAAATTGGGTTAAGAAGTTACTTCGGTAAAATTCGACAGTCTGACGACGTCACTTTAAAATTCATAAAATTAGTTGATGAGAGAGAAAATGGTATCTCATCACTTGGAAATAAAATTTAAATCAATAAGGATATATAAGAAAATATCCCAACATAAAAAGATGTAAATTAAATGACATAACAAAATAAGTCTTTTAAAAAGAGCAGTGTGAAAGGTTCCCTTACCTATTTGGGAAACTTTCGAAACGTACACCCCATGAAAGAAGGGTCATATAATAAAGATTTAAATACCCATAAATGAGATTATATTATACAAATAGTAAAATAATGGTCATTACATACACCACACAAAATGAAATAGTGTCCAATGTAGATTGAATCTCACGGGAATAAAAAGTGAGACGAAAATCCCCTTATGAAAATTTGGCAGCCTAACGACGCCACATAAAACTTCAAAAATGGATTCATGAGATCAAATGAGATCTCTCATTATATTAAAATAAAATTTACAGAAATTGGAATATAAATTAACATCCCCCAACATAATAAAGAAGAGCTTAAAGTAAGTTACATAAAAAAGAGTACTTAAAAAGAAAGAGAGAGATAAGATCCCTTACCTCAAGTCTGACTTGTCTTGTTCGTTTCTTTATATTCCTGAATAATAAACTTTGGTTAATTAATAATTTCTTAAGGACCTCATTTAAATATTATTATTCTGTTCATATCACATATTATAATGTTATAATAATTTGTCAATAATGTGAGTTCATATCAGACGTTTTTGTCGATGTTTGGTACATGTGTCAAAAATGAAATTGTTTGAAAATGATTGTCCATGTAGTTATAAGTAAATCATCTCAATAATAGTATTAATGATTTAAATATCATATATATACAGTACATATTCATTTTATACTATTCCATAACTTTTGGAGATAAAAAGAAATGAAATGCACCGTTCATGGAGACAGTAGGCCGTACGTACGCATGAACGCTACTTTCATTTCTTTTTCATATTAATGGAATTAAAAATAAATTATAGAGATATATATTATAATTCCAGTATAATATATATGTTATATAGGTCACATATGTTCATTAATTTCATTATTTATACATTCCATGTATTGCATGAACGAGTATCATCACTTGATGGGGCGGTAGCCCACACTTCATCGTATAAAATTATCTCATTTGCACAACATGAAAAGCATAAAGGTATGTTTTAAATATAAAATACAAGAGAATATATAGGAAATAAATATAATATATATAATATAAAAATATTTCCATCATAATGGCCACCATGAGAGGTGGTAGGAGAAGATAGAACAATCATAGTTTCGTGAGGCAGTAATTTTCCATCCATAGAAGAAATATGTTCTTTAAACATTATAAGGAGGTGTGTGTAAGTGTAGCTCTAATATTTCTCATAACAACATCCTAGTATATTTAATATACTGTAGTTGTTACAAATTAAAGGAATAAAAATAGTTTAGGGGGTTGGAGAAGAAAAATAAAACAAAAGAACATTAGGGAAGACTTTACCTTTAAATTGGGTAACTCCCCTTGGTTTGAACCAAAAGGGTTTTTTGAAGAGCTTTTTGTCTAAGGTGAGGCTTCAATGATGAAGAGACGGATGTGGTGAGATTAAATGGGGAGGGGTTGGCTGAGACAATGGATTGAGAGGTCTGAGTAAGGAGGTAGAGGTTGGGGCCTTTTATAAGAGGGAGGAGGGGCACTCTTGGAAAGTCAAGAAATATTATTTTATTTTAAAATGAGTTTCGGATTTTAAAGGTCCCACATTGATATATTTCGAGGATAAGGTGATAAGGGTTAGAAATATACTCATCCAATAGGTTTTTTCCAAGTTTAAGTCTTATATTTTACATTATCATTTTATTTTATTTAAATCGTTAATTAATGTGGTAATCACTACATTATCATGGTGTCATAATTAATTTATTTATATAATGTATAAAAATTATAAAAAAATATCATGATGTAGAAAATATCATTATATTTCTAATGAATATTTATAGTCAAAAATATTACTTGTATAACCCCATGTAAAAATTGTTTTAATAAAATAATACATGTTTGTGACATTTTTATTTTAACTTTAAATAAAAAGTTATTAATGTAATTTTCCTACCAAAGTGGCTCTATGGGGTCAAAAAGTTGAACCATGGACTGTATTAGTCGGAAATGACTTGTAAAATAAGGGTAGGACATGTTTCAAGGTCATTTCATATTATTATAACATTATCTTTACCTTCAATTACACTAATTACATTTAACCGCGATTAATAAAACTTAAAAGTTACAATTCACCCAAAAATTATTTTAATACCATTGAACCACATTTTACATCCTAATGACAACCATGTATGTAGGATTTTTGAAATTCAAATCAGAGAAGTGGTAAAGTTTAATTTAAACGAAAAATCAGTTTTCTAACTACCACTTAGAGGTTTCACTATTCATCAAAAATTGACTTTTTTCAGAAAAATTCCAAAAATTCACCCGAAGCTATATTTGATATTCCGAATTCAAAAATGTTGTATATTTTAAGAAATTAAAAAAGTATAAGTTGCATTAATTAATTTTATAATTAATTTCCGTTGTCAAAACAAATAGCATGTTTTAAAGAAACAATATCTATTAAAAGATTGACAGTAGTTTAAGTCCAATTTCAAAGTGAAATTAATTCCAATGACCACCGTTGGATTAAATGGTAAAAATATATTCTAATTTAACTTTAAAACAAATTCAAAAGATGATATAATCATATAAATAAATTATATTAAAAAGAGGTTTTGGATTAAAATACAACAGTTTTCACTTATTCATTAAAAATGGGCTTTATCAAAAAATATAACGAAAACCTACAAAAAGAAAATTTTGATATCCCGATTCTAAATAAGGATATTATTTGGTCCAATATAACATATAAAATTGTCAAAAAGTTTATTTAAAATGGGTTCTCTATCAAAAGGTGGTTAATCGACCTTTTAAAGAATATTAGAATATTTAAGCTTAAAATTGGATTCATTCACATTTTAAGCCTCTAACATTTATTGGATAAAAGTAAAAATATTTGACAAACATATATAATCATTTTGTAGTTAGTTATGTTAATTCCCACCATTACAACGTCTAGGCGTCATCTACCATTTAAAATAATATTATTTTATTATTAGAGTGCAACGTAAGATTTCAAAGAAACTCGTTGTTGCGTATTGGGTACGCCATCGAGCATAGCATTCCCTTTGAATTAATATTAACATTTTATTCACAAATATGGCTAAATATAAAAATGTCATATTATTTATTTACTTGGGGTGTTACATCCTTCCCCCCTTTTGGGAATTGCATCCTCACAATTTTAAAATTAGGCTTGGAAACTTCCTTGAATGCCCCACATCGGAAAAAGAGTTAGTAAAACTGTCACTTTAAAATAAAGAAATGGAAGTACAAAGGTCACCAGAGTTAACCCATACTAGGATTACATGTAAGAAAACATGGATATGGAAGATGAAACAAAGGGTCATTTTCGGATGGAGAGTGATAGAAAACATGTTTAGGAGAAAGTTAACCACATGAAAATCACAAACTTGTGATGGGTTAAATGGTATTTGATTCCCCACTAGGAAAAGTTAACAGAACACATTTTAGTTTTAAGTTACTTTTAATTGTGGAATTTATTTATGAGCTTATCTAAATCTTAAGGAAACATACTTACTAGTCATGCTGACTTTCAACTTTTACTAGATTTCTTACGCAAACTCATATTTTCTCCAAAATACGAGTATTTAGGAAGACTCGTTCACATTAAGAGTTCTATAATCAACTTCGTGAGAATAAAATAATCCAAAAAAGGGAACTGTATATTTCCCATGTCTTTAGAACATAACCAAAACCAAACCAGAAATTTAGTATGAGATCAGATAATACCCAAAAAAAATCTATTCTTAATCTCCAAATTTTTTCAAACAATACCCAAAGTTCGACAAAGACCATTCAATAAACATCTATCCATAAAATTCTTCAAAATAAACCAAACTAAGATTGAATCCCAAATATCTGAAGGATTTAATCACATTGTCTCCTAAGATAAATATTAACATTTTTCTCCAAAATAACATCATTTACTCTTAAAGTCTCATACTGAAAAGCTATTATCCTAATCACATATCCTCCATGATAGGATAATCATTTCCATAGATAACCCTAAATCAACTTACCCTTGATTCATAAAATCATATAAATAATAATAATCAGTCAAACTAACCAGGTACTTCACGTAGTCCAGTGGTAGGCGATAAATACCAGTTGCACTTTGGTTGTGGGTTCGATTACCGCAGCTTCGTCCGACTCGACGGGTTGTCACACGGTCTGCGTGTTGTCCTTTCTCCAGAACTATATAATTCCGAAAATATTCCCCAAAAAGGGAAAAAATCTTCAAAAATAACCATAACATATTTTTACCACAATGGTTATCTAATAACTTTCATTTTGTAACCCAAAATGTATTAACCAGTAATTGCCTCAAATTCAAGGATCAAATAAACCCAAATAGTTCTTTATAACTATATCCACAAAAGAAAGGATAATTATTCCTTGAATAAAATTTTCATATATCAAACATCAGAGTTAAATATACTATAAAAAGACTTCTAATATAACCCCATCTTTAAAAGTGACTTAATAAATTTAAGAGTTTCGCCATCCTAAAATCTACCATAACTCTTGAATCCCTTATATGTTGACTTCTTACTCATTCAAAATTCTTCATGATCCATTAAAAATTCCTTTTCAACTTATTCTGAAATAATTCTTTCCTACAAACAAAATCATGAATTATACCCTAAGATTCCAATAATAGGAAAACATATGTTAAGAAATAATCCATACCTTTCATTGGTCATTGTCAGTTTCTTCATCCTCAATTGGAATGGAATTAGGTATTGGTAAACGAATATTTTTACGATATTGGTGACCCCATTCCCGAAACATCTTCGTAGGACAAGTGTTTGCATAATGACCATGCACACCACATTTGAAACATTCAATTGATTCTTCAGAAATAACTTATTTCTCTTTCCAAGAGTCAACTAGATGCTTCCTTTTTCCATGGTAGGATCTTGCTTTATGACCTTCATTTCCACATCTATATCATCTTTCTATCCCTTTGAAACATTTTCCTATGTGTTTCTTTCCACATCTTTGACACATCGATTTTTAAACATACTTACCTTTATGATTATTACCTGAACTTCCGTAGGGATTTGTTTCTCGCATATATAATGCCTTATAAAAATCACTAAGGTTCAGGTGGCCAATAATGACTCCAGATAGTTGGTTGAGGATAACCACAAGATTTCTCATTGCAGCTCCCATATCATTCAGTTGTTCTTTCATAAAACCGTCATAGTTTTCTTCAAATACATTGTCACTTTGGTGCCTGCTAGATCCAACCATTTACTAAAACCAAAAAGTCAGTGTGAGTATATCAACAAAATCATCAAGTACTGAAGAGGAAGATAAAAACTAAGATATAATTATCCAAGTTATCTCAAACTCATTCAAAATTTCATAAATAACAACGACTCTATCTAATATAATAACCATTGTGGTTATACACAACTTGTCACTTATGTTTAAACAACACTCTAACCTATAAAGTTATCTAGACCGACCTCTTATACCAACTATAAGGACCTAGCCTTAAACATTACTTAATATTTAGTTATTTAAAGAATACACATTGAGGATATATCCAGGTTTAGAGTTTTAGAGAATTAGATAATAAATCATGCATTACATTCTACATTTAAACAATGTGGTTACATAAAAGATAGTACTCATTTTTCCCATTAACGGAAACATATTTAAAATACAACATGAATTCTTTCTTGAAACTTCCTTAACACTATCATCACATCATGTAACTTTCCCTTGACATTAGAAAATACATTTCAAAAACTTGGGATGATCATAAAAAGATTAGTAAGGGATATAAAAGTACGAAATGAAAACATTATTCCATGTATGAAATCATACTTTACTCATAGAACATAAGCATATTAACATACCTCAGCAAATCATGAATAAATCATAGAAATCATAAGACATAAAGGTAACTTGAGGCATTCATAACATTCTTATGTAGGGAGTAACCCACATGGTTACGTTTGGAATACCCATCATAGAATATTCCCAAAATCTCTTTGTAGAAACCTTAACGTTTAACCCCTTCGCGTTAACCAATGCATTGGAGAGCTATATCGTTCTCACCCGCCCTTAGTTTATCATAGAACCTCCCGTATTCATAAACAATGCCCAATAACCATAACATAATCATAGCACATAACCTAAGCATAAAGGAAAGATAACATTCCCACATTACAATAACAATATAACATTTTGAGATATTGAAATAATGAATCCATTCTAAAAACAATTTTCAAAACGATTTAAAATAGTTAATAAAGAGATTTTTGAATCAAAGTGTCCCATACCACTTTGAAGCTTTTAAAATATTAAACCATTAATATCCATATAAATAAATCCTTAAAAACATTTTGAAAACATGGATATTAATGAGAAATATTTATAAGAATAAATCATTAAAATATTTAAAACGATATTTTAGTTAAAAGGTTATTAACAAAATGAGAGACACTTGAATACAAAAATTAAGGAATAATATTTAATCATAACCTTATAATATCATGATAATAAATGGATTCATGATATAATATTCCATAGGACAGTATATACACCATATAAGAGTGAATTGGTGCATAATAAAAATGGTGTCTCAATAGAAATGTAAAATGAGATGAAATCCCTTATAAATAAGGTATCCTTAAATTAAGGATAAATCAATCTCATAATTATGTGTGAAAAATATAAATACACCCCATATAAGTGGATATTATGTGTAAAACAACCATATTTCATTCACACATATTCATAGGATGACATATTCAATAACTACAAGTTTAACCCAAAGAAATCGAAATTGGGTTAAGAAGTTCCTTTGGTAAAATTCGACAGCCTAACATCATCACCTTAAAATTCATAAAATTAGTTGATGAAAGAGAAAATGGTATCTCATCACTTTTAAATCAAATTTACATAAATAAGGATATATAATAACATATCCCAACATAAAAATATGTAAATTAAAAGACATAACAAAATAAGTCTTTTAAAAAGAGGAGTGTGAAAGGTTCCCTTACCGATTTGGGAAACCTTCGAAACGTACACCACATGAAAGAAGGGTCATAAAATGAAGATGTAAATACCCATAAATTAGATTATATTTTAGAAATAGTAAAATAATGTGCAGTACATACACCACACAAAAGGAAATAGTGGCCAATGTAGCATGAATCTTACGAGAATAAAAAGTGAGATAAAAATCCCCTTATGAAAATTTGGCAGCCTAACGACGCCACATAAAACTTCCAAAAATAGATGTATGAGATCAAATAGGGTCTCTCATCATATTAAAATAAAATTTACATCATGAGGATTATAAAAGAACATCCCCCAACATAAGAAATAGGAGCTTAAAGTAAGTTACATAAAAAAGAGTACTTAAAAAGAAAGAGAGAGGTAGGATCCCTTACCTCAAGTCCGACTTATCTTGTTCGTTTATTTATATTACTGAATAATAAACTTTGGTAAATTTATAATTTCTTAAGGAAATACATTAAATATTATTATTCAGTTCATATTACATATTATAATGTTATAATAATTGGTTAATAATGTGAGTTCATATCAGACGTTTTTGTCGATGTTTGGTACATTAGTCAAAAATGAAGTTGTTTGAAAATGGTTGTCCATGTAGTTATAAGTAAATCATATCCAGAATATTATTATTGATTTAAATATAATATATACCCACTAAATATTTATTTTATGCTATTCCATAACATTTTGAGATAAAAAGAAATGAAATGCACCATTTATGGAGACGGTAGGCCGTACGTACGCATGAACACTACTTTCATTTCTTTGTCATATTAATGGAATTAAAAATAAATGAGAGATATATAAATTATAATTAAAGTATAATATATATGTTATATAGGTCACATATTTTCATTAATCTCATTCTTTATACATTCCATGTATTTCATGAATGAGTCACATCACTTGAGGGGGCGGTAGTCCACACTTCCTCGTATGAAATTATTGCATTTGCACAACATGAAAAGCATAAAGGTATGTTTTAAATATAAAATACATAAGAATAGAGAGGACATAAATATAATATATATCATATAAAAATAGTTCCATTATAATGGCCACCATGAGAGGTGGTAGGAGAAGATAGAACAATCATCATTTCGTGAGGCAGTAATTCACAGTCCACAGAAACAGTATATTCTTTAACCATTAGACGGAGGTGTGTGTAAGAGTAGCTCGAATATTGATCATAAAAACATCCTAGTATATTTAAGATACTGGGGTTTTTACAAAATAAAGTAATAAAAATAGTTTAGGGGGTTGGTGAAGCAAAATACAACAAAAGAACATTAGGGAAGACTTTACCTTTAAATCGGGAAACTCCCCATGGTTTGAACCAAAATGGTATCTTGAAGAGCTTTCTGCCTAAGGTGAGGCCTCAATGATGAATAAAGGGATGTGGAGAGATTCAATGGGCAGGTTTTGGCTGATACAATGGCTTTATAGGTGTGGGTAAGGAGGTAGAGCTGGGGGCCTTTTATAAGAGGGAGGATGGACACTCTTGGAATGTGAAGAAATGTTACTTTATTTTAAAATGAGTTTTGGATTTTAAAGGTCCCAAAATGATATATTTCGAGTATAAGGTGATAAGGGTTCGAAATATACTCATAAAATAGGTTTTTTACAAGTTTATGTCTTAGATTTTACATTATCTTTTCATTTTATTTAAATCGTTCATTAATGAGGTAATCACTACATCATCATGGTGTCATAAATAAATTTATTTATATAATGTATAAAAATTATAAAACAAATATCATGATGTAGGAAATAATTTTATATTTCTAATGAATATTTATAGTAAAAAATATGACTTGTATAACTCCATGTAAGAATTGTTTTAGTAAAACAATACATGTTTGTGACATTTTTATTTTACCTTTAAATAAAAAGTTATTAATGTCGTTTTCCTACCAAAGTGGCTCCATGGAGTCCTCAAGTTTACCCATGGATTTTCTTGGTCGGCCATGACTCATCCAATAAGGGTAGGACATGTGTCAAGGTCATTTCATATTATTATAACATTATCTTTACCTTAAATTACACTAATTACCTTTAATCGCGATTAATAAAACTTAAAAGTTACTATTCACCAAAAAATTATTTTAATCCCATTGAACCAAATTTTACATATTAATGACAACCATGTATGTCAGATCTTCAAAATTCAAAAAACAGAAGTGGTAAAGTTTCATTTAAACGAAAAATCAATTTTTTAACTACCACTTAGTGGTTTCACTATTCATCAAAAATTGAAGTTTTTCAGAAAAATATCATAAATTCACCCAAGGATATATTTGATATTAAGAATTCAAAAATTATGTCTATTTTAAAAAATTAAAAACATATAAGTTTCATTTATTAATATAATAATTAATTCCCGCGGTCAAAACAAATAGCGTGTTTTTAAGAAACAATATCTATTAAAAGAATGACACTAGTTTAAGTCCAATTTCAAAGTGAAATTAATTCCAATGACCAACATTAGATTAAATGGTAAAAATATATTCTGATTTAACTTTAAAACCAATTAAAAATATGATATAATCATATAAATAAATTAGATTAAAAAGTGTTTTTGAATTAAAATACAATAGTTTTCACTTATTCATTAAAAGTGGACTTTATCAAAATAAAATAACAAAAACCTACACAAAGTAAATTTTGGTATTCCAATTCTAAAGAAGGATTTTATTTGGTCCAATATAACATATAAAATTTTCAACAAGTGGATTTTAAAAGGGTTCTCCATCAAAAGGCAGTTAATCGACCTTTTAAAGAATATTAGAATATTTACGCTTAAAATTGGATTCATTCTCATTTTAAGCCTCTAACATTTATTGGATAAATGTAAAAATATTTTGAAAACATAAATAATCATTTTGTAGTTAGTTCTGTTCATTCCCACCATTATAACGGCTAGGCGTTCACTACCATTTAAAATAATATTATTTTATTATTAGTGTGCAACGTAAGATTTCTAAGAAACTCATTGTTGCGTATTGGGTATGCCATCGAGCATAGCGTTCCCTTTGAATTAATATTAAAATTTTATTCAAAAATATGGATAAATATACAAATTTCATATTATTTATTTACCTGGGGTGTTACATCCTTCCCCCCTTTTGGGAATTGCGTCCTCACAATTTCAAAATTGGGCTTGGAAACTTCCTTGAAAGCCCCACATCGGAATATGAGTTAGTAAAACTGTCACTTTAAAATAAAGAAAGAGAAGTACAAAATTCACCTGAGTTAACCCATACTAGTATTCCATGTAAGAAAACATGGATATGGAAGAGAAAACAAAGGGTCATGTTCGGATGGAGAGTGATAGAAAACATGTTTAGGAGAAAGTTAACCATAAGAAAATCACAAACTTGTGATGGGTTAAATGGTATTTGATTCCTCAATAGGAAAGGTTAACAGAAAACAGTTTAGTTTTAAGTTAATTTTCATTGAGGAATTTATTTATGAGCTTAACTAAATCCTTGGAAAAAATACTTACTTGTCATGTTGACTTTCAACTTTTACTAGATTTCTTACACAAACTCATATTTTCTCCAAAAGACGAGTATTTAGGAAGACTTGTTCACATTAAGAGTACTATAATCAACTTCTTGAGAACAAACTAATCCAAAAAATAGAACTATATATTTCCCATGTATTTAGACCTTAACCAAAACCAAACCAAAAAGTTTAGTACGAGATCCGATAATACCCAAAAAAATCTATTCTTAATCTCCAAAATTTGTCAAACAATACCCAAAGTTCAACAAAGACCATTCAATAAACATATATCCATAAAATTATTCAAAGAAAACCAAACTAAGATTGAAACCCAATTCTCAGAATGATTTAATCTCATAGTCTCCTATGATAAATTTTAACATTTTTCTACAAAATAACATCAGTTACTCTTAAATTATCATACTAAAAAGTAATTAACCTAATCACATATCCTCCATGATAGGCTAATCATTTCCAACGATAACCCAAAATCAACTAACTCTGGATTCATAAAATCATCTAACTAAAAAGATTCAGTCAAACTAACCAAGGACTTCATGTAGTCTAGTGGTAGGCGATAAATACCAGTTGCACTTTGGTTGTGGGTTCGATTCCCACAGCTTCGTTCGACGCGACGGGTTGTCACACGGTCTGTGTGTTGTCCTTTTTCCTAAACTATATAATTCTTAAAACATTCCCCCAAAAGAGATAAAATATTCAAAAATAACCATAAAATATTTTAACCACAATGGTTATCTAAAAAATTTCATTTTGAAACCCAAAATTTATTAACCAGTAATTGCCTCAAATTCAAGGATCATATAAACCCAAATGGTTCTTGATAACTATACCCACAAAAGAAAGGATAATTTTTACTTGAATAAAATTTTCATATATCAAACATCAGAGTTAAATATACTATAAAAAGTCTTCTAATGTAACCCCATCATCAAAAGAGACTTAATACATTTAAGAGTTTCACCATCCTAAAATATACCATAACTCTTGAATCCCTTATATGTTGACTTCTTACTCATTCAACATTATTCATGATCCATTAACAATTCCTTTTCAACTTATTCTGAAGTAATTATTTCCTACAGACAAAATCATGAATCATATCCTAAGATTCCAATAATAGGAAAACATATGTTATGAAATAATCGATACCTTTCATTGGTCATTGATAGTTTCTTCATCCTCAATCCGAATGGCATTAGGTATTAGTAAATGAATATTTGTACGATCTTGGTGACCCCATTCCCGAAACTTCTTCGTAGGACAAGTGTTTGCATAATGACCATGTACACCACATTTTAAACTTTCAATTGATCCTTCAAAAAGAACTTCTTTCCCTTTCCTAGAGTCAACTAGATGCTTCCATTTTCCATGGTAGGTTCTTGCTTTATGACCTTCATTTCCACATCTATAGCATATTTTTGTCCCTTTGAAACATTTTCCGATGTTTTTCTTTCCACATCTTTGACACATAGGTTTTTGAACATACTTACCTTTATGATTATTACCTGAACTTCCGTAGGGATTTGTTTCTCACATATATGATGCCTTATAAAAATCACTAAGGTTTAGGTGGTCAATCATGACTCTAAATAGTTTGTTGAGGATAACCACAAGAGTTCTCATTGCAGCTCCCATATCATTCAGTTTTTCTTTAATAAAACCGTCACAGTTTTCTTCAAATCCATTGTTACTTTGGTGCCTGCTAGATCCAGCCATTTACTAAAACTAAAAAGTCAGTGTGAGTATATCAACAAAATCATCATGAACAAAAGAGAAAGATAAACACTAAGATATAATTATCCAAGTTATCTTAAAATAATTCCAACTTTCATAAAAAACAACGACTCTATCTAATATAATAACCATTGTGGTTATACACAACTTGTCACTTATTATTAAACAAAACTCTAACCCCTAAAGTTATCTAAACAGACCTTTGATACCAACTATAAGGCCGCAGCCTTAAAAATTAATTAATCTTGAGTTATTTAAAGAATACACATTTAGGATCATTTCAAGTTTAGAGTTTTAGAGAATTAGATAATAAATCATGCATTACAATCCACATTTAAATAAAGAGGTTACATAAAAGATAGTACTAATTTTTCCCATTAACAGAAACATATTTAAAATAAAACATGGATTCTTTCTTGACACTTCCTTGACACTATCATCACATCATGTACCATTCCCTTGACCTGTGAGAAAACATTTCAAAAACTTTGGATGAGAACAAAAATCTCAGTGAGGGATATAAAAGTACTAAATGAAAACATTAGTCCATGTAAGAAATCATACTTTACTCATAGAACATAAGCATTTTGACATACCTCATCAAATCATGAATAAATCATAGAAATCCTAAGACATAAAGGTAATTTTAGGAATTCATAACATTCTTACGTAGAGAGTAACCCACATGGTTATGTTTTGAATACCCATCATAGTATATTCCCTAAATCTCTTTGAAGAAACCTTATCGTTTAACCCCTTCGCGTTACCCAATGCATTGGAGAGCTATATCGGGCTCACCTGCCCTTAGTTTATCACGGAACCACCCATCTTCATAAACAATACCCAAGAACCATAAAATAACCATATCAAATAACTTGAGCATAAAGGAAATATAACATTACCACTTTTCAATAACAATATAACCTTTTGAGATATTGAAATAATGAATCCATTCTAAAAACCATTTTTAAATCCATTTAAAACATTTAATAAAGATATTTTTAAATCAAAGTGTCCCATACCACTATTATGCTTTTAACATCTTAAAAAATTAATATACATATAAATAAATCCGTCAAATAATATTGAAAACATGGATATTAATGAGAAATATGTATAATACTAAATCATTAAAACATTTAAAACGATATTTTAGTTAAAATGTTTTTAACATAATGAGAGACACTTGAATACAATAATTGAGGAATAACATTTAATCAGAACTTTATAATATCATGAGAATAAAAAGATTAATGATATAATATTCCAAAGGACAGTATATACACCATATAAGAGTGAATTGGTGCATAACAACAATGGAATCTCAATAGAAATGTAAAATGAGAAGAAATCCCTTATGAAGAAGGTATCCTTAAATTAAGGATAAATCAATCTCATAATTATGTTTGAAAAAGATAAATACACACAATATAAGTAAATATTAGGTGTAAAAAAACCAGAGTTCATTCACACATATTCATAGGATGACATATTCAATAACTACAAGTTGAACCCAAATAAATCGAAATTGGGTTAAGAAGTACCTTTGGTAAAATTCGACATCCTAACGACGTCACCTTAAAATTCATAAAATTAGATGATGAGAGAGAAAATGGTATCTCATCACTTGGACATAAAATTTAAATCAATAAGGATATAGAATAAAATATCCCAACATAAAAATATGTAAATTAAAATACATAACAAAATAAGTCTTTTAAAAAGAGGAGTGTGAAAGGTTCCCTTACCGATTTGGGCAACTTTCGAAACGTACACCTCATGAAAGAAGGGTCATACAATGAAAATGTAAATACCCATAAATGAGATTATATTATACAAATATTAAAATGATGGGCAGTACATACACCACACAAAAGGAAATAGTGGCCAATGTAGCATGAATCTCACGGGAATAAAAAGTGAGATGAAAATCCCCTTATGAAAATTCGGCAGCCTAACAGTGCCACCTAAAACTTCCATAAGTGAATTGAAGAGATAAAATAGGGTCTCTCCTAAAATTAACATAAAATTTACAGAAAGGGGAATATAAAATAATGTCCCCCAATATAAGAAAGAGGAGCTTAAAATAAGTTACATAAAAAAGAGTACTTAAAAAGAAAGAGAGAGGTAGGATCCCTTACCTGAAGTCTAACTTTTCATGTTCATTTCTTTATATTACTGAATAATAAACTTTGATCAATTTATAATTATTTTAGGACCTCCTTTAAAGATTATTATTCAGTTCATATCACATATTATAATGTTATAATAATTGTTAAATAATGTGAGATCATATGAGATGTTTTTGTCGATGTTTGGTACATGAGTCAAAAATGAACTTGTTTGAAAATGATTGTCCATGTAGTTATAAGTAAATCATCTATAGAATATTATTAATGATTTAAATATCATATATATCCAGTACATATTCATTTTATACTATTCCATAAAATTTGGAGATAAAAAGAAATTAAATGCACCGTTCATGGAGACTGTAGGTCGTACGTACGCATGAGCACAACTTTCATTTTTTTGTCATATTAATGGAATTAAAAATAAATGAGAGATATATATATTATAATTCCAGTATAATATATATTTTATATAGGTCACATATGTTCATTAATCTCATTCTTTATACATTCCATGTATATTATGAACGAGTCACATCACTTGAGGGGGCGGTAGTCCACACTTCCTCGTATGAAATTAGCGCATTTTCACAACATGAAAAGCATAAAGGTATGTTTTAAATATAAAATACAGATAAATAGAGAGAAAATAAATATAATATATATAATATAAAAATAGTTCCATCATAATGGACACCATGAGATGTGGTAGGAGAAGATAGAACAATCATCGTTTCGTGAGGTAGTAATTCACCATCCACAGGAACAGTATGTTCTTTAACCATTAGACAGAAGTGTATGTAAGTGTAGCTCGAATAGTTCTCATAAAAACATCCTAGTATACTTAATATACTAGTTTTGTTACAAAATAAAGGAATATAAATAGGTTAGGGGGTTGGAGAAGTAAAATAAAGAAAAAGAACATTAGGGAAGACTTTACCTTTAAATCGGGTAACTCCCCTTGGTTTGAACCAAAAGGGTTTCTTGAAGAGCTTTCTGCCTAAGGTGAGGCTTAAATGATTAATAGAGGCATGTGGAGAGATGAAATGGGCCGGGTTTGGCCGAGAAAATGGCTTGAGAGGTGTGGGAAAGGTGGTAGAGGTGGGGGCCTTTTATAAGAGGGAGTAGGGGCACTCTTGGAATGTCAAGAAATGTTACTTTATTTTAAATTGCGTTTCGGATTTTAAAGGTCCAAAATTGAAATACTTCTAGGATAAGGTGATAAGGGTTCTAAATATTCTCATCCAATAGGTTTTTTCCATGTGTAAGTCTTAGAGTTTACATTATCATTTTATTTTATTTAAATCGTTCATTAATGGGTTAATCACAACATCATCATGGTGTCATAAATAAATTTATTTATTTAATGTATAAAATTATAAAAAAAATATAATGATGTAGGAAATCTTTTTATATTTCTAATGAATATTTATAGTAAAAAATATGACTTGTATAACCCCATGTAAAAATTTGTTTAGTAAAACAATAGATGTTTGTGACATTTTTATTTTAACTTTAAATAAAAGGTTATTAATGTCATTTTCCTACCAAAGTGGCTCTATGGGGTCCCCAAGTTGACCCATGGATTATATTAGTCGGACATGACTCATAAAATAAGTTTAAGACATTTTTCAAGGTCATTTCATATTATTATAACATTATATTTACCTTAAATTACACAAATTACCTTTAATTGCGATTAATAAAACTTAAAAGTTACTATTCACCAAAAAATTATTTTAATCCCATTGAACCAAATTATACATCCTAATAAAAACCATATATGTCATATTTTTGATATTTAAATCACAGAAGTGGTAAATTTTCATTTCAACGAAAAATTTGTTTTTTAACTACCACTTAGTGGTTTCACTATTAATCAAAAATTAATGTTTTTCAGAAAAATACCAAAAATTCACCCTAAGATATATTTGATATTACGAATTCAAAAATGATTTCTATTTTACAAAATTCAAAACATATAAGTTGCATTAATTAATTTAATAATTAATTACCGCTATCAAAACAAATAGCGTGTTTTTAAGAAACAATATCTATTAAAAGATTGACACTAGTTTAAGTCTAATTTAAAAGTGAAATTAATTACAATGACCACCATTTGATTAAATGGTAAAAATATATTCTAATTTAACTTTAAAACCAATTAAAAATATGATCTAATCATATAAATAAATTAAATTAAAAATATGTTTTGAATTAAAATACAATAGTTTTCACTTATTCATTAAAAATGGACTTTATCAAAAAAATAACAAAAACCTACACAAAGTAAATTTTGATATCCCGATTATAAAGAAGGATTTTAATTGGTCCAATATAACATATAATATTTTCAATAAGTGAATTTAAAAAGGGTTCTCCATCAAAAGGCGGTTAATCGACCTTTTAATGAATATTAGAATATTTACGCTTAAAATTGGATTCATTCGCATTTTAAGCCTCTAACATTTATTGGATAAAAGTAAAAATATTTAAAAAAAAATATATAATCATTTTGTAGTTAGTTCTATTCATTCCCACCATTACAATGGCAAGGCATTAACTACCATTTAAAATAATAATATTTTATTATTAGAGTGCAATGTAAGATTTCCAAGAAACTCGTTGTTGCCTATTGGGTACGCCATCGAGCATAGAATTCCATTTGAATTAATATTAAAATTTTATTCAAAAATATGGATAAATATAAAAATGTCATATTATTTATTTACCTGGGGTTTTACAATATGGTATGGTGTTGGAGAGGGGATATTAATAGTCTCAGTTATTTTTCTTCAATGGTATTGGTGCCTTAATCTTCTCTGTATTGTTGTTTTTATTCATCTTATTTTTTTGTAGTTTCTTCTAGGTGATGTGTCAAATTTTTTTATAGATTATTTTTCTGACATATTTGAATTTTTTCATTTCAATTTTATTGAGGAATGATGTATGGAGTTGGTCATTGGGTCACTAGGCTTGCTCTTGGCGAGGATCAATACTCTCTATAGAGGCCTTAAGCCACTTAAACTCTTCCCCAGATTTGTGTCCCTTCTCATCTCACCATGTTGGTTTGGTCTATTGGTTCACAAGAAATATTTTTGATCTATTTTTCAAGTGGAAAATGATGTCATAGAAGGTGATACCTTCATATAGTTGTGAATTGTGACAGAGAAAGGTTTTTCTGATGAAGAATCATTGACATTTGGTTTTTTATAGAGATGACATCGACAGTTGTTTGTACTAGAAATGAAGAAGATGATGCAATGTATTATGATGGGTACCGATGTGAGTGATGATGATGTATCATTGGGGTGATATGTTTTAGTATATAAATAATCAATAGTGGCTCTAGATTGTTTCATATTTTTAAAAAGGTTATTGTCACATATGGAGGTGGTCCTGAATGTTCTATAAATGTTTGTGGTTCTCTATTTAGTATACAGCTCTGACTATGTGATTATTGTGTTGGCGCATGATGGAAGTGATTTTTAAAATATGATTACATGGATGAAGGGTTATTTTTTATTTTTTCTAATGTTTGAATTGTTTTATCATTGTGGTGGTGAAGGATGATGATGAATCATTTTTTTGTAATCAGTTCTGGTGGTGATATTGTGATGATAACGATGGTGGTAATCTCATATGGATGATGGAAGACAATGTGACTTTTACTGACATGTTTGATTCAATGACCAATGTCTCCTCAGGTTATGTGTTCTTGAATTTGGTTTTTTGGATTTTGAATTTGGAACCCTATTGAATTTTGAATCCCACCTGGTGTTTTTGGATAACGCATTACCATAAAATGAAATATTGAGAAAGAAAAAAGAGATTTCAGTTTGTTCTAACTACAATGGAGATGTCAATATTCATTTTAAGATTAATCTATTTGAAAATTTGTCAATACTATAATTGTATAATAATGGGATCTATAAGAATCTAGTAATAATAAAATCCAATAGCGATATGAGTTTGATATTGAATTTATTGAAAATATACCACACCATTTTATTCCAATGAGAAATCAATAAGGTATTCAAACTCAAGTGTATAAAAAGACTCATTAGACACTAATAGAATCATCTTATAGACTCATAAGAGTATACATTGAATTATTCTTCTAATGGGTGTGATATTTTCATCAAAATGTTCTTGAATGGTCACCACAAGATATGATACCAACATATTCCATGTTCAAGTCATAGATTTGATTCGCAGACTCATAAGAGTCTATAACTTTACTATCATGTTTTTCTTAAATGTTTTAACGTGATAAAAAATAATTTTTCTGGGTTGACTCACAAAATCATAAGTTTTTTGAGTAAAACAATGATTTTGAATACAACGATTATTAGCTCTATGTCAATAAGTCTATTAATTTTACATTTAAATTTTAATAATGAAACAAATGTTTTCCAAAAAAAATCTTAAAGGAGTATAGTAAAATTTATATAAGTGTTCAGTAATCCAACTTGGATGGTACCGACATCATTTCATTTTATCCTATGATTCACTTTATTTTAACCATTCGTTGAATCACTTTTAGGGTGGGCTATAGGAAAAATTATAGACAACCCACCAAAACGTGATAGGGCTAGGCCAGAACATTATGTCAACTGACAACAATATTATATGTGACACCATGCCCTAATAATCATGAAACTAATAGAAATAATTAAGTTCTTGTATTTGAGAAAGTTAAATAATATTGTTTCAAGTAAATTAATTAAATAATTTAATAATAAAAAAATAACTGAAATTAAATTTCCTTTAAAAATCACAAAACAAAAATACTATAAAAAATGATGGATTCCAGGATAAGTTATTTGATTAGTTTTTTTAACATCATAATGAATGGTAAAATTATCATTTGACCAAAAAAACACGAAAAGAAAACTTATCCAAATTTTTAGATAATTTATTATTTAAATTTTTGATACCACCGTAACTCAATAAACTCCCAATTCACACCAACCATCTACCCTAGGGAAAACACCATAATAAGATCAATAAAACTGTAAATTTTATTATATATCTTTTTATTAGATTAAATGATCATTTTACTACTTTAGGTGGAAAATTATTAAAATACACTTGGAATTTCATAAATGTTAAAACTAAAATTTTTACAATCTATAAAATGTATCAACTTCAACCTTTTCCTAAAATTTCCAAACTTCACTAAACACTTAAAAAATTATCTATAATACTTTTCTATATAAAATATCAATTTTAATATTAAATATAATCACTATTTCAGAAATTTAATCACTAGTACCAATAATCCTCCTCTTTGGATCTTTTATCATTTATGTATTTTAAACCAAGGAATTTTAATTCAATTACTTCCCATTTACATTTTATCTCTTCTAAAACTTATTTAACCATGATTTTTTATATTCAAAAACTTCTAAACATGAACCACTACCTATGAGATTCTAATTTCAATAATATTACACACTCAAAATAAGTCAATAGAATTTTTACCTATATATTAACCTCTCATTTATATAAGATATCATTTCTAATTTTTTTTTCCAATATTATATTTATCATTGGAATCAAAATTTCAGGGTGTAAATATAAATTCATTTAACATGGGAAACATTACTAAGATAATGAATATTTATTACCATATCTAAGATTACTTGAGTTAAGGTTTTTTTTAAAAAATATGATAAAAATTAATTTTAATCATTTTGAAACTAATAAACTATACATAATAATCCCCTAGATATATTCATCAAACCATCCTTCAAATCAAAATTTAAATTAAAAATAATTGATAAAATTTTAGTTTTTAGTTGTTTATACTTCATAAAAAACAGGAATTATATACCCAATTTTTATATACATGGATTTAACCACTTTTAAAATTAAAAACATTAATATAGAGAGTTTTTACTTTAAAATATCTTTATGATAAAGATGATAGTTAAAATACATTTTCTAACATGTGCTTTTCAAATAATGATTTTTTCAATATTTTTTTAAATTTTCACCACATGGTCACCGGTTCTTGTGTGTCAAAACATCATAACTTATTACTCTAATTTTTTTAATAATTTATTTTATTATCTTAATTTTTCTATTTGTGGTCTATTTTATAAGTTTTATTGTGATATTAATGACTGCCTTGTTATTAGAAAAAAATACCATGGGTACATTCACATCCTCACCAAGATGTTATAATTATTTATTTATATAAATTAATTTTGTACAATAATTGGTAAATAAAATATTTTGAAATTTTTTAATACTAAGGGATTTATTTTCATAATTCTTACACAATGGACAAAAATGATTTTTTTCTACTGTATAATGATCCAATACTTGGGGATATTCTATCTAATGAATCTCTAACCCAATTAAAATAATCATATAGAATTAAATCTTTCATTATATGTATGTAATAAACAAAAAAAGATTAGTAGTTTCATTTACATATCTCAATATCTTATTTAAAATAATGAGATGATATTTTATTCTCACTTTGAAAATATGTATCCAAATATGCTGTATATACAATGTATGGTCATTTTTTTGCAAGATAAAGAAACCAACTAATCGTTTTTGTTTAAACTGTTGAGTATACAATATTTACAAAATTATTTATTTCATGATTTTACCAACCATGATGGGAGTGGATATTTTTTTTATTTTCTTCATTACATATTTCTTCAATATTTTATTAGTACACTTCATATTGAGATAAAATTATAGCTTCCTTTTTTATTTAATTTTTTTCCAAGAAAGTATATTTGTTATCCAATCATGGAAATCTAAAATTCATATTTTATATGATAAGATAACTACTTAGATGATTTAAACATACCTCTATTAAATATTATATCATCTACATACACAAATATAATAGAACCCTCTTTCCACTCATTCATTTTTCATAATTGTTATGATTTTCACCACCTATTTTAAATTATATCTTTTAAAAAAATAATAAAGTCTAGGGTCTATGCATGAGGTGATTGTTTCAACCGACATATATTTTCTTTAAAGTGAATTTGTTTTCATCAACATCATTATTAAATACATAATTTTTTTAATGTATACCTTTTATTTAAGTATACCATTTAAGGATGACGTTTTAACATTTATCTGGTATATTTCATATCTCCCTTAGAGTATAATTTCCTGGAGTAATCTAATTTATTAAATACATGATACTAGATAAAAATAATTCTCTATATCAGTGTCCACAATCTATTCATATACCTTGAATAGAAGTCTGAACAAATTTCATATCACATTACCTTCCCCATCATGCTTAGTTTTAATGATCCAAATTATACAAATAACATTGTATCTATATTGTTTCCTCACATTATCTTATTTATTTTTCATTTTTTATATGATCAAATACTTAAATAATAGACTTAACATGTGATTAATCTCATAGTTCCTTCTCAAATGAACTGGGACCCACTATTTTTAATAGATTTATACACTCAATACTCTATATAATTATAGGTTTATTAGATTATATTTCATCACCTAGAATATTATGTTAATCCATGTTCCCTTCTTTTCATCCCAACATGTGTTGATATTTTATCCACTTTATTTTTATCCCATGAATAAACTATATAATATTATTCATATGGGGTGCAGTAATTTTTTTTTTAAAATATATATTTCAATTCTAATAAGTACATTTGATTAAATTCTTATTATTTCATTTACTGATTCATTCAAAATAATATTTATAAATTTTTTAATAAAATCGTGTTGATCCTATTATTGTAAAATTTTATAAAATTTATCTTTATTGAATATGTAAAAAATATTCCCTCAAAAACATTATCACTAAAATTCCCTTAGTGATTTCATTTTTTAATAAAACACATATAATAAAAATAAATAAAATTTTCTATATTTTGTTTTATTCTATGACACATATCATACGTTATAATATACTGTTCAATATAAATTAAGGATTTTTTTTAAATATAAACAACCACTTTCACATCCACTTTTCTATAATTTATTGAGAAACCACTGCCAATAATAAGGCCTTTTCCATTTTGTTCATTATTTTTTTATTCATTACATATCATCCTTCAACCATTTTGTCATTATAAATGATACTTAATGTTTTATTCCACGTTTATAAAGATAATTTTTAAACTTTACTAGGGGAAATTAAATTATAGACTAATCTCAATGTTTTAATAATTCTTTGATATAAATATTCAATAATACTTTAATATATTTTGATGAATTCCATTACCTATAATTTCAAATTTATTACTATGATATATGTTATTATACTATTATTGTTAACAAAAAATATATTATATTTAACCCTTGGTTCATTTTTATGTCATAAGACCATAAATATTTTTAAAAACAAGATTAATATATTACAATCTCTATAATGCTAAAGTGTTATAGATTTATCACAAGTATAATAGAATGAATTCATCACTATTCTTCTGACTTTAGCACTTCATTATTTGTATATTAATTAAATTCTTTTTTAAACAATTTATCTTTGATTATTTGGTGTATATATCCCCACCACTTATTCCATTATTATTTTCTTAACAAAAATTAATTAATAGTTTTTTTCTTTTAAATCCGCATGATATAAATTACAATGGTTACATCTATAAATTAAGGAGCCTTTTTAAAATCTTTTATGGTTAAACCATTCAAATTAAAAATAGCCTTGGAACTTAAGCCACATAGCTAACTAACACTTAGATGATTATATCTGAATTTATCAACAAGGAGAAATTAATTATTATCTAATTAATTTAAAATATTATATTTTCTCTATAAATTAATTTGAATTTAGAGATCCATTATTATAAAATCCAATAGTTCTATCAACACGCGTTTTCACATTTTTTAGAAACTCAATATCTCCATTCATATATGCTGAAAACCCACTATCAAGTATTTAAGTGATCTTATTTTTGTATGTTTTGAACACAATATCTACCTTATTTTCCTTTTTTCTCTTCTTATTTTATTTTCATGAAATAATTATAACTTCTTTCTATTTGCATTACTTATTTTATCTTTATCAAAACAAGAACTATCACTATCATCTTCCTCTATAATGTAACAGTAATTTTTAAAATAAATAGTTTTCATAGGTTCTATTTCAAAACTTCTTAGAATATAAAAAACCTCATCAAAATTAACTTAATCGTGAAATTATATTCTTTATTTTTATAGTTATTATAATAAATAAAATATATATTAAAAATATATTTCCTTTTATAAACATGATATAGTTTTTTCACCATTTATCGCTTCACACAACTTCACCGCTCAAGTAGCTTCTAGATTATTTCAAATATGTCATTGTGTGTTTAATATAAAAAAATTAATATTTTTCCAAATTAAATACATTATAAAAATTCCTTCAAATAAATTCAACACATCCATTAGTTTTTCAAAATAATCTTAAGATTTTTTTGAGGGTTTTTTAAAATGAAACTTTTCCTCTTCTTTTCAACAATTTTATAATACTTTATAGTAAATAATTTTAATGATTATTTACTATAAAAAAGATAATTATTTCCCATGAAATCATACCTTTTCACCATTAATGTATTTTTATTTTATGGGACTTTTTATTATATTTTTATTCACCACAAAATTGTTGTAGAAAAAAAATATTCTTTTAGATTTATTATAATTTAATTTTATATCAATTTTAAATTTCATATACACCAATTAATATTAAATAGACTTAATCTAATTTAATTTTTATGGAATAAAATCATTAATATCATCAATAATACAATCTTGTTATTATACCATTGTTTATAAAAAAATAATTTATTTAAATTTTCTTGATAAGTATACTATTCCTAAGAAAAGTATTTTGGTCTTTATTAAAGTTCATCTACATACTATGATATTTTTTTTAGAAAAACACACTATCTTAAAAGTTTTATTAATCATGTAAATCTCCCCAATATTAGTTTTAAACTCCAAATATAAGTTATAGAAACATCTTATTGGTCGATTTTATCATCAATCACATACATTTTGACACCTTGAAAATTAGATAATTTCTCTATATATCCACTTTTTTTTTATATTAGTCAACATTAAATTATTCCTTTGTAACATATCTCCTAATATATAACCTTTTTATTCCAATCTAATAAAAAATTTATTAATTTTATTTAACGTTTTTTGGGATATCCTTTTTGAGAAATAAACCAATACTTCTTCCGTTTCATGTCCCCTAGGACATCTATATATAAAGTGATAAGATTTACCAAATTTGAAACATATAAGTGGTAATTTAACCTCAAATATTCTCTTTTAGAACTAAATATTTGTATAAATTTGTGAAATAAATTTGAAGCTAATATTGAAGCAACGACAATTTTCTATGTTAGATTTTAAAAATTTTATATAGTCTTTTGACGATTTAAAAATATATAATTTTAGTTGAATATTAATTATTTTGTTTCAAAGGAGCTAGGAGGGGAGTGGGAATAAGTGGTGGTTATTGTAATTAAATAAATAAAACTAAATTTATATAAAATTATTTTTTATTTAAAATTATAAAAGCTTAATGTACAATGACGTAAAAGAAACAATAAAAGTAATAACATCAAGTATTTTGAAAAAAATGTTGACCTAGTAAATTGGAATAAGAGAATAATTTTATTTCGAATGATAGAATTCTATTTGATAAAAATATCTCTACATAACTAATAAACTAACCATGATGAGATGGAGAATCTGAAAACATGCAAATTTTTCTCCAAGTATGATTTATAGTTTATTCCCTTTATACTTTAAATATAAAATCACTTATTTGATATAATACAAACCAGTGGAAGTTTTTAAGGTCTTTTAAATTTCCAATAATGACCACGACATCTTGTTCAATACTCTAAAGTGTAATATTAATCTTAGGTCCTAGATTTAGTCCAATTAGGTGAGCCTTTAACTCATCTTGGTCACATGTTCTATATCCAATGTTGGATAAAAAATCTAGTATGATCAATCAACATTGGTCCCAAACATCCATTCCCCCAACCATACCATTATTATAAAGAGAAATATCTATATTTAATTTATTCTAAGTAATAGGTGGCTTCATAAATTCCCACCTTTATCCTCAAATATTTTTTGTGTGATTCCCCTTCCAAGTAACATACATTCATAGCTTATAAGGAATATAGTTTGGTTGTACTCTTTGATAACTCTCACAAGGTACCAAACAAAGTTGAGGCAATGACAGAGAGAGATTCCTAATGATAAATTAGTATCCCCATACATCAATTAATTTCACACTATTTAAATCATTTATCATGAATTATTAAATATATACAAACACATATAATTTTCATGTTTATTATTTATGCTAAGGATCTATGAATATAAAAACATATAAAAAGAATCCAACCAAACATGGTCATCCATGATTTCTTTTGAAGTTGTTCCACTTACATTCATGAACATTACTTTTATAAAAATTTGATATGTAGTTTCTAAATCCTAATAAATAAAACACCATCATTTATAGATAAGTTAGATACCACTGATTTCTATAAGAAAATCACATGAAAGTGAATTTCATTAGGCTTTCAAAATGAGGATGCTCATTTTTATGGGAATAATTATGTTATAAATATTCTCACCTATTGAATAGTAGGATACATGACACTTTTATATAAATGAAAATTTGATGAAGATAATTTACCACTAATTATGGTTATAAAATATTGTTTATCAAAGGTAGATCACAAAAATAATTTTATTTTCTAGGGACAATTAAACTTTACCTAGAATAATATTTATGAAGATTAGATAATCCATAACTCTCTAAAAGTGATGTTAGGTAATGGGAACACCAAAAAATATAGTTTCAATTCCAACAACTGATCCTTCTAGAAAAAAAAATCCCTATTTCTCACATCCTAACTAACATATTGAGGAATTTATGGAAGGATCAAGGAAATATTTTCAAAATACTTGATGATAAACCACTTTATTTTTTTAATAATATCCTATACATTAAGATACTTAGCACACAAGTTATACAATCATATGGATGTTCCATATAGATAATGCCGTTCTAATTTTTCCTTAATTAATTTCATATTTTCAGAAAAGACCAGAGAATTGAGACCACTATCATCTACTAGGATTGATAAGGTTCTCTAGGTAAACCAATGAAACCAATTATAGACACCACTATCCCATAGGAAGTCCAAAATCATATTCATTAATATTTTAGTTAACACTTTAGGAACTAACCCAAGAAATTTCTTATAATTATAAATATATGATTAATCAATTTCGATTAGAGTCATTATTACACTAAATGGTAATAATTTATTAATTTAATTATAATTTATATGATCTATTTTAGACACTTTTTTATCAACTTACTAAATCCTAACTTTAACATGGATTGTCATATCCATAAGATAATCAAAAGGGAAGTTTTGGGTGGCGCTAGGAACCCGCTCATTGAGGTAAGAGGGTATGGAATTCTCAGTAATGACTATTAAATAGAATGGGGTGGGAATAATTAGTCTGATAAAAACATGATGGTAGATGATTGCACACCATGTGCCTAATTTTTCCCTTGATCTAATTTTTAATAAATTATATTTTATTCATTTTATATTTATGGAATTTTTTAATTTATAATGACATTACCCATCAATAATGGGTTAACTCAAGATTTCTATTTTTAATATATCCCTCCTCCCATAGTCTTCTCTTGGAGATTTTTCTTTCAATTATTAATGGACTCGTGATTAATTTGTTTTTTTATAGATAATATATCACATATAATGTTTTTTATATCATTTTTTGATGGTTTTATGGTTTCATTTTTTTCATTAATGAAATTAGTGTTTTTCTTATTGTTTTGAATAAATTATTATAATTTTATGAATTGGAAGGAATTGGAATTTATATACTTGTGTAGTATTTTTAAATAACATGAGGAAGGTGGTTATGAAATTCTATGAGGATCAAATGCACTATTTAATGTATATTTGTTGACGAGATGTATGAATTTAATCTTTTAGTGTTTTCTTGAAATGATATTGGTCATTAATTCATGAATAAGTTAACAGATGAATTATTATTCCAAAATCAAGTGCTAAATATGTGAAATTACCCTATGAAGTTATGATTTATGGATTAGGTGATGTCTATACCTTAGTTAAAAAATAGAATTTTGGTCAATTAATGCTCTTAATTAAAATATAATTTTTATTAATGATTTATTTCATTAGAATAATATTGTGATAGTATAAAATGTAACTGTTTGATAATCATTCCTTGAGAAAATATGACATTTTACAAGATATAATATTCTATAATGCGTAGAATATTTATTTCAGATGTTTTTTAATGATAATATTGGATATATGAGATGAATTTGTTAATATAATAATTTTTTTGTAAATGAAAACCATTATGGATTATAATTCTTAGTAAAAATTTAGGATATACTTAAGGGTAATGTAGGTGATAATTTAAATGGATATTTTTATATGTTAAGGTGGAATAATTTTACATATGTAGAAAAAAATTATTATCAACGGTGTATTTAATGTGGTTTTGGTTATATAATCAATTATAGGATAGACTTAAGTCACTAATGTGCTATAAATATGTTTTGTTTTACACTAAATGAATATTTAATGGAATAAAAGGAAAGTAAATTAATTGAAATGGTTTGAGTTGTGAGCCAGAAATAAGTAATTACAATGTTAAGTGTTTTTTTCAATGAAATATTTGTGGGAAATATTTTCGGTGTAATATATTTATGTAATTGGTATCAAAATGGGGATTAATTAGAAAGAAATATATTTGTATTAGGAATTAAATATTATAAAAACTCAAGGAACATTTCAAGATAAAAAATGATTATTGTGCTTGAAATTATTGTTTAATTATTAAATGATGTTTTATGAGTTTTAATAATAATCTTTTATAAAAATAATTCCTTATAATTTATAGAATAATAATGTACTAGTAATGGGAAATTTATATGATGTTAAATATTTCAGGATTATTAAAAAATGAAGTTTATGACTCTTAAAGTATGATAAGTCAATCATATTTCATTATATTCTAGTTTTCATAAATTTAATGAGAAATATGTTTTTTGGGTAATGAAAAAAATATGTTTACATTCATTTATTGTTTATAATTAATTTTCAATATTGGTTGGATATTTTTATAATTAATTTCCCATGATATTTATAAGTGAGATTGTCACTTATTGGGAAATTAATGGGGAATTTGTTATGGATTTATATGTTCAAATATGATTAAAATGTAACATCTTATCCTAGGATCCACTTAACTCATACCTCGATCATGTGGGTCACATGGCCTCAAGTGAGCCTCTCCATATGCTAGAGGCTGATGACTAGCTATTAGGGGGTAATAGTTGTATGGTGGGGAGAATATACCAACTTATTATAGTGGAACAATAGATATATTAATAAACATACAAAACAGTGGAATAATATATAAACATAAATAATCACTAAACCATGGATGTGTAAATAAGAAAACTAAATAAATGAGAAGCAGAAGATAAAAAAACACAATATTATAACCAAAACCCTCTATGGTAGTGTCTGGTACATGTATTCTTGTAGAGCTAATACAAAAGTGGGTGCATGGGAACATAAATAAATAATAAAAATAAAAAAAATAAAAAAAGTCTTCTCTATATAATATAGAGATAAAACCTGATCATCTAATCCTCTATCTTAAATAAATACAAATTAGCATCCTGTAGTGGGGCCCTTTACCTTATCAATTCATGCAATAAAATTTCCTTCTCATGTACAAAAGGAATCTAAAGTAGAATGTGCACTAAAAATCTCAGTTGGTCACCAAAAATAGTGTCTTTGTGTACTCAGAGTAGTGATTGTAACAAAATAGTGTGAAATTATAAGAATAATAGTAAAATAGAGCTGAAATAATTAACTAGCCCATTCAGGTTCCAGTAGAAAACCCATTGGATCTACCTTCTCCAGCCCATGGCAGGGAGTGTGTAATCATGTCACTGTATATATATAAATGGAAATAATGTATATATATATTAGTTATATAGAACATAAAACTATATAAACCATGTACGTACAAACATAAGTGGCCATATACTTTGAAGAATAGTGCTGGATAGACCGGGGTGTAAGATGGACATCCATGACTATTATGACGATCCTAAAAGCTCATTCAATAGGGTAGATGCCCTACATCCCAATAGAGTGAGGGAAACCTGGCTACAACACTCGATAAGGTCAGTGATAGAAAATAGAAACACTTTAATCATAGAACATGGTGAATAAATCCCATACCTTATATAGTATCAGTGGTGATAGATATCATTCTTAACACCCTATGTAAGGTTTCATGATGCTTCCATGCTCAACTAGTCCCTTACCATCACTTAACAGCCTCTATAAAGCCTCATTACAATTATAGCTAGAATTGGGAATTATATTCCATCCATTTCTTTCATATATCCCATATACATAGAAGATACATAATCCTTTATAACATAATACATAAGGAATAACCTCTTATGCATGTCATTATCCAAGTTCAATTCTATTATAGTCGTTACAATTGATATGAGTATTTTATAAATAACAAAAAAGGGCATGTCCTTACCATCCATCAATGTCATTCCATTTAAAACCAATTGATTCACATAGAGAAATGCAACCCATCATGCATTAGGAATTTTATTTTAATCAACCCATTCAATTTACCAAAACATTAAAAATTAACTTATAATGCTCATGTGTCAATTGGGAGGTATTATGGCCAATTCATTAAATGGTTTCCACCATATTTCATAACTCATCCCAAAAGGCCAACTATATTTGAATCATTTAGTTTAATAAAACAGAGAAAAACCCATTTATAATTTCGAAGAGTCTTTGGAGAGGTGACCTGCTCAAAGAGGGAATTGACTACATGTGAAATTCAATGTCTAGGATTTCCAAACACATCTAAGGGACCCTCATTTCAAATAAGAATTCATATTACAATAAAAACTAACTTTAATGATAATCTGAACTCTTAGGAGACAAATATGATATATTTACATTTTAGAATAAGGGGAAATTCCACATAGCACACACATGGGGTTTCCATAAACAAGGAAACCAACCTTTAAAAAAAACAAGAACCAATTGGCATGTATTAATATTCAATGATCAAATTGATATGAAGAACTCAAAATAATTGGTGTTCTAAAAAAATAAGGCATGATCCACAATAACATAATTATTTAACGATGAATCTTAAAGTGAAAAAACTATACTACCTACCTCAAGGTCGTAGAGGAGGCCTCATTCGATATAATCCTTATATTTGAACCATGTTTAAAGATATCTAAGAAAAAATAAAATTCCCTAAAATAGGGAAAATGTGTATTCACCTAAAAACAACAGCATATTCTAATATTGACTTTGGTAGGAGTTGAGATAATAGAAGAAAACATTGAGATGGATCCAATGATTCCGACATATTCAGGAACAAACATCATACATTGGGACTAGCTCAATGACTAGCCTTGAGTGTTCTTGGGAACAAAGGATAAATAATAGAGGTGCTGAGTAATGAAGGAACAAGGAAAACTTAATATATGTTTTATGATAAATGAGTGAAAAAATAGTAATTTAACCTAAAAATTTCAAAGAACATGGTTTGACCACACATTTTGTCCAAACCACATGAAAACCATTCCCAGTTCACTACTAAATGGGGTCACACCACATGGTTAGGAACATGTTTTGACTAACCATGCACAAATCATGCATAATTGGTATGTACCATGTTTACAATCAGCCTCACGACCATGCACCCTAGGTCCCATAGTTGAAAAAAATCATGAAAAACGGTCTGTTTATTCCATTTAGGAGATCCAGTCTTCAAACAAGCCATGGAAACACCCATGAACACTATGAATAGATTAGTCATTGTTATTAGGGCCAGTTAAGTTATTAAAATTGAAATTCTAACAATCTGTACCTTCATTAAAATTATAGGTTGCTACAACCTCCCCTCTTTATGGAGACTTGTCCCTGAGTTGGCCTTCTAAGGGAGAGAGGTATTGTTAGAGAGTAGTTCTAGCCACAAAGATCATATATTAGCTTCCAATTCCCATGTCTATTCATTTACTCAACTGTACTTTCATAGCACCCATACCAAAGGAATTGACCGCCTTTATAGTGTCTTCACACTCCAATCAACAACATGAAAAAAATAATCATTTAAGGAAGCATCGATATCCTACGTAACCTCATTAGGCTGAAAGACAAGTGAGGGGCATGGACAATATTGGAAAAGATTAGATACATGAAAGATGTCATGAATGTACTAATATCTCTAAGGATGTTTCAACTGATTAGCCACTCGTCCAATCAGTTTCACAACTTAAAAGGGTCCAAAGAACCATATAGAGCGTATACCCTACTTATGAACAATTTTACTCCCTATCCTGGGAAGGATTCACAAGAAAAAATGGTCTTCAACTTCGAACTTTAGAGGTCACCAGAATCTGTTGGCATATGACGGCTATCTGGACTAAACAGTCAATATGTGATTTTTGATTACCTGGACCTTCTCTATAGTTTCTTACACAAGATTTGGTCCAAGCCTAGCTGCTTCCCCTACCTCTAGTCAGCATAGAGGTGAGCAGAAAGACCTACTATATAAGGATTCATAGGTGCCCATCTTGATAGTATCCTAAAATATGTTATTATAAGAAAAATATATTAGTGTAATATTTTTCTCCTAGGAACACCCAATGTAAAGGACACATGAAAAATAGGTGTGATCTAGAACATAAATAGTATTTCTTGTCTACCCATCGGTATGTGGGTAACAGGTTGTGCTCAAAAATACCTACATACCCAAGGCCTTCTACAACGCCAGCTAGAATTTTGATGTGAAATGAGAATCTCTATAAAAAATGATAGAATGAGGAGATACATGAATTTTTAAAACATCTTTAATGTACAAACTTCCTAACTCATTTACTGAGAAGTTATTTCACATAGGAAAAATTTGTGAAACCTTTGTCAAATGATCAATGCAAATCCACAGGGAATCATTATCTCAAGGTGATTTGGGTAGAAAAGTCAAAAAATAAATTAAAACATCTTTCCATTTCAACATGGGAATGGAAAATGGCTTCCAAAACCATGATGATCACTGATGTTCTGCCTTCACCTGCTGAGAGGTGGAACACTGAGTGTTGAAGTTAGAAATTTTTCATTCCATACCTGGCCACCAATACCGGCGTCATAGATCTTGTTACATTTTGGTTAAACCTGGGTGAAGTGCCCATGTCGGGGAATATAATTCCCTAATAATCTCCTCTACATTTTGTTCTGGGACCCAGACACATCAATCAAATAATAATGTACCATCCCCATATGCCATCCAACCTAAATATGTATCATCCTACGAAACACTTTTTCTTAGAATTAGGCCTTCAGGATTAGATAATTATCACATTCTTACTCATTCTAAAAGGGTAAATGTCATGACTAAGGCTGAGAGGATGCTCTGTCTATGGTCCTATTAAACATTAATATGCATATCTAAGAATAAGGTCATAAGATTTCATTTGCCACTGTATTCCCAAATTTCCTATGTTTGAGTCTTTTGGATCCTAGGATTGGCAACTGATCGGAATGTCCTGAAGGCCTTCATTTTTTTATTTTGATAATCCACCTTTCAAGGGGTGAGGTGGAACCCATATAAGGCTCGAAGGCTTAGAGACAATTACATGACCCTTGGGTGTTAGATGAAATCACCCAGACAATACAACTTGGAACTGCTCCTCCAGAGCATATGATTGATATCAGCACTCCACCTTCTCAGGGCTGGTCGGCTAGCTATTTATGCAAAGCTGCATACCAATGGAAAACCCATACCCTCTCATTCATCCAATTAAAGTTAGCTCTGCTCTAGTGAATACGCCTGTCCTAAATCCTCCTCTGAAACCTTGTCCCTTGTAGTCTGAATGATATATCTAGATTTTCATGTGGCCCTGAAGGCCTTGGGGTGGACCTAAGGGCTTAAGGTGGCCCAAACTCCTGGAGAAATAACTGTTCTAAAGGCCTTGGGTGTCCCGGAAGCCTTACAGGACCTGGGGACAAAACCGGTGGCCCAAAGGCCCAGATGGACGAATAGTTCTAGCTTCTACAGTATCAAATAGTGCCTGCTACAGTGACTGATACAGTACTGCTACTGTACTGCTACAATAACCTTAAAATACTTCTCCACCCATATTTGATCTCTAGTCTCTTGGATACACCTACCATGTACTGCTACTAAATTCTCCTTTCCAGGCATGTAGGAAAGATCAATATCAAATAATTATAAGAAACCCACCCACCTCACTACAAGAAATAGAAGATTAGAGCTAGTTCTTAGAGAGGGCTATGCATAACCCACTCTAAATTGATTTTAGAGTTGGTTATGCATAACCCCACTAATTATCAAATTTATAGGGGGCTTACAACCCCGTCAATTTTTATTATTATTTCTTTTAAATATTTTCTTTGATTGTAGTTGCAGTGTAACGCCCCGACCCCAGCTAACCAGAGTCGGTGCATTACTTCGGAACATTAGCATGATCACAAAAGATCAAGTCTCGAAAGACCGATTAGTTTAGTAGCCTTGGAAACACTAGATACATTCATAAATATTACATTACATCATAAAGTGAAAAACTAATAACAAAGTCTTCATAGTCCACACTCATATCCTTTTCTGACTATCCCTGTAGGTCATTCATAAAATACTTCTTCACATCCTGGAAAATATTAAAACATTGAAAGGGGTGAGCTCAGATGCTCAGTAAGGATAACAATATTGCGGAAGCTTTCAAAAGTAAACATAAAAATTTAAGGCAATGTATAACTAAAACAAAAGCCTTTTAAACATGAACTTCAACATAATATGGAAAAAGTAAAATGAGATAATTCCATTCACTTCTTCACATGGATATTCTACTGGTCGAATAATCACATGCAATATCAATAACCACTTTCATAATGATGGAATTCATAATGCCAGACTATCATAACCACATAGCCAAGGCCTCGTGCCAAGACTACAAATAAGATTTTGTCAAGGCCATGTGCCAAAACACTAGTTTGTATCATGAGACCTGCCGATGCATCGAGGAGCTATAGCGGGCTCCACCCGTCACTTATTAAGTCCAATGCAATCCTCATATGAATAGGTTTAAACATATCATAAACCATAACATAATCGTATCACATAAAACATGCGTAAAGGAAACATAACATTTCCACATTTCAATCACAAGATGTCAATACAACACATTGATATGCTTTCAAAACCATTTTCAATACCAAAATAAAAGCAATTTAAAACATTGTATTTATTTTTCATTAAAAAAAATGATGGCTTGTAGAGGAAGCCGAAACTCAAATAATGGTCACGGCGGCGGAGAAGTCGTTGTCTCCGCATAAGTATGGAATGGAAAACATTCCCTTTTTGTCGTTTAGTAAAACGCTTCGTATAAAAAATATTCCTTTTGAATAAACATAAAAGTCAAAGGGGTTTATACACCGTATAAAAGAAAGTTGTGTATAAAACCAAATATGCCTCAATGAAAGAAGATTGAGATGAAGTCCTTAAAAAGATCATTTTTAAAATAAAATAGATCTATTATGTGTATTCACTATAGGTACACATAAAGAAAGTAAAAAAACAAAATAGGACATAATAATATCATGACATAATTTGAAAGTAGGAGATTAACCCAAAGAATGGAAATTGGGTTAAAAATTCCCTTACCTCATGTCTGACTTGACTCAACCATTCTTTAACCTCCTGAATAATAAACTAGAGTTAATAAATACCTTATTAAGAACCATTTTCAATTTCATTATCCTTATTATATCACTTATTACAATGATATGAACATTATGTAATTATTTAAGTTAATAACGGTCGTTTTGTCGATCTTTGGTACTTGAGTCAACAATAAACTTCTTACAGTTACAAGTTGTTTATGTGGTAGAATATCCATTATCTCCCGAATTATATTCATGATTTAGATGTCATATATATCTTATATATCCAGTATATACATTCATTTATAATATTACGTAACATTTAGAGGTAAGAAATGAAATGCACCGTTCATGGAGACGGTAAGCCGTACGTACGCATGAACGCTACTTTCATTTCAATTTCATATTTAATGGAACGAAATAATAATGATATAAATGTATAATATAATTCCAGTATAATATAGTGTATAATACCATTTACTCCATCCTTTATACATCCCACATATGGCATTAACGATTCAAATCACTTTGAGGGGGGGGGGGGGGGGTAGTCCGCACTTGCTAAAATGAAATTATCGCGTTTTACCCAAAATGGAAATCATAAAGTATGCCATAAATGAGAAATATAGAAGCATAAGTAAAACATAAACATATTATATATCATATATAAAAATATTTACATCTTAATGGCCACCTTTGAAGGTGTTATATGAGTGTTGAACAATCATCGTTTCGTGAGGCAGAAATTCGCCATCCACAGAAACCATATGTTCTTTAACCATTAGATGTAGGTGTGTGTAAGTGTAGCTCGAATCCTTCTTATAAAAAAATCCTAGTATATTGTGGATACTGGTGTTGTTACAAAAGAAATGAATAAAAAGATTTTAGGGGGTTGGAGAAGAAAAATAAAACAAAACAACATTAGAGAAGACATTACCTCAAAATCAGGTAACTCTTTTTGATTTGAGCCAAAGGCTTCCTTCAGAAGAGTTCTGCCCAAAGTGAGGCTTCTAGGAGTAAGAGGGGGAAGTTGGAAGAGTATTTGGGCAGAGTTTGGCCGAGCGAAATGGCTTGAATGTGTAAATGAAGTGGGAGAGGTGGGGGCCTTTTATAAGTGGATAGAAGGGGCTCTTTTGGAAAGATTGAAATGTTACATTATTACACAATGCTTTTCGGATTCTAAAGGTCCCACACTTATATAATTCGTGGCTAATGTGATAAGGGTTCGAAATATACCCATCCAATAGGTTTTTGACAAGTGTACTCTTTGGATTTTACATTATCTTTCCATTTTATTTAAATCGTTAAATAATGAGGTCATCGCTGCATCATAATGATGTCATAAATAATTTAATTTATTTAATGTCTAAAAATTATAAAAAACATACTATGATATATGAAATCTTTTTAGATTTCCAATGAATATTTATAGTCAAAAATATGAATTGTATAACCCCATGTAAAAATTGTTTTAGTAAAACATTTCATGTTTGTGTCATTTTTTACTTTAACATTAAATAAAAGGTATTTATGTCATTTTCCAACTAAAGTGGCTCCATGGGGTCCCCAAGTTGACCCATGGATTGTCTTGGTCGGACATGGCACATCCAATGAGGGTAGGACATGTGTCAAGCTCATCTCATATTATTAAAACATTATTTTTACCTTAAACTACACTAATTACCTCTAATCGCGATTAAGAACTTAAAAGTTACTATTCAGCAAAAATTATTTTAATCTCATTGAACCACATTTTACTTCTTAATGACAACCATGTATGTCGGATTTTTGAAAATCAAATCACATAAGTGGTAATATTTCATTTAAACGAAAAATCAGTTATTTAACTACCACTTAGTGGTTTCACTATTCATCAAAAATTGAAGTTTTTCAGAACAATGCCAAAATTTCACCCTAAGCTATAATTGATATTACGAATACAAAAATGAAGTCCATTTTAAAATATAAAATTTCTATAATTTTAAAAAGTGGTAATTACTATTCATAACGGCTACTTTGATTAGTCGCGGTGTTTTAGAACTCGAAGTTGCGTATAATGAAAGCTATTGCATTATTGAATGAGAAGAGTATCATGGAAGCTCGGGGTGTTACATTCTCCCCTCCTTCAATAAATTGCGTCCTCGAAATTTTAAATTTTTCTTTGAAAATAAAAGGTTGAAAAGAGAAAATACCTTTGAGGAAAACCCACATCAGAAATAAGGTTAATAAATATATAACATTAAAAGAAAGCAAGATAAGTACAAAGGTCACCCGATATAGCCCATTCTAGGATTCTATGAAAATATGGATATGGAGGAGAAACAAACCATCAAGGTATGATGGAGAGTTATAGAAAACAAGATTAGGAGAAAGTTTAACTACAAGAAAATCATAAACTTGTGATTGGTTAAATGGTCATTGAATCCCCAGTTAGAAAAGTTAACCGACAACATTTTTGTTTTAAGTTACCTTTTATAATGTTGAGGAATTTATTTAGGAGATTTACTAAAAACGTAAGGGAATATACATACTTGTTATGTATACTTTCATTCTTTAATAATTTTTTTCCACAAACCCATCTTTTACTCCAAATGGTAACGGAACTCAAAAATATTCTTTTTATCCTAATTGTATAAGGTTCCAAATATTAACACATACCATTTAGATTAGTAAAACTATTTTGTAATAACCAGGGACTTCCTGTAGGCTAGTGGTGGGAAATAAAGGCCTGTCGCACTATGGTTGTGGGTTCGATTCCTGCAGCTTTGTCCCACGCAATGGGTTATTCCCCACCCTGCAGGTTGTCCTTTTCCTAAAACTATAGTATTATAATATTCCAAAAATAATCTTCATAAATTTTTTACCCTTAAACAATACTATCCAAAGATCAACTTAATCCACTCCAACCATTATAGTTATCCAAAATATCTCTGTCCAGACTTTCTCTAAAAGGTCTCTTAATTCCAAAATCTATTTATCAGATTCCCCAAACAAAGTAAAGTTTCTCTTATTGTCACATACTAAAAATATAATTACCTTCATCATATTGAAACCTTACTGAAATCAACAAGTACTGCAGTACAATCCTTATATATATATATATCAAATTATTCTAATAACCAGAATATAATCCTTGAGTCCAAAAGCACCAATACATTAATTATTCCGCTTCAACTGTAGTCACAGCATAAGATTGTCCTTGATCCCTTGGCCTTTTCTGAGGTAAGTTTCCCTGACGCTTAGGACATTCATTTGCATAATGACCCATTTCTCTACAATTATAGCATTCAACTTTGATATCCTCTTTCTTTCCCTTGCAATCACGAGCCTGGTGACCCTTTTCTCCACATTTATAACAAACTCCCATTCCTTTTAGACAAGTACCAAGGTGATTCTTCCCACAATTATCACATAATGGAAAATCCTTCTTTCCCTTTTTCCCTTTATCCGTCTCTTGTTCCACCGTTCTCTTCTTTTCTTGTTTTTCTTTAAAGTCATGAGACTTAGAGAATTCCTTTTCCGTCTTGATTGCACACGAGATAATATCTTCGTATGTTGAGAAAGATTGTGATACTAAAGCTTGACGGGGAAATGGTTTTAACCCATCAAAGAAACGGTCAATCTTACTTCTCGGGTTACGTATATAATCGGCAGCATGCCTCGCTAACCTTGTAAAGTTAGCCTCATACTTTGCGACATTCTCATCCTCCTTCTGCCTCAGACTCAGAAATTGCCTTTCCATATCTGCTCGATGGTCACGAGGAAAGTATTTTTCTACGAAAATCTCTTTGAACTCCCTCCATTCCATATTCGATACGTCATCATCTTCCTTTGTGTTTTGAATTAGTGACCACCATTGATCGGCATCTCCAGTGAGGCGGTAAACTGCCATGACAACTTTCTCCCTTTCAATACTCCCCAAGGCATGGTATATTTTCTCTAAGGAATTTATCCATTGCTCAGCTACTATAGGATTTGTACTCCCATTGAAGGTTGGTGGTTGTTGCCTCATGAAACGGTCTAGCATTGATCCTCCACATTGCAGATCAGGGTGCTCCATACGAGTAAGGTTGTTATTAATAACCTGCGTGAGTTGTCCCAGTACGGTGAGAAGCTGATCAGCACCAGTTGTATCACTAGCTCCACCATAATTATCTTGAGAAGGAGGGAAATCCCTACACGGAGTGCGTGCATTGATATGGTTTCCATTCCTTCCGCTAGGCGCCATTTCTAAATAATGGCATAAACTATATTAGTTTATGAATCAAAATACATAATTCCATACTTGTAAGATACTTAACATAAATTGAACTATTTATGGATATAATCCATAAAAATGTTTTCTTTGAGGAAGTATATACTCGTAACCCTTCATAGTGGTTTGTAAAGAAAATGGGAATTATCCTAAGCATATCCCCCGGGAGTGTCGTAACCAAGAGTGCAGCAAGGCCCGTTGTCGTGCACCAGTTCCCGTTCGAGTCTAGCTCAAAGCGGTGTTTTCGGGTTTTACCCCTAGGTACATCTGTGCCAGAGCCGCCTCTACCTGCTCGTATCCAGACAGGGATGTATTACTCGGAAAACTAACAAAATCTCTACAATACCAAAATTTTAGGAAGTTCTTCTATCCTAATCCTCAAAGTTCATCTTAGGTCTACGTTCTCTAATCAGAGTTTATATAAATATAGCTTCCAAGGTTAGTACTAAACTGCCTCTAATACCAACTGTAACGCCCCGACCCCAGCTAACCAGAGTCGGTGCATTACTTCGTAACATTGGCATGATCACAAAAGATCAAGTCTCGAAAGACCGATTAGTTTAGTATCCTTGGAAACACTAGATACATTCATAAATCTTACATTACATCATAAAGTGAAAAACTAATAACAAAGTCTTCATAGTCCACACTCATATCCTTTTCTGACTATCCCTGTAGGTCATTCATAAAATACTTCTTCACATCCTGGAAAATATTAAAACATTGAAAGGGGTGAGCTCAGATGCTCAGTAAGGATAACAATATTGCGGAAGCTTTCACAAATAAACATAAAAATTTAAGGCAATGTATAACTAAAACAAAAGCCTTTTAAACATGAACTTCAACATAATATGGCAAAAGTAAAATGAGATAATGCCATTCACTTCTTCACATGGATATTCTACTGGTCGAATAATCACATGCAATATCAATAACCACTTTCATAATGATGGAATTCATAATGCCAGACTATCATAACCACATAGCCAAGGCCTCGTGCCAAGACTACAAATAATATTTTGTCAAGGCCTTGTGCCAAAACACCAGTTTGTCTCATGAGACCTGCCGATGCATCGAGGAGCTATAGCGGGCTCCACCCGTCACTTATTAAGTCCAATGAATTCCTCATATGAATAGGTTTAAACATATCATAAACCATAACATAATCGTATCACATAAAACATGCGTAAAGGAAACATAACATTTCCAAATTTTAATCACAAGATGTCAATACAACACATTGATATGCTTTCAAAACCATTTTCAATACCAAAATAAAATCAAGTTAAAACATTGTATTTATTTTTCATTAAAAAAAATGATGGCTTGTAGAGGAAGCCGAAACTCAAATAATGGTCACGGCGGCGGAGAAGTCATTGTCGCCGCATAAGTATGGAAAGGAAAACATTCCCTTTTTGTCGTTTAGTAAAACGCTTCGTATAAAAAAATATTCCTTTTGAATAAACATAAAAGTCAAAGGGGTTTATACACTGTATAAAAGAAAGTTGTGTATAAAACCAAATATGCCTCAATGAAAGGATATTGAGACGATGTCCTTAAAAAGATCATTTTTAAAATAAAATAGATCTATTATGTGTATTCACTATAGGTACACATAAATAAAGTAAAAATACAAAATAGGACATAATAATATCATGACATAATTTGAAAGTAGGAGATTAACCCAAAGAATTGAAATTGGGTTAAAAATTCCCTTACCTCGTGTCTGACTTGACTCAACCGTTCTTTAACCTCCTGAATAATAAACTAGAGTTAATAAATACCTTATTAAGAACCATTTTCAATTTCATTATCCTTATTATATCACTTATTACAATGATATGAACATTATGTAATTATTTAAGTTAATAACGGTCGTTTTGTCGATCTTTGGTACTTGAGTCAACAATAAACTTCTTATAGTTACAAGTTGTTTATGTGGTAGAATATCCATTATCTCCCGAATTATATTCATGATTTAGATGTCATATATATCTTATATATCCAGTATATACATTCATTTATAATATTACGTAACATTTAGAGGTACGAAATGAAATGCACCGTTCATGGAGACGGTAAGCCGTACGTACGCATGAACGCTACTTTCATTTCAATTTCATATTTAATGGAACGAAATAATAATGATATAAATGTATAATATAATTCCAGTATAATATAGTGTATAATACCATTTACTCCATCCTTTATACATCCCACATATGGCATTAACGATTCAAATCACATTGAGGGGGCGGTAGTCCGCACTTCCTAAAATGAAATTATCGCGTTTTACCCAAAATGGAAATCATAAAGTATGCCATAAATGAGAAATATAGAAGCATAAGTAAAACATAAACATATTATATATCATATATAAAAATATTGACATCTTAATGTCCACCTTTGAAGGTTTTATATGCGTGTTGAACAATCATCGTTTCGTGAGGCAGAAATTCGCCATCCACAGAAACCGTATGTTCTTTAACCATTAGATGTAGGTGTGTGTAAGTGTAGCTCGAATCCTTCTTATAAAATAATCCTAGTATATTGAGGATACTGTTTTTGTTACAAAATAAATGAATAAAAAGAGTTGAGGGGGTTGGAGAAGAAAAATAAAACAAAACAACATTAGAGAAGACATTACCTCAAAATCGGGTAACTCTTTTTGATTTGAGCCAATGGCTTCCTTGGGAAGAGTTCTGCCCAAAGTGAGGCTTCTAGGAGTAAGAGGGGGAAGTTGGGAGAGTATTTGGGCAGAGTTTGGCCGAGCCAAATGGCTTGAATGTGTAAATGAGGTGGGAGAGGTGGGGGCCTTTTATAAGTGGATAGGAGGGGCTCTTTTGGAAAGATTAAAATGTTACATTATTACACAATGCTTTTCGGATTCTAAAGGTCCCACACTTATATAATTCGTGGATAAGGTGATAAGGGTTCGAAATCTACCCATCCAATAGGTTTTTGACAAGTGTACGCTTTGGATTTTACATTATCTTTCCATTTTATTTAAATCGTTAAATAATGAGGTCATCGCTACATCATAATGATGTCATAAATAATTTAATTTATTTAATGTCTAAAAATTTAAAAAAAAATACTATGATATAGGAAATCTTTTTATATTTCCAATGACTATTTATAGTTAAAAATATGACTTGTATAACCCCATGTAAAAATTGTTTTAGTAAAACATTTCATGTTTGTGTCATTTTTTACTTTAACATTAAATAAAAGGTATTTATGTCATTTTCCAACTAATGTGGCTCCATGGGGTCCCCAAGTTGACCCATGGATTTTCTTGGTAGGCCATGGCACATCCAATGAGGGTAGGACATGTGTCAAGCTCATCTCATATTATTAAAACATTATTTTTACCTTAAACTACACTAATTACCTCTAATCGCCTTTAAGAACTTAAAAGTTACTATTCACCAAAAATTATTTTAATCTCATTGAACCACATTTTACTTCTTAATGACAACCATGTATGTCGGATTTTTGAAAATCAAATCACATAAGTGGTAATATTTCATTTAAACGAAAAATCAGTTATTTAACTACCACTTAGTGGTTTCACTATTCATCAAAAATTGAAGTTTTTCAAAACAATGCCAAAATTTCACCCTAAGCTATAATTGATATTCCGAATTCAAAAATGAGGTCTATTTTAAAAAATTCCAAACATACAAGTTTAATTAATTAATTTTATAACTAATTCCCGCTGTCACAACAAATAGCGTGTTTTTAAGAAACAATTTATATCAAAAGATTGGCAATTGTTTATGTCCAATTTCAATGTTAAATTAATTCTAATGACCACCATTGGATAAAATGGTAAAAATATATTCTAATTATACTTTAAAACCACTAAATAGTATAATTTATCACTTTAAATTATTTTGATTAAAAAAGTTGTTTTTAAGTAATTTTCACTATTCATAAAAAATTGGAAGTTCTCAGAAAATTACAAAAAATTAAACTTTGGATAATTTCGATATTACGAATACAAAAATGAAGTCCATTTTAAAATATAAAATTTCTATAATTTTAAAAAGTTGTAATTACTATTCATAACGGCTACTTTGATTAGTCGCAGTGTTTTAGAACTCGAAGTTGCATATAATGCAAGCTATTGCATTATTGAATGAGAAGAGTATCGTGGAAGCTCGGGGTGTTACATGCAGTTATCTAAAAAACAGATAATTTAAAAATTAATGGAATTATATGTTCTGTTGGATTTTAGAGGAGCTATATATATTTATATATAACATTTTTTTGGATAAATAAATAAAAATTTATATAATTTATTTTTTAAATGAAATAATGGGGGTTCACTACCCCTTATAATTGACGATATTAGAGGGGGTTCACGAACTGCCGCTAATATCTTAGGTTTGATGGGGTTTTGAACCACCTCTAATTTAATAAAGTAGAGAGGGCTGTGAACCCCCTATAATTCAAGAAATATGATTGGGGTTTTGAACTACCACTAAACCCTTTGATTGGATGGTGTTTTTAAACCACCTCTTAATTTTTATTTATTTTTTAAAACAAATATCATATAAATTCAAATTTAATAATATATATATATTTGCGTGCGCATGCGTGTGTACATATATATCACATAATCACATTATATAAATGTATTTAAATACATTATAAAGATAGAAATATATAAATAGATTATATAATTAATTTATATAAATACATATACATATATACAAAAATGCATACATATATACTTATTTTTATTAATTATATAAATGTAATTACAAGTATATTTATTCAAATTTATAAAATTTATATATGGTTTTATAAATACTATACATTTATACTATAATTTATATTATAAAAATATTATATTAAATACATTTTCTGTTTTAGATTTTTCTATAAATACATTTATATTATATTATGTATATATATATATAACATAGAAAAAATTAAATATAAATATAAATATATATTTTATATAATTATATTATATATATTATATTATAAATATTTAATTATATATAAATTTATATATATTATATAATTATTGTATATATATTGCAGTATACCATATTAATTATATATTAATTTAGTATATATATATCATTTAATTATATCTTATATTTCCAATTACTTGAATGTATTTACTTTTTTGTGTATATATAAATGATATAACATAAATTTATATAATCACACACACAAATATATAATATAAATTTTTTTCATATAATATATGTATTATATAAATCATAACATTTATTATTTATAAAACAATATATAATTTTTTTAGTTTTAAAGATAGTGATAATAATAATAATAATACCAATGATAATAATAATAATAATAATAATAATAATAAATATTATTATTCTTAAACACACACATACATAAATTCATTTTTTAAAGACCTAGGAATTTTGTGGAAAATGTTTTTTTAAATACATGGGATTTTTACGATTCAGAGAAAATTTACGGCGCTTGATTCTGAGGCCCGGTGTGCCCAGAATCAATTTATGAAGTTTTGTTTGGGTACGTTTAGTAAGCATATGAGCGAGATTTTATAACTTTTGAACCGGTGCTTGGAACTCAAATCTGAGGGCACCGTTGAACTCGTAGTGCTTGTATTCTCTTAAAAAGACTTTCACCTCAACAGTAGATGGTCGAGAATAAAAGCTAGTTTTTGGATTTTTATAAAAATAATAATAAAATAAAGTGTACAACAATTTATTTAATTTTAATCTACCATGTGTGTGATTGTTGGTTAAAACCTCCACCTGTTAGTTGGAGGTGAGGCCGCCACACCCTAACCTCCCATGAGAGGTTATGGTGGTGGGGCCCACCAGAATATAACCTCCCGCGAGAGGTTGCGATGTGTGGACCACCCCAGACCATATCCTCTCATTTAAATAATAGGGGTGGGGACCACCCGACCCCTATTAATGGGAAGAGAGTGTAACCTTTCAACTCTCCCTCATTAATGAGGGAGAGCCTCTCCACATCCCCAAGTTTTTGAATTTGTGCCAACTCCCCAATTAATGTGCCAACCTAATGAATTAAATTAGAGGAGCCTCTTCAATTAATTCACCTTTTTTAATTTTCATCCAATGATTAAAATAAAAGACAAACTATTATTTTGGGCACTTTTATTTTGGTGGAAACTTGGGAGAGGTAGAGCACTTGGGGAAACTTATCCTCTCCAACAAAGAACACACCCCAACAAAGAACGTGAAGAACACTGACGATGATTCTTCTTCGACTTTTTTCGCCAGACACCTACCGACAAAGAGCATCTTCCATCCTCATCGTCATCAACAAACAGACGCACAATCTTGGATTGGAAGTGTGCGGTGGATGCGACGAACGACGGTCTACTCTATCTTCCTTCCACAACTCCGTCGACGAACAACGAAAAAAAAGTAGGGGTTAAGTTTTTTTTATGTGCCACGTTCTTCCTTTCCTTTAAAAATGAAGAACGATGATGATTATATTTTGCGGGTGGAGTGTTGTGCTTCGTTCTTGAGAACCAATTATTAACACCCTAAATAAGGAGGGTGCGGGCGAAACCAACATGGCCCGACCCCTCCGCTGATCTAGTTTTTGATTGAACATCGGCTTGGCAATGAAGAAAGAGGAAACAAAGGCAGCAGCGATGAAGGCCCTGCTACCCACGGACTCTGTGAACCATGCCGCCCCTACATTGTTCCACACTGCCTCCGACCGAACCCTCGCCAGCCCGGCCGCTCGGCTATCTGGCCGCCCGCGCAACATGCGCGCCCCGGAGGAACCCCGCACCGGCCAGCCCCTAGCAAACCCGCAGCCCGCCTGGCCGTGCGTCACCCCAAACCGGCCGCCTGCCTGGCCACCTGCCTAGCCCCACTCGGATATCCTCGGCCGGCTTGGCCGAGCCACTGCCCAGCCGCCCCCGAGCTCACCTCTATATGACTCGTGCGCACCCAGTCTACCCAGCCCCCTTGTGGCCACCCGGAGGAGCCGGTATCCCGACTCCCTCGTGGCCACCTGGCCTTCCAGCCTGCCCGGCCCCACTTGCAGCCTCTCGGCCTAGCCGGCGTCCCAAACCCCCTCGTAGTGCCCTGGCTGAATCGGCCTGACCGCGCCCACTGGGATGAGCCATGCCGAGCCGCGTCAGGCCGAGCCCTCACGACGCTCCGTGCCGAACTGGCCCTGTGCCCGGGCCGAACCACTATCGTTGTCCGCTGGGCCGGGCCCAGCGGACCAGGCTGAATATAACAGGTTGACCCACCCAACAGGTCGGGTCATACCTAGGGAGTTTGACCGGGTCGACCTAGACCGAGTCGACCCTGACTAGGTTGGGCCGAGTCGGTCCGGCCGAGTCGGACCAGAACCAGGCCCTCTACAGACCCATTACTTACTTTGGTCATAAAATTGGCACCATACGATCGTTTGAGGAACCGTCTACGGTGCTGGAATTCCTATAACACGACAGTCCCTTTATGAATACCTCATTGTAATTTGGGGTATATTTGGGATACAGTCAAGTTGGATCGTACACGAATCCAACTGGACCCCCAGGATTGAAAGGATAATAACTCACAGACCGGGCGTCTGATCGATGTGCCATCTATTGCATTGAGACCCTTATGACGAGGCATTCCTTTGAGATACTTCTACATCAGACTTCGTGACAGTTGGAGTATCTACCAGTAGCTTGTGGAGCATATCTTCCAGAGACGAGCTGATATTTGTGCGGGAACCCAGTCGCTGGCTGAGACTTGATGACTACTGACCGATTCAACTCAGAGTGATTCAACTAGCCCAGTGGGGAGCACCTAGGGGCCACTAGAGACCCACGGTGGAGAGCACCTCTATGTGAGTACAATAAACCCACGATACTTGACATTTTTTTTACCTTAGCAGTGTATGAGGTGGAGCGCCTCTGTGTGAGAGCAGAAGACCCACGTTGGGGAGTGCCTCTATGTGTGCGCGATAGATACACGGTACTCGATAGGAGGAGTACCTCATCAGTCCAAGTTAGTGGGAAGCACCTATGTGTGATGCGGCAGAACCACTGTACTCTATAGAGGAGGAGTTCTCCAGCAGCCGAGGGTTCAGACTGATACTATCCATAGAATGAAATCCTGGTTGAACTAAGTCAGAAACTTTTTTGTTTACCTTATGATTGAGATGGATTACTTGATAACTTAGATATATGTATGGTCATATACTTAAGTGTGGTTATCTATTGACTTATTACATTGTGGTTTATCCTTGATGGAATTTATGAGACCTTGAGGGTCCTGGGGTCCCTACTGAGTATCTTTATACTCACTCCTACATGAGGTATAGCCGCACGTCCTTTTATTGGTTATAGATGACGGACAATGCTGATCGAGGCTGATTGGACATGACTGGACGGTACCTGAAGGTGGAGCACACAGTGTGACTGTAGACGGGGGAGACGGACAGACATGGAGTTCTGTGGAGGCTATATGTACCTACCCTTTACATAGGATCCGTGTTGGATGATCCAAGAGCTGCTTTCACCTTTCAACTATTGTCCCTTTTTAGTTGTAATTGTACTTCCTGTTGGTCTTGTATTTCTGCCCCTTTAGTTTCCATCACTCATTTGTATACAGTTTTTTCTTTGTATTTTTCTTCCAGCTTATTCTGATTGTGTGTGTTTATGATTTATAAAGGCAATGTCTTCCCAACTTATGGATTTATGCCTTTGGTTCTAGTTGCTAGCCTGGGGCCTATGGAAGGTGGGCTTTGGGTAGTCACGCCACGTGCCCCAGGGGACGGGTCGTGACAAATTAGTATCAGATGGGTCGGTTCTACTGCCGAACATAGGACTCGGATCATTATTTTCTGTGAATTAATACTGTTAAGGGTACTAAGTGTGGTTTTCAATTTAGGGAGTCCAGTGTTGGTGTGGCATCCAACGTATCCATACACCAAGACCCTGACTACTGATTTCTGACTCAGTGCACGAAAACACTGATTGCGTGTGGGTTTTTAAAAGTTTTTCTTTAAGTTAGCTCAATGAGGTTAGCTCACCAAGTATAATATTTTGACCGTGTTGCATCTGTTTCTTTCAGGATGCCTCCCCATAGACAACCAGTTAGAGCCTCGAGATCCGTACCCACTGATATCCCACCGAGCGACAAGGTCTCGGTGTAGGGAGATTTACCAGCCGAGCCACCAATGTTACTAATTCCCATTGGTCCACCGATGAAACCAGCCCCAGAAGCAGATGATGCACGCTGGTTGAGTGCGTTGCATGAGTTCTAGCACCAGAGGCCACCCATGTTCAAGGGAGAGACAGACCCACATGTGGATGAGGATTTGCTGGAGGCTGTGGTGAGAGTCTTCAGGCTAGTAGGGACACCATTAGATTTCATGGTGATCCTTGCTGTGAGTATCCATCAGTAAACAGTAGGAAGATGGTGGATCCTGATGCTCCAAGTGCATGACGAGGTGATTCTACTCTGGGCAGACTTCGAGAGCCTGTTTCGGGTGGATTTTGTCCCAGCCACCCTACGTGCGGTGCAGATACAGGAGTTACTGCATCTACAAAAGGGTAGCATGAGGGTGGCGCATTACTCAGTGAGGTTCTCCGACCTCTTGCGCCACTCCATAGATATGGTGCGTGACCCATTCTTCAGGGCCTGAACCATCAAGCAGGGGCTCAGGAAAGAGACCAGAGCATTGATGATCTTCCTCATCATCTTGATGCAGGATGGGGTGTTAGAGAGAGCCCTCATAGTGGAGAGTTTCCTTGTTGAGTAGTCACTAACAGTGAGACCCATAACTAGTCGACATGCAGCGAAGTCTTCTAAAGCTAGAAGGAGACATATGAAGCAGAGGTCCAAGAGGACCAAACCCATGGGTGGATGACCGAAGGACTCAGGATCTATTGTGCGGGGTACCCGGGGAAGTGACTTACCTACCAGGAGCAGGCAGTGTTACTCATGCGAAGGGCAGGGTCACATGGATCATGACTGTCCGACCATCCGTTCAGATGATCGCCAGATAGTTGAGGGACCTCCCGGGCAGAGGCAAAGATTCGATCAAGGTGGTCCACAGGGCATAGACCGACCTGGAAGAGGAGATGGTCATGCAGTTGGCGGTGGACGACTATTTGATGTGTTACCACCACCACCAATAGGAGGTCCACCCCAACCATAGGGAGCAGTTGGATAGGGGAGAGCTCAGCTTCAGCCAGCCGAGGCCTATGATCATGGAGCTCCTGAGATGATTCGATGTATGATATGTGTCTATTCCACCTTAGCTGATGTTCTTATAGACACAAGTTCCAGTCATTTTTCCATTTCCACATCCCTCGTTCAAAGCTCGGAGATTCCGATGGAGATGTTAGTTCGATCCTTACTGCTAGAGGATCGTACAGGAGAATACTCAAAGATTACACACTGATGCTGACAGAGTGAGCTTACTTTGGGAGGCGAGAGCTTCGGTTAGGATCTCATCGTAGTGGCATCGAGGCCTTACGAAGCCATCTTGAGTACATACTGGTTATCTACAGTCCATGCTCAGATTGACTGTAATAGGCACAAAGTGCGGTGTGTCCGCACAAAGGGGACTAGGATCACCTTCATTGGCGAGAGGGGAGCCTTTGCAGCAGAAGACAGACTTACTCAGAGGAGGGTGCACCCGATCACTCATCAGTTGGCCTGCCATACCCTTGGAGCAGTAGATGGGGAGAGTCCAACTTATCTTGTAGTGGTGGACCAATATGCGGATTTTTTCCTTGATGATGTTCCAAGTCCGCCTCCTCACAGAGAGGTGGACTTATACATTGACCACTATCCTAGGAAAACACCGATATCTACGCCAGCGTATCGGATGGCTCCCGATGAGATTCGTGAGATGTGGGTATATCTGGAGGACTTTCAGGGGAAGAGATTAATATGGACTAGTGTTTCTCCTTGGGCAGCCCCGATTCTGTTCGCCAAGAAGGAGTATGGAAGTTTGAGACTTAGGGACGACTACCGTCGACTAAACCAGATGACCGTTAAGAACAAGTACCCACTCCCAAGGATTGAAGTCCTCTTTGATCAGCTGAATGGAGCTCAGCAGTTCTCGTAGATAGACCTTATATTACGTTTTCACCAGCTCATAGTTTGAGATGAGGATGTGCAGAATACGATGTTCAGATGTTGGTACGACCACTATGAGTTCTTGGTTATGCCCTTTGGAGTAACCAATGCTTCGGAAGTGTTCATGGGACTCATGAATAGGATATTCCAGCCATACCTTGATCTCTTTGTCATAGTCTTCATCAATGACATTCTGATCTTCTCGACTACAGAGGATGATCATGCCTACCATTTAAAGGTAGTACTAGAAACACTCCGAGAGAACCGGCTTTATGGTAAGATATCGAAGTTCCAGTTTTGGATTTAGGAGGTTCAATTCTTGAGAAACGTCATCTTAGAGGCTGTAGTTGCTGTAGATCTAGTGAAGATTGAAGTGGTACTTTCTTGGGAGCCACCTATGAGTGTGACGGAGGTACGAAGTTTCTTGGGTTAGGCTGGGTACTGCTAGAGGTCCATTCCAAACTTCTCCGGTGTTGCAACACCACTACCAGCCTTGATGAAGAAGGGGAAAACCTTTTTTTGGTCGGAGAGATGCCAACAGAGCTTTTAGAAGCTGAGACAGAGGCTGACTAGTTCCACCATTTTGAGGCTTCTATAATAGGACGTAAGGTACATAGTTTACTACGACACATTAGGGACTGGACTTGGGTGTGTCCTGATGCATGAGCTAGCAGTGATCACATATGGTTCTCGGTAGCTGAGACAACATGAGAAGAACTATGCTACCCACAACATGGATTTAGGAGCAGTGGTCTTCTCCTTGACGATGTGGCAGCATTATCTGATGGTTGAACGTTTTACCAGGTACTCTGATCACAAGGGTATCAGGTATATCTTCTCTTAGATGGACCTGAACCTGAGACAACGACAATGGATTGAGTTCCTCCGGGACTATGAATTCGAGATAGTGTATACTACAGGGAAGGGGAATGTTGTTATAGATACACTCAGCAAGAGATCTGGTATGCAGTTACTAGGAGAGGCGAAAGAGCAGCTAGCTGCTTTGCAGATATCCTTTGTGGATAGAGACGGAGCAACCTTTCTATAGTCTCCTAAGATCACTCCCAAACTTCTTCAGTGATTCAGGGAAGCACATTATGGTGATGCTGACTATGAGACATGACGTGCTCAGATATCTACAGAACAGTCACCTGATGGATTTTCGGAAGGTGGGGAGATTGTCGTCCTCTTTATAGAATGTAATATGGTACCCGTGTCACTTCAGGAAGAAGTGTTGAGGGAGTTCCACACATCTCCTCTAGCGGTACATCCAGGAGTGGCGAAGATGTACTAGGACCTACGGTGACATCACTGGTGGCCATGTATGAAGAATGTGGTAGTAGAGTTTGTCTCTCTATGCCTCACTTGTCAGCAAGTGAAAGAGGATCACAAGGTACCAGCAGGCTTGGTATAGCCTTTAGAGGTCCCAGAGTGGAAGTGGGATGTGATATCCATGGACTCCGTGATGGGTCATCCACGTAAAACCAGGGGACACGACTCGATTTGGGTGATCATTGACCAACTCATCAAGTCAGCCCACTTCCTACCGATCAGAGAGCAGGGTTCAGTAGAGAGCATGGGGTGCCTCTATGTGCAGGAGATTGTGTGTTTACATGGAGTACCTTCTTCTATTGTCTCCGACTGTGACCCACGGTTTACTTCCCGGCTATGGAATGGGTTGTAGGAGGCTTTCAGTACACAGCTTCGCTGGAGCACCACCTTCCATCCTCAGAAAGATGGTCAGTCTGAGCGGACCATTCAGACCCTCAAGGACATGCTACATGACTGTGTCCTCGACTCCAATCACAGCTGTAAGGATCACTTGAATTTGGGGGAGATTTCGTATAACAATAGTTATAACCCCACCATCGTTATGGCACCTTTCGAGGCATTGTATGGACGACCTTGCAGATCACCCTTGTGTTGGAATGTCCCAGGGGAGTCAGAACTAGTCGGACCAGAGATGGGGCGAGCTACCACCGAGAAGGTTCTGATCATCCAGGAGCGGATGAAGACTGTGCAGAGTAGGCATAAGTTGTATGATGATAGGAGATGGAGGCCTCTAGAGTTTGAGGATGGTGACCACGTCTTTCTACGGGTGTCACCTCGATAAGGTCTACAGAGATTTGACCAAAGCAGCAAGTTATCTCTATGATTCATCAGACCTTTCCAGGTCCTCAATAGATTAGGTGAGGTGGCTTACCGCTTGGCTCTTCCAACTCAGCTACACCGGGTGCGTGACGTCTTCAACGTATCTCAGCTGAGGAGATATGTGGACGACCTTTCTCACATCATCGATCAAGGGGAGATGGATGTCGATGATGGGGATACATTCACAGAGGTTCCAGTAGAGATTGAGGATCAACAGGAGCGGGTCCTTCGTCGACGGTCGATACCTCTGGTGCACATTCACTGGTAGAATGGGAACCTCCAGGAGAGCACATGGGAGTGGGAGGTTTATATGCATGCTCAGTACCCTCATTTGTTCCCTTATTTTGAGTTGTAGCTTACAGGGATATAAATCCCTGAGGTGGGTAGAATTTAAAGACCAATAAATTCCGTGGAATTTTTTTTATTAAATACATGGTATTTTTACGATTCCACTAAAATTTATGGCACTTGATTATGAGGCCCGGTGTGCCTTAAATCAATTTCTGAAGTTTTGTTCGGGTAAGTTCAGTAAACGTATAATTGGGATTTTATAACTTTTGATCTGGTGCTCAGAACTGAAATCAGAGGGCACTGTTGAACTCACAATGATGATATTCACTTAAGAAGACTTTCACCTCGACGGAAGATGGTCGAGAATCAAAGTTAGTTTTTGGATTTTTATAAAAAACAATAAAATAAAGTGTACAACACTTTATTTTATTTTAAGATTCCATGTGTGTGGTTTTTGGTTAAAACCTCCACTTGGGAGTCAGAGGTGGGACTGCCAGACCCTAACCTCCCATGAATGGTTATGGTGGTCGGGGACACCCTAATATAACCTCCGGCGAGAGGTTATGATGTGGGGACCACCTGAGACCATAACCTATCATTTAAATAATAGGGGTGGGGACTACGTGACCCCTATTAATGGGAAGAGAGTATAACCTATCAACTCTCCCTCATTAATGAGGGAGAGCCTCTCTACCTCCCCTAGTTTTTGAATTTGTGCCAACTCCCCAATTATTGTGCCAGTATAATGAATTAAATTGGAGGAACCTTTTCCATTAATTCAACAATTCAAATTTTGTGCCAATGATTAAAATAATAGACAAACTATTATTTTGGGCACTTTCATTTAGGTGGAAACATGGGAGAGGAAGAGCACTTGGAAAAACTTATCCTCTCCAATTAAGAATGTCCATCCCAACGAAGAACACGAAGAATGCTAGCGACGATTTTTCTTTGACTTTCTTCCCTGGACACCTACCGATATATAGCATCTTTCCTCCTTATCATCATCAAAAAAATAATGCACCAGCTTGGATTGGAAGTGTGCAATGGATGTGACGAATGATGGTATCCTCTGTCTTCCTTCCACGACTCCGTCGACGAACGAAAAACGATGAAACAAAGGTAGGGGTTTAGTTTCTTTTAAGTGCCATTTTCATTATTTCTTCTAAAAAAAAAGAATGATGATGATTATCTTTTGCGGGTGGAATGTTGTGCTTTGTTCTTGAGAACCAATTGTTACCACTCTAAATGTGAAGGATGTGGGACAAACCAACATGGACAGACCCCTCCACCGATCATGTTTTTTATTGAACTTTGGTCTAGAAAAGAAGGAAGAAGAAATGAAGGCGGCAAAGATGACATCCGCGCTACCCGCAACCTCCATGAACCTTACCACCCCCACAACATTCCGCATCGACTCCGAACAAACCCACGCCGGCCAGGCCTTCCGGTCGTCCGGCCACCCGGGCCACCCACGTACCCCGGTGGGACCCCACACCAGCCGGTGCCCTGCCAAAACCGCTACCCGCCTTGCCGCGCGTCACCCCGAATCGGCCGCTACCAAGCCGCCGCCTAGCCGCCCGCTTGACCAACCACCTGGCCACCCACCTGGCCGCCACCGGGCCGCCCACCTGGCCGCCGCCGGGCTGCAACTGGACCGCCGCCGGGTCCCCGCCGAGCCTTCGCCGGGCCGCCCATCTGGCCGCCCGCCTGGCCGCCCACCTTGCCGCCCGCCTTGCCGCCCGCCTGGCTGCCTGCCTGGACGTACCCAGCCGCCCGCAGCCCACATGGCCGAGCCACTACCTGGTCGCACCTGAGCTGGCCTCCGTGCGACCCACACGCACCTGGCCTACCAGCTTGCCCGACCCCCTTGCGACCCCCCTACCGAGCCGGCGTCCCGATTCCCTTGCGGACACCCAGCGTCCCGGCCCCCCTTGTGGCCTCTAGGATGTGCATGCATCCCTTACCCTTTCACAACGCCTTGGAAGAACTGGCCCGACCGTGCCCACCAGGCTGAGCTGCACCAAGCCACGCCGGGCCGAGCCCTCATGATGCTCGGGGCCGAACTGGCCCTGAGCCCAGGTCGAACCACTCTCTCAGTCTGCTGGGTCGGGCCCAGCGGACCAGGCTAAACATAAAGGGTGGACCCGCCTAATGGGTTGGGTCAGACTGAGAGATTAGGATCGGGTTGACCTAGACTGGTTCGACCCAGACTGGGTTGGGCCGAGTCGTTCTGACTGGGTCTGACCGTACCTAGGCCCTCTACTGACCCATTACTTACATTGGCCGTAACCTTGGTACCAGAAGACCGTTTGACGAACCGTTAGAGGCACTGGTAATCATGGAAAGCGATGATCCCTTTGTGAATACCCCATCAGAGTTTAGGGTATATTTGAGATACATTCAGGTTTTATCATACACAAATTCAACCAGACCCTCATGACTAAAAGGCTAATAAATCACAGACCAGGCGTACGATCAATGATCTGTCTGTTGCATTGAGACCCTTATGACAAGGCAGAACATTGATATAATTCTATGTGGTACTTCATGATAGTTGGAGTATTCACCAGTAACTTGTGGAGAGAATCTTACAGAGAGGAGAAGGCATTTGTAAGGAAACCTAGTAGCTCGCTGAGACTTGACAAATACTGACCGATTCAACTCAGAGTGATTCGACTAGCCCAGTGGAGAGCACCTTGGGGTCGCGGCAGACCCACAGTGGGGAGCAATTTTCTGTGCGCGCGACATACCCATGGTACTCGACACGTGGAGTACCTCAGCAGGCTACTAGGGGGAGCGCTTCTGTGTGATCACAGGAGTCCCACGGTGGGGAGAACCTCTGTGTGAGCATGGTAGATCAACTGTACTCCATAGGAGGAGTACCTCAGCAGTCCAAGTTAGTGGGAATCTCCTCTATCTGACATGTCATGCCCACTGTACTCGATAGAGGTGGAGTTCGCTAGCAGCCATGGGTTTAGATAGATACTATCCATATAATTAAATCCTAGTTGAGCTGAGTTAGTAACTTTTGTGTTTAACTTATGATTGAGATCGAGTACTTGATAACTTAGGTATATGTATGGGCATATACCTATGTGTGGTTATCTATTGATTTAATACTTTGTGGTTTATCCTTGTTGAATTTGTGAGACCTTGAGGGTCTCGGGGTCTCTACTGAGTATCATTATACTCACCCCTACACGGACTATGCCCGCACCATGTTGTGTTGGTTGTAGACGATGAACAACACTAACCGAGGCTAAGTGGACATGACTGGACTATACCTGAAGGTGGACAACATGGCGTGATGGTACTCGAAGGAGACAGACGGACGTGGAGTGCTATGGATGCTCTTTGTACCAAACCTTCAGGTAGGATCCGTAGTGGACGACCTAGGAGCTTCATTCTCCTTTCAACTATTGTCCCTTTTTAGTTGTAATTTTACTTTCTATTGGGTTTGAATTCTGGACCCTTTACTTTCCAAAACTCATTTGTATACAGTTTTTACTTAGTGTTTTGAGTCCATCTTACTCTGATAGTGTGTGTTTATGATTTATAAAGGCAATTCTTTCCAAACTTAGAGATTTACATCTTTCGTGCTAGTCGCCAGCCCCTTGACTATGGAAGGCGGCCTTGGGGTAGTCATGGTACATGCCCTTGGGGACGGGTCGTGACACATTTCTATTTTATATTTATGTATAAATACATTTATGTTATTTTATGTATAAAAATGTAAATAATTTAGAAAAAATGTAATTATAAATATAAATATAAATATAAATATAAATATAAATATAAATATAAATATAAATATAAATATAAATATAAATATAAATATAAATATAAATATTATATCTATATATTATAAATATTTTCTTATAAATAAATTTTTATTTATTATATAATTATTTTATGTATATTGTAGTACATCATATTAATTATAAATTAATTTAATATATATATACATATAATTTAGTTATATTATTTGTTTCAAATTATAAGAATGGAATTAATTTTTGTGTGTATATATATGTGTGTGTAGATGATATAATAAAAATGTATATAATTATATAGATTAATAAATAATATAATTGTATTTAATATAATATATATATATAATATATTATAATTATTTTATATCTATAAATATTATATAAATACAGGTACACACACATAAATATAAATGTATTTATAAAAATATGTATAAATATGTATATATATATATATACTATATATACACAAATAATATATATATATATATATATTATACACAAATATTTTATAATTATAGCCAGATATATATTATATATAAATATTATACAAAAATATGTATTATATTATTGAGAAATATATTATATATACTCAAATATATAATATAAATTATATTTTTATACATATATATATAATCCAATATTTCTTAATGTAAATAAATATATTACATTGTATTATATTAATTATTCATCATTCAAAATAGTGGCTTAGGGAGAAGGTTCTTCTTTTACAAGTTTCCTTTTTGATTCTTGACATAAGTAATTTCTCTGCAAGCATGGGGCATAGGCTTGCATGTTATCGCTCATGAATGGGGTATACAGGTTTGTCCTGTAGATAATGGGGTGGTGCCCTAGGGTTTTTCTGGGTGATAGTGATGGATATGTCCTATGGACTAGGGGGTGTTCCTGAGGGTTTTTCTTGTGTTTTTTTGGGTTGTACCATGGGCCTGGGTGGCTGCTGGGGTTGTCGGTGTGGGGTGTCATGTGGTGCCAATGTTGGGTGTGTCAGGTGGTTGTCATGGGTTGTCCCACATGCCTGGGGGTGGCTGGGGTTTTCTCCGTGGGGTGTCTTGGGGTTCCTGTGGGTGTTGTCCCACGAGAAAAGGGGGTTGTTCATGGTCTTCCATGTGGGGTGTCCTGGGGTTCTTGTGTGGGGGGGGGGTGTCGGGTGGTTGACCTGGGGTGTTCAAGAGACCTATGGGGGTTGTCCAAGTGTTCTATGTGGGGTAGCTTGGGGTGCTTGTTTGGGGGTGTTGGGTGGTTATTCGAGTGTTTGTGTGGCATGTAAGGTGGTTTTCATGGGATATCCGATGGGTGTGTGGGTTTTTTAGGTTTCCTGTGTGGGGGGTGTCAGAGGGGTGTCATTGGGTAGAATTTTTTTCAAAAAACATGGGGATGTTTAGGGGTGATTACAGGATAACCAACCCTAAACATGAGGATGGAAAGTCTATTGGGGGGGGGGGGTTAAAATGACCTATTATTTAACTGATGCTAAACACATACCTATTTTACCAGTTCTTCTCTATAACTACTTCTAATCTGGGTAGGTAGTCACTTTAGCAGTGATTATGGGTGACCACCAATAAACTATTTAAAGAGGGTAAAAACCCCTCTAAATGAAAAAATAACCCCTTCTAATCGATTTGTATTTTTAGTGCCTGTGTTTTCTAAGGTCTTGCTATGTAAAGATTTAATGGAGGCTTTTGTGGTTTGTGAACCCCAAAAAATTATCTCTATGTAAATAGTGTCTCCAACAATGAATTTCGTGAACTATAGAAGTGACCTCGAGATCTTGCATTGGGTAATTCTACTAGTCTGGCCTAAACTATTGAGACCCAAACATAGAAACTCACACATCATATATCAAAACAACTCGATTCCTATTACCCGATGTGTCACAATATATAGTATAACTTCTTCATGGCCACAAAAAAATCAGTATCGACACTATAGTCAGACATCCCTTCATATCTAGAAAGGATGCTCAAAAATATTTTGACTATAGAAATTTCACACCCTTCTTTATCAAGATCGTAAGCGGCTTTTCAAAGAATGAGAAATCCAGGATAAAGCATACATAATATCTAGATAGTCTGAAGAAACTTCAAATAATAATGAAATTATTAGGATTATCCTAAGAAACTACATTTTTAACTTTCTATGTGTCTACTGAAACACCTAACTCTGAGATTATGTGACCAAAAAGTGGACTCTATCAATCTAGAAGTAACATTTACTAATCTTAGCAAAGAGATTATTCATTCTTTGTGTATTGAACTCAGTATTTATATGGGTTCCATGGTCTTGTTTGGATCATGAATACACCCAGATATCTTCAACAAAGACTACCACAAATGAATCCAAAAATTGGTGGAAAAACCTAATCATAAGAACCATGAATACAAAAAGAAAATTTGTGAATTCAAATAGCATAAATAGATACTCATATAGACTATAACTACATTATAAGGCTATGAAAGGTATGTTTTAAGTCTTCAAATGCACTTGATAATAGTTTAACCTTAGATATATCATTTAATAAACTTTTTCTCTTCAGAGCTGATAAAATAGTTCATATATTCTAGGAAGTGGATATTTATTAGCCATAATGTACTGGTTCAAATGATGGTAATCCATGAAGATATTGAGGGTACTAAATGCCTTCTTGGAAAAAATAAATGGTGAACTCCAAGGATAATTGATGGGATATATAATGTATTTACCATTTAGATCCTCCAAATTCTTCCTGAGTTCCATAAGGTCCTTAAGTTCCATCCTGTAAGGAGGCATGGTCCCTGACACTGCTCCTGGAACTAAATCAGTATTAAAATATACCTCTTAAACTTGAGGTAAAATAGAGAAGTATTCAGGAAAAGATTTAATGAAACCATCTACTATAGAGGGAATGAAAAAAAATTGTAACCCTTAGTCCTATAAAAAAATATTGATATTTGACACTGTCAAATTACCCATCCTTTACTACATGGGTTCTAATCATAAATATTGGACATCCCATTCACCCTTATGCACATGCAAACCACTCTCTGGTGATTTAAATGTCACCCTTCGATGATAGAAGTTAATGTAGCATCAGTAGGGAACTAAACATTCCATCTAGATGATTACATCAATTCCCATCATATCAAGGACTTAACGATTGCATATGAAAAGGTAACCACCTATCTCAAGGGGAAATTCCTTACAATAATTAATTCCCTTATAATGAATACCTAATGATGTGTCTATCATCATGGCACCATAAATGTGATTGTTATTAAGGCCCATACTCTCAATTGTTTCCACAAATATAAAAGAGTTATATTCTCATTTGTCAAAAAATAAAAACCCTAATGTATAGGCTAATAGAATAATTCATCTTACAGTAGAAGTTTTGAAACTCTTGTTATATTACGTAGGAAAGATTTCATGTAACTATCCAATACCGTAACCTTGAAGGACAACATCAATACCCTAATCAAGAGTAATCAACTAGAATTTAGAATCATAAGTTTGGATACTTCATCCTCAACTACCACCTCAGCCTAATCGGCTAGTGGTATTCCACTACATACCTAATATGATCCTGCTGGACTCGCTCATGACTGAGGATTAGGTGAATACCCCCAATTTATATGCATTGGAGGGAAATGACTATATAAGAGATGAATATATCCCATCCTTCCATATCCTATGCTCTCAAATGGATCCTGTGGTGTCTAATACTTGACACGTACTAAATTCCCTCTATGGTGGAAGATAATAAAACTCTATGCCTGAGGATCTGAACTACTTCTACCTTCGCAAGTAATCCTAAAATTTCCCTTTCACCCAAAAGAAGAACCAATGATAGATATAGTTTCCAAAGCACCATAACTCACACATTCAGTATCAATCCGGTTATGCTATGTAATTAGGTCTAGGTTGAAGACTTCAGAAATAGTCATCAACCTGAACACATGGTCCAATGGCTGGGTGGTGTAAACCAAACCATCCTTGAATATCCAAGCAATAATAAGATGATCAGTAGGTAGAGTAAGAGAAAATATTTATAGCTCATGAAATGGGAAATTAATCCATAACTAACATGATCCCCTACTACAGATTCATAAACTATCTAGCTCTATCAGACCTAAGAGTTTGGGGAAATAAGTAGTCATAGAAGATGGTCATAAATCCATCCTAGACCATATTATTGTGATGTTCTTCCAGGGTGATGACTTTCCACCATTTCTTGGATGAATCACATACCATATACCCCGTAAGCTTGACCCACTTCTCTAGAGGAAGCTTAAGATGCTCAATTATAGATAGGATTTCATCTATCCACAAATCTGTAGCATGAGGTTTTCCATCCCCCAAAAAGGTGGGAGGATACTGTTACTAAAACTCATGAGTAAACTTTTCCATTCTACGGGAAGGTCAAACTAAACCTTGTATAGAATGAAAACCTTCTTAGAACCGAGAATCAATTCCCATATCAGGATATGGATGTGGAGCCATAGGTGAAACTAAATGATGAATAATTTGTATCTATCAGACCTCTACCTCCAAAACATGATCATCACTGCCTTGATGGAATGTGATCAGAGAATTTCATATTGGAATGACACTGAAGTTCCAAACATGCACCTCAGAAGTGTTTTAGGAAACTATGAAGATTTCATTTATGAAACTAGGAAAGTAGTGAATCCTTTCTATAGAAACCACCATGTCTCCCTGCCTATTTCAAAATATAGGTCAAGATGGTTGAAATTGACCATAACTGGCCACAAAAACACAAGAGACACCCACTAACTACTAGTAAGGCTAGGATCATGTCTATATCTCTATGATGGATATACAAGATGGATGTTTCAAATATGGAATCATATTCATTTTGAAATTATAATTATTTAAGAAAATTTTAACATATTTAAAAATTAATGAATTAGATAGTTTTCAATATTAAGATCCATAAGGGGCTATACTCCTCATGAACCCAAACATGGCATCCACTCGACCCATACCATAACATGTTCCATCTCCTGAAATCGATGGTACATAGATCAATGTTCCATAATTGAATTATTAAGGAGAATTATTTAACATATTCAGAAAATATTAGCATAAGGAAGGTACTGTAAGTATAAATTATTTTTTCCAATCCCCATAAGAAGTTTCATCACTGTTCAATATATTCATGGAACTAATAATATGTAAGAGTAAAATGAAAGATGAAAATAGACCGGACATAGAAAAATGAATTGTATGTAAATCATATTGTTCCTATAAGTATTAATGATATTAATTCCCCTAATTTCATTTGGAGAGAGTAAATAAATCATAATTCTAATAATATCAATATCAGTAACAACAAAAACCAAGTGCATTGCCTAATGGTGAAGTCATATCAACAAAAAATGGAAAAAATCATAATAATAATTATAATTTGTGAAACAAATCTGTACCCCAAACATATGTTCGTGATACCCAATTATGACTTATGACAATTTACCAAGTATTAAAAGTATACAATATATTATATCCAAAGAGTAAATTAATAATGGAACCCCTATGATACCACTTTATAACATACAAAATCGAGATCCACTTAACCCATGCCCTGAGCTGGGGGGTTGTAAGGCCATTGACATGTCTCCTCATGTGCTAGAGGATATAGATTATAAACAAGAGTGTAAAGATGGTACTGTGGGGAGACTACACCCTCTTATTATAGTGTAACAACATATACAATAATAAATAAACATAGTAGTAGAATAATATATAAATATATAACATCACTAAATAAATAAGCGTAAATGGATAACTGAATAAGTATGTAGTAAAAGATAATCAAACTGAATAATATAACCAAAATCCTCTAAGGATGTGTTTGGTACATGTAGGCATGGAATCCTAATACAAAAGGGGGTTCATGGAAAAATCCATATACAATAAGAAATATGAATCACAAAAATATACACCATAACATCTCAAGATAAAACCTGATCATTTGCTTCTAAGATCAATCTAAAAGTAGTACATATCAACATCTTGTAGTAGGGCCCTTTCCATTATCAATAACTACAGTCCAATTTTCTTCTGAAGTACTAATGGTATCCTAAGTAGAGAATGAGATAAAAATCCAAGCAGTCCACCACTAATGGTGTCTATGAGAAATCTGAGTAGTGATCATAACTAAACAGTGTGCAGGTATAAGTAGAATAGTAAAATAATTGTGAAATAAATAAACATCCCACTCAGGATATTATAGGATACCTGGTGGGTCTACTAGATTCGCCCCATGTATAGGAGTAGTGTATGATCATGTCACTATATATATGAATTGAAGTAATATATATAGTTTAATTAAATTTTTCACCACCTATATGAACAATGTACATGAAAACATATGTGTCCATATACTTGGAAAACTAGTTCTTCCTAGACAAGGTCATAACTCAGATATCCATGACTAGTCAAATGATTATATAATCTTATGCAATAGCGTACAATCCCTATATCACAATTGAGTGAGATATGTCATGCTAGAACCCTTAAGATGGCGAGTGATCCACTATATAAACACTTTACTCATGGAACATGGTGCGTAAATCCCATATCTCATATAGTATCACTGGTACGAGACATCATTCTCAACACTCTATATAAGGGATGGTGATTTCTCCATGCTCAATTGGTCCCTTACCATCATGTTGCAGCCTTGATAAATATGAAATATGATTACAACTATCATGGGGTATTACCTCCCATCGATTTATTTCATATAGACCACATTCATAGATGATGTATAATCATTCATAACACTATACCTAAGTCATACCCTCTTATTCATGTCGTTAGCCAAGTTAGATTCCATTTAAGTCATTAGAATTCATATGATTATTTTTGAAATCATAAACAATGGGCATGGACATACCATGACTTAGGGTCATTCCATTTAAAACCAATTGATTTTTTTAGATAAAGGAAACCCATAATTCATTATCCATTTCATTTAAATCAACCCATTAAATTTACCTAAACTTATAAAACTCATTTATAAGGATCAAGTATCAATCAGGAGGTGTCAAGGTAAATTCATTAAAATGATTCCACTATCTTACATAAGTCATCCAAAATGAGAAATTCCATTTTAATCATTCAATTTTTCAAAATATGTAAAAAACCATTTATAAGCTCAAAGGGTCTTTCAAGAGGTGACATTCTCAAGGCTAAAATTACCTATATTGGAAATTCCAAGTCTAGGGTGTCCAAAGACTTGGAAAGAACCCTTGGTTCTATCATGAATTCTTATTAGATGGTAAATTAAACATAAAATCTAATATGACCTCTTAGAAGACAAATATGTCATATTTACTTCTTACAAAAAGGGAAATTCCATTTAGCACACCCATGGGGTATCCATAAACAAGGAAACCAAGATATAACTAGCTAAACAAGGACTAATTGGAATATATTAAGATGCAATGATAAAATTTATATGGAGAACTCAATATAACTAGGATTCTTGAAAAAAGTTGTCATGCGACATGACATCATAATTATGAAATGATGAAACTCAAAGGGAAAACAATGTGCCAAACTTCCTCAAGGCCCCAGGCAACTCTCCTCTCAATATCGACCTCTGATTTAAAGCATGTTAGAAGAGATATAAGAGACATCCCAAGGACATGGGAATAGAGTAAAACAAACAATGTCTAAACAGATAAATGTTTATGAAGATTAACTTTGATAGGAGTTGAGATATTAAGGGAGCTCACTGAGATGGTTTCAATGGTTCCAATTACCGAGGAACAAACACTTGATAGAGGATCTAGCATAATGGCTAGACTTGGTTTTTTAGCTCAAATAAGGGAAAAGGGAGGTGCTAGATACTATAGGAATAATAGAAAATAAAATATGGGTTTTAAGTTAAATTAGTGAGAAAATAGTAATTTCACCCAAAAAAATAAAGTCGCGTGGCTAGGCTGCATGATTTTTCCAAATCATGCACAAACTGTTCTCAATTCAATGCCAATTGGGGAATACCTCATGGTTAGGTGCATGGTTTGACTATCCATTTTCAAGTTGTGGGGAATGACTCTATACCTTGTTTACAACCAGAAACATGGTCTTGCTCCCAAGGTCATACAGTTGAAGAAAAACTATGCGACCGAGTTCGGTTTTTCCATTGTGGAGCTCCGTGATTCGAATGAGCCCTAGAAACACCAGTGACCTCTTTTAATGGATTATACATCATTATTAGGGCTATTTAAGGCATTGAAATTGAAAAACTAGCAATATATACCTTCATTTAAAATATTTATTATCACATAAATCCCATTCAATGAATGTTTTAAATAATATTATGAATTTTATATTGGTTAAGATGAGAAAATCTAATTGGCATAAATAAATAAACATTTAAAAATATTGTTTCATGATAAAATTTCATGGAAAATAATGGTATGTGGGTATTGTGATTAAAATATACAGTTCAATTAATAAAAGAGTTATGTTGAAATTGAGTGATCATGTAATGCTTGAGTTTTCATAATAATTCAGTATATTTTTTGATTTAGAAATAAGTATTTGGATAAATTTAAAGTGGAAACTATATGATATAATGGTAAGATCAAATTGGTTTTGAATATATTTGTATATATTGTTTTTTATGGAATGATCCTTGAGTTAATAAAGAACATAACCATGATTTTGGTTTTGTTGGGAGTAAATACTTGTGTTATTCCTTGTTAATATTATCCATGGGTCTTGATAATTTTTATTTCCTAAATGAAGGTATTATTACATGTGTTTCTTAGAGTTTATACCCGATCCATGTGTTAGGATATATCATACATTGAAATACATACAAAAGTTCTTCTAGCATTGTCCAATGGAGGTAAAATGTAAGAAAATATAGTTTAGTTATCATTTGATACTATTTTATATATTTTTATTACTTATTTTAAATTCTTAATATGAATAAAACTATACACATAAAAGTATGTTAGGAATTAAGGGACATTAAGGGTCTTTGGTGATATCCCATTAAGGTATACTTTATATCATCCTTGATATGGTTATCTCGAATGTGATCAAACTAGGTTCCGTATCCTTAATGTGTGACTCCACGCACACTAGAGGCATTCAACCAGTTGGAAGAGACTATGAAAAAAGTGGTGACACTATAAACTTTTTCATATAGATAGCCATAAATCATTGGTGAGGAAATAAAAATAATTGGCAACACATAAATAAACTATAAATAAAAGAAATCACAGTTATATTCTATATAAAATATAGATAATTACCATGGTATAAAAACTTGAATAACTACAATGTTATATAGAAATAAATAATTAAACATGACACCAATAGGTACACTATATACATACCCATCAAAAGTTATTAAGCAATATAGAATACATAGAGAAATTAGTTCAGAGTGCATTCCCAGTCACTATCTCCCAAATCCTACCGATCATCAAATCATATATTAATCATAGAAACCTATTACTAATCTAATTCTACAACCATGATGTCTAAACAGGTACCCAAAGTGCCTAGACACAGTGTGAGTACAAAATAGTAGTCCACAACCAATTATGTCTCTAAACACATATTGTAATGAAAGTGTATCTGTTGTGTGATATGATCATAAATAAGGAAAATATTAAATGGAAATACAAATACATATGTCATAACTATGGGGGAAAAATAACCACCAAGCTGTGACCATACCAAATTCCTATTGTTTTTGGAAGTCTCTAAACATATGACATAATCTTTGACTAGGAAAATGAACCTAATTCGTTGTCAATGGGAGTAACACCCTATCATAACATAATGATCAACACGTGGATAACATTTCCCAATATAATAACCATAGATAAGGTAATATACACACTATGATAACATAATCACTAATACATGAGAAGTATGTCCAAATTAATTTTACAAATATAAGGGCATAACATCCCTAAAGTGACCAAACCATTGATATATAGGAAAATAATCTAAAACATAGTTATATACGTAAGAATAACAACCCATAGTCAAATAATATAGTCAATAATCACCACCCAATTGTATGATTTAGAGAGGGAATAACATCCCGAGTTGTGATGACTTGCAAGTTGGAATGAAAAACCTCATATTGAGTCATAACATGATTTTAAGGGAATTACACCACATAATCATCAAAACATGTACGAGGATCACATATCCTTCTATGTATGTATATCTACATGGTAGATATGTTACACTTCCATGGGAAATAATATATAACTAGGAAAATTATATCATCCCCCTCACTATCAGTGTCACATAAGCAGTTTGTCCTGTTTTTATGGGGCTTCCATCAAGAGTATAGAACACATCATAATGGGTAGCATGTCCATTATCACAAACAAGTTGATAAAGATAGAAATATTTCCCAATATTTTTGTAATAGAGTCCCAATAGCAAATATATGAGATAGTGAGATTAAAATCCCTTATCATGTACAATATATCACAAGTGGACTTATCGATCCCAATTTTCCAACACAAAAACATGGTCATATCAACCCATCAATATATATAAACATCATATCATGTATAAAATAAAAAAAATTATATCTATATATAAAAATTTTCAGTTATGGTTGAAAAAAAATCTACCACACATTAAAGGATAATTAGGATGATCATCCTAAGATCAAACTAAGTCTATAAGGAAACCTAGGAATAATCAACATGTTTCTACAAGCTAATAGGTGAGGAACACCAAAATCATCCTAATTCAACTACCCATAGGATAAATGATAACTTGAAAACCCCCTAATGTTCATACTATTGGCCAAAAATACCAGAACACACATACCTTATATTAACAGGGGCTAGAGGAACCCATTTAGTGTCTTTAAAAATAAAAAAAATCTCAAATAAAGCCCAATAGAATTTTGATTATTTAGAGAAACACATGTTACATTTGGTTTATTGACTTAATAATATGTTTTTTTTTCATATGATTAATACTTTCAAAAAAATCCTTAACCTTCTCAATTTAGGTCAATATAACAAATTAACATTAATTTATAGTCAATCTCTCATGGGAAGTGAGGACATGTATCACACATCATAGGGAATGAATGAAAACCATAGAGATAAGTTAGGGACTAACTACCTTGGTATAATATAATCCCTATATTGAATAATAAATTGGTGAAATGGCTTTAGTCGATATGTTTTTCAAAATTTATAAAACCCACCAAATTAAAAAAGAAACAGTGGAGAATGTTGAAAATGAATGATAAAATAGAAAAATATAGAGAAGGAATATTAGGCTTACATCTAGAAGTACAGTAGTATAACCAACACTTTAATATAATCCTAAATGAAAGAGATCCAAAATAAAAGGATGCATAAACCATGTAGAGATATGGGATATGACATGGCTACATTGAAAAATTTTGATTTTTTTCACAAGTTTTAATATTTAAAAATTTAATGTAATTAATTGATTAAATTAGAATAAATACCTATAAAACACATTGTAGATTTACCTCACTAGTTATAACATAATGAGCCTATAAGGAAACACTAATGATGTGGTCCCTCCAATCACAGTACAAACCCATTCTCCTAGGAATAATCAAAATACGATCCTCTTGGCCTTCATGGTTTAACCTCACCCTCATGGAAAAAACCTATTTTTTGGATGCAAAATAATGATGTAGACAACCTAGGCCCTAACACAACCAATCACCAAAATATTCTTAAATCTTAGATACCTCCACTATGCCTTAATGCCTCACACTATGATGAGATTTATCTTAATTCTATGAAATATTAAAGTTATGAAACCATTTACTTGACTCAATGCCATATGTTATAGCGTGGTCTATCCCAATATCCTGAAAATTAATCTGACACATCCTATATAATGTTATAACCCACTTTAATATAGAATAATGATCACTTTCCAGACCCTTTTTATGTTGAAACTCTCATGTGTTGTGATGTGATGAGACACCAACTGTTAAACTACAACTTGAACCCAAATCCGATTACTAGAACCATCCATCGTGTCCTATATCAACATCTAAATAGTTAAAAAACACCAAAATTACATGAGTTTAGATAATAATAAAAATTAATTCAAACCAAAAACAAAAGAGGGGTGTCCCAACCTCTCTACTATAGTATAGATCTTACCTATGATTCATCAATACGATTCACCAAAACTCATAGGTGGAAAAATTAAAAAACTATAATAATATATCTAATTACCATTCCAACATATCCTCTTGCATATGTGCATGATACTAATATACTCCATCTATAGGAACTATCTTTCCTAAAATAATCTTTTCACTTAGATCCTCAATAACAACTAGTCGTTCCTCAAAGAAGACATCATGACCAACCTCAAAATCCTCATTGTTGATGATATAATTTGGAATAGGATGATATATCCTATAGTAATATATATGAAACAAAATATTAATATCAATTCAATACTATGGAAACTTTATCCAGTATTCCACTGCATCGATCCACACCATGATATAAAATGACCAAGAAACCTGGGTGATGGCTTCCCCTTACTCCAAATACGATGGTGTCAAAAATTGGGTGAAACTCATTGAAATACCCAATAACCTACCTAGAATTTAATTATATGAAATATATAATTATGATTTGTTCTCTATATGCTCTGAGTGGTCACGAACCGCTTCTAGAGTAGCTAAATAAGATCTAATGTCTCCTTTATGAGAGTTTCCTTAATATCAACTGACACTTTGAACTCTATACAACATAGATGAGATCAACATTTTATACCTCATAAGACCTAAATGTACCATTTTATTAGATTCCTAATAAATTTTTTTTATGAAAACTCGACAATCGTGATATGAATCTCTTATAAATCACTAAAATCTAGAACACAAGATATTTGATTGTTCTATAAGACTGTGATAGTATGATGAGACTTCCCATCAAAATTAAGATAATATTCCATTCTCAATGTCACAGAAGTGATAAGAACATTATAAAGAAAAATTATAAGTGATACATAAATTGATCTTCCTAAGTATAAATGATACTCATTGGTACACTATGAAGATGTCATATCTCATGGATATATAACATTATCAGGTTTTCAATAAACTAGGTTTCTTTAAAAAAATTAATTGGGAAACCATGGTCAACATGTCCATAATAGGCCACATCATATAAATACATCATATACTCCTTGATAAACCCATCGTAAAATACATGGTCACATGATCTAACTTAAACTCGGGAATTCATAGTAATTAATGAAAAACTAAGGAATTTTGATTGTCTATCTTTACTTAAACACTATTAATGCATTGTAAAAACAATGACCCATACTTTTCATATAGATATTTCTTCAATATTGAAGAATATTTACTATATAACATAACAAACCCCACACTAGGACCATATAGATTTAGTTCCATTAGAAACGGAGAATTATAAACCACTGGTTCACAAAACATCCACATTATCTCCCAATTATTTATTTATAACTAGAATAATTTTTGAAATATCTTAATTAATACTCTTATTAATGACTGGGTAAAAGAAACATACGAAAGGGTGATCTCAAATTCATAGTAAGGTTAAATAAAAGAAATATCAATCATATCATAATCATAAGAACATATCATTTGAAAATGTTATCCTACAAATAAAAGTTTATAATATCATGTCATGGGATAAATCAAAAAAAATTAATGTAATCAAAATATTCATAACATAGGACATGATATTTATTGGTATACACATATAATCATATAAAATCATTTCATATTAGTTAAGGCTCATTGGAGAGACCATCATAGCGGACAAAGTCCTTTACTCATCCATGTTCACTCCTCGTTCCAGCCTTGTATTACAGAAAATGATTTAATTTATGTTCTAGTCATGTCTATCCCATGAAATATAAATCTCTTCCCATTTCATTGGAGGGAGATATAGGTCCCATACATCTAATAATGAAACCATTCTTACATGTTACACAAAAACATAAAAACATTCACCATAACATAACCCATCAAATAAAATGGGTTACTTAAACATCATTCCATCATAATTTATATAAAAAATAGATTTCATAAATAACAAAAAATAAAATCGTAGTTATATTTGGATTAGAATTATGGCCCTATTTAAAGAGTTCCATCTTATATGGAAAATAACTTTGATAAAACACTTGAAATTAATTCCTGGGGAAAATATCCTTTATTCATCAATTTTTTTTTCCATCTTACAAATACCACAAAATTTTAGAATAAATAATTTTATGTGAAAATAACTTTCTAATTTTTTTGGATAATTTTTAAGGAAATAACTAATTATGAAAATGTAAAAATCCATTAGTCACTTACATGTTCAAAAAACATTCTTCTTGTACTTTTTCTAGAAAAGTCTAAAAGTATCTTATATCGATAAATGAAAAAATATTCCCTTCATACAATTTAATAAAAATTTAACAATGGGTAAAATTGACATTAAGAAATTTTAGAAGAATAAAAATAATATTACATATTTAGGAAACATGTATGTGAATGATAAATATTCCCTAGTAAATACTTACAAATAAACAATATCAGATAAAAATGAGATTCAAAAAGTTTTCCCATACCTTAGGTCTGATATGATTTGTATGTATATGAAAATCCTGTATAATGATTTAAATAATTTTACTGATTTATTACAAAACCATACTAATTTTTATGATAACATTTATGATCATATTTTTATCCATTGGTTAGTAACACTTCAACGTTACTCATTATTTGGGTATTAACTACTTTATGTTATTATACATGTTTTGTCAGATAAGTTATTATTACTATTTTGTAGGTTATATATATATATCATTTATAAAATGATATTAGTATAATATATATCATATTTATTCATTCAATTAATTTATATAATCATGTATAAATTAACTTTATGTAGAACTAATCACATTGCACCGTGGTGATGGTAAGCCGTACGTACACACGAGCAACAATATCATTTTAATAATTGTTGAATGGTATTATAGAGTATGGGTTATGAAATTTTAGAATTAGTATCATGTTATAATAAAAATATATAGTTCTGATTTCCAACATTACACCAATCCATGAAAGGTGGTGGTGAAAAATAGATTACACCACAACGTGGAGATGGTAAGCCGTACGTACACAAGTGCGGTTTTTTCATTTTTCATAGGATGGATATAAGATGAAATATGGTTGTTTCATATTTTTAATAACTTATAATTTTTTGAGTTATACTTATGTTATTACTTTATAATGAAACAACCAATTAAGATGATGTAGAAGAATAAAGAAGTTTGAAGGAATCAATAGAAGATATTACCTCTTCCTTGACAAGATTTCTATATATCTATTCTTGGAGCACTAGAGTTGATCGTTGAAGATGACCATAACATATATAATGAAAGTAGAGAAGTTTATAAGGAAAAAAGTCAGTTTATGGCTGATCTTGAAGGATAAAAATGATGTTAAGAGGTGTGGGACGAGGTTCCCTTTTATAATTGAGGTGAGGGGAACTTCTGGAAACTCCATATATAATAATTTATAATAAAATAAAAACCAACCAAAAAACATCTAAAATGTCCCAATTTATATGAAGAGATGAGATAGGGTTGTAATATAAAAAACGAATACATTTTGGACAAGTGTTTGTGTCAATTTAAACCATATCTTTTTAATTGACACTTAGTTTTTCTATTTAATTTTAATTACGACAATAACATTCTATAAAATTAATGGTTAAAATTATTTACTTATATGTTCTTAATTAAAAATAAATGGATATTTTTAACATTTTATATCTTATAATTATCACATTGTATTTTATATATATTTTTTTGATTTTTATATAATTTTATAAAATGTTATTTTTATAAAATATCAATAGTGTCAATTCTGACACTATTCATTTATTTGAATTTTAAAACTCAACACATAAGATAAATTCAAAAAAAATATTAAATACACTCCTAACATGTCAAATTCATCTAGAAAATTTATGGAGCACATTAATTAGTCCATATGACTTTTTTTTAATATTTTTAAAACCATTCATTTGATATTTCTATTTAAAAAATATTTTTTACATCCCTATTATTTCATCATTAATGGTGATTATTTAATCTCTAAAATTTATAAATAAATTCATATGATGTAGATTTTTTTTATATTTTCATAGACAATATATAGTCAATATTATCTCCTAGTTTTCAATTTATTAAAATTTATATACTTATATAAAATGAGATTGTCACATTTTGTCACGTTCATTAGTTTTTATTACATTCATGTAATATTCATAGCTAAGTGGCCATAAAGTGATTCCATTTTTAAAAATAGATGAGAAGGGTATAATTTATTCATATAATAGGATTTTTTTATAGGATTTAAGGTAATTTTATACTATTATGCTTACCTTTAATTACTAGATTTGCCATTAACCATGGAAATAAAAATAATTAAAAAAGTTACTATTCATAATGCCAAAAAATAAACGTATCCTATTAAAATAATTTTGAAATACTAATTCCAAATATGGAGTCCATTTTTAAAAATTCAAAACACAAAATTTGTTGAAATTAATTTAATATCAATCATGTTGTCTAATGGGAGAATGAGTTTTATAAATGCTAAAACATTGCAAAAAAATTGAAATGCTTGTACATATGAATTCAATTTAATATTAATTATAATGACATAAATTATATTGAATGATAAAATATACACTATTGATAATTTAAAACCATTCAATGTTATAATTTAAGGATATAAATTATCTAGAGGAAAATGTATTTTTTACTTAAAATCTATTGTGTTTTTACTATTCATCAAAACATTAATGTTATCAGAAAATATCATAAATTCAACCAAAATAAATTTTCATATGCCACTTTAAAAGAAAATTCCTATGTTGTTATATAAAAATTATTAATGTGTAATAATATTAATTTAAAATGGGTTCTCCATTCAAAGGCGTAAGAATACCCTTTTCTTTAAAAAGTATGCTTTTATACAACAAATAGGGTTTATTGACACCCTATGATTAAAATACTCATTAGATTACTGAAAAATATTTTATTATGTATATAAAATATATATCTAATTAATTATATTACCAATAGTGATTCAATAAAAAATAAAAAATATCTAATTTATATTTAAAATAAATAACTGATACCCAAAGAATTTACAACGCATTTTCATAAGTTAGTTATAATTATTCCCTCTAACCTAAAACCTATTATATAATGGTAATTTTATACTAAGGGCATCACATGGCTTGTTTAAACACAAAATTGTGAGAAAAAAGAGATACTTAAGAATAAAAATTATTTAAAGAATTATTTTCATAAAAAACATCCTGGTGTTACAGTGAATTAAACACTGATATGTATTTTACTATCCTAGGAAATTAGTAATTACTATTAATATCATGATACATATTGGTATTAATAGGGAGAATGAACCATTTAAAGGCATTAAAATCTAATATCTTCTTCTAATGTATGATGATATGGACAATAACCTGACCTCATATTTGTATAACCTCATCAAAATTAAGGAAAATCAAGAGGTGTATTTCTACTATATAAATTATCCCTCATAACTAAACATTTATATTTATTTAACTGACTCCTCTTAACTATCTCAAGGAGTGAGTGTTCCATACTCAAGGATGTTAGAGTCACCCTACAATAGTAATTTGAGAATATAGTCTCATCTTAATAAAGAGGGTCATCATCGACCACTCCCTACTAGGAACATTGAAAACAAACACTTATTATCAACTTTTTCCTTTTCATGGGTGTATATAATCTCCAAGTCAAAATTTTGAAGGTACATGACCCATATCCTCGTGTAAGGTTCATGTCTCTTTGCGAAAATATATACCCAAGAACTTATGTTCCATATATACAATGCACCCCTTTCCCAAAATATAGTGATTACATCATCATAATGAATACACTACCACAACTACTATAGATCATTATTTAAATAATTCTACTCATAGAGATGTAACTTCCTCGAATAATAGAAAACATAATGACTGAACTCTATCACAACATGTGCTAGAATAACCCATGATGAATTATTATATAGTGTATACTTCCTCATAATATTAGTTAATGTCAAAATTGACATAGAAGTTAGTATTTACTTTAATAACTATATAGATCTCTAAAAATCATCAAACCAATGAAACTCCCCCCCTTCATGGTCAATTCCATCATTAGTACTTATAATCAGAAGATTCCCTATATTAATCATCTATAATATCATACTAACCACATGAATCTATAGATGTCAAAAATGTTCTTACAAAACACATAAGTAACCACATAATCAATATTTTTAGGGTCTACCAATACAACTATATAAGATATATTATTCAAAAATAATCATACTTCAATACTACAAAATGGATACTTTGAAATATTAACATATATATGATGCTCTCAATATGTACATTGAATGATTTATAAATAAGGATCATGGTACTCCCTCTACTGGGAGTACACCAATATATCATCGATAAAAAACATAGTGAAATAATCTAGGTATGGATGATAAATACATTCATTAGGGTTATAAACATGACTGGTGTGTTTATGAGCTTGAACAACATAAAGAGACACTCATACAAAACTACACATAATCTCAGAATTAGTATGAGGGATCTCTGAATTCATCACTTAAAACCGATTATAACTTGATCTCAAATTAATCTTTGACAACCACATATACTCTTAAAAATCTATATACCATCTTGGAAAAAAATGAGCATCCCAAGGGGATGTGTTTGGTTGAAAAATACTCTAACCTAAAGATCTTATAATGGTTCCTTCACTTCAAGAAACTCTTCTAGATCAATCATGTAATAAGTAATTGATATAATCATATTTACATGGAATGATATCACATATAAACATGACCTATATACTGGGTTGAATACCTAAGAATTCATCTAGATAGATATTCTATAAATACTTAAAAATAATAATCAATACCATATTATTTTGAAAAAACTAGAAAAATGGCCTGAAAACATCCTAAGATATCAATTTCTAAGTATTGAATGACCTTCTTACATATTCCACTAACAAAAAATTTAATAATAGTGACCCTCAATAGATGTAAAAGATAGAAACTAAAGATAACAATTAATGTGTGATCCATAACACGTTAACCAATCCATGACTAAATCAGATTGAAAATTTTCATCTTTAACAAGAATAATTACAAGATATGATAATATCCAATGATAATAATTTATAACTTATAGTATCATAAAATACCTTTTGATTGTACCCATAATGGTGTATCAGTAGACACCACTCCATAGAGGCACTTGATAGACAACCCCAGATCACAAGACTTCTGAGAACAAATAAATGAATGTGATGAAACTATATAAAGTAATGTTTAATTGATTGTATATTCCATTAATACAGTACATAAAATAGTCAAATAACCCTAATAATAGTCATTAAATGGTAGTTCAACAATATGAAGTTATACTGACCATGTGCCTCTTCCAATGCCTCTAGAACCATAAAAATCATATGAAATTCCTTTCTACCTCTGACAAGACTAAGAATATAAATCATTTATGCACTATAAATTTACTGACAAACTATAAATACAACCCTGTGATAAAAATATTGATACCATTACTGATCCTTGAACCTAGACACCACCATAACACTAGATGGATTAGAAGACCTCTAGAAAAATACTAAAAGTGCCCCATAATTCTTCATGAATGACACTACCCTGGGGGTTGGTGGAACTGTATTTGGGTAAGAAAAATCCTTCAACACTAATAAAACACTATCTGATACCTCCCAAGTTGGGTATAAGAAGACCCAAAACCCATACTGACCTGCACATTTCCAATGTTTAGAGAAACATTGAAAATTCATTTAGGACTACATGAAGATCTACTGTAGAAACCATCATAAAACCCCAACTTCACATAAGGTATATCTTTAGATAGGTTACTTTCTATAATAATGTCTTGATTCAAATCCTTAGAAAAATATGTCATCCAAAGTATGTTAACCTCATAAGAAATTGAGTGCCTCAACCAATCCTCAAATCAACATACCCTAGTAGTCTCATCACTCACCAGTGAAGGTGAAAAATAAAAAATGTAATAAAATGTGTACCATATTACAATTGTGAATGTGGGTTCTATAGAACCAACTTTACTATAAATTATTGAATACAATATCAAGTATACAAAGAGTTATTCTCATTATATTTTTACTGTTCTAGTGTTATTACTTATGTATACACTATTTATAAAGTAATTTCCTTGGATTATTAGATGTATCAAAAGTTAATAAGAGTTTTCAACTATAATGAATGTATCAAGATAAAATTACTATAATATTAAATATATTTCACATGGATTAGAAACATCATACTAATAGGACAAAAATTATGTAGGATTTTTACATTTCGGGGATCATAAGCATTGAGACTTCTACTCATAATGTTTTTATTTATTGATATCTAGTTGTGGATAGGAAAAGGAATGACCTACCAACAATATAAGAATATCATTTAGGTGTCATTTAATTTTTCAATCTATGATTATGTACATTAGTCTCTTAACTTGAAATCATTTTTAGGGTGTATCATTTTATCACAAACAATGATACAATAAGAAAGCCAAGACATTTTCTTAGAGATGTATCTTCCATTAAATGTGTCATTAGTGGTAGGGAATTGACTAAATGATTAAGATATGATTTATTCCTTCCACATAGGAAGAAGATATATTTGTACAATTTATTGGGATGGTAGTGTCTGAAATAAATTCATGTACATTGTATATATATCCAATTCCATATAAATCATTAATATTAGTAAAAATAAATAATTAACGGATGATGATATAATGTATTCATCCTTCTTTATTAGCTATTATAAGAAAAAGATATTATGCCACACATTAATTGTTTATAATAAGCTTTCATAGCTATGGATTATCCTTAACTATTTAGGATCTGTGATGTGTTATTAAATACCACTCTTGGGTTGGGATTATGACTCATTGATATCATGATAAGGTCCTAAAGTGTCAATTTTGTCACTTTAAATAAATTATTGTTTAGGTTGAAGTTAGACCTATATGTAGTGGCCAATGAATATCTGAGTTTTAATGAAAATAAGTAAATTAATTAATAAATTTAATTATATTTCATTATTGTTTATAATATAAACGGATGATTTTTTTCTAATGGTATTCACAAATTATTTAGTTTTAAAAATCAATATGAGAATATATATTTTCAAAAGAACATAATTTATTCAAAATTATGTAAGAATTTTTAGGGTGTAATTGGTGGAATTAATGGATTGTATTCATCACATAAAATTAAATAGTGTCACAAGACAATTTTTAAATTTTCTTGACATTTATAGCACGTTTAAATAGTCATTCATTTCATTTTAGGCTAATTCTAGAGGATTAAAATATCTAAAGACATAAAAGACTATTTTTAAAAGTTAAACCTTAATATTAAACCTCATTTTTTAAACATGAATTGAATAATAGACCCATTTTATTAATTTACCTGCTCCCATACCTTATATAAAGGTTTATAGAGAGATTGAGGTGGGAAAAAGAAGGTCAGATCGATCTCATATTCATAGATCATGTTCATGTTCTTTCAACAATCACATGTTCACTATAAATCACTCAGTTCTCTCATTCAAGATTACAAAGAAAATATAATAGTAAACTATAAGCTTCAGGTTCACATTTATATGATCTCACATGATCCTAAATTATATTACATTATGATACGATGTCCCAGAGATGATCAACACACTCTGACATCGAATGCATGGATGAGGTACTGTTCATTTAGTTTTGTTATACATAAATTTAATTTTATGATATATATGGGACAATTCAGATACTATAATTATAGATTTACTATTTCATCACAAATAATAAATTTATCTTTTAAAATTATAATTATAATTCTTATACTAAATCCCATGTCCGATTAAGAGGTATCAGAGTGGGCATGAAAATTTTTAGGTCTAAATGTCAATTAAATATTCTATAATTCTTATATAGGTATTCATTATATCCAATTATTATATGAGAACACATCAATCATATTTTTAATAGAAAATAAATTATTTTTAGAAGATCCAATATATATATATATCTGACTACATCCGGGTTTACTGATGGGTGTTCATAAGAGATGGGAGTTCAGTGAGGGTGGGGGTTGGCATGTGATCTATGTGCTGAAAAAATAGTACTAAAAAATCTATATGGGATCATGCCACCCCATGATGGAAAGAACCATTGGTTTATTGGGTTGGGGGTTAACCAAGTACCTATAAATCTCATTTTTTATGTTATTTAATAAATATAAATAAATTTCAAAAAAGGATATTCTATGTGGGTGCCTTCTATATGACCCGCACACTCCCCACCTAATGCAGGTGCATGATAGACCCACAACCCTGGCCGAGTGAGGCCAAAATCGACCCATCTAGACTAACTATCCCACCTAGTCCAATAATAACCCTAGGGTACCTATTTCAGGTAAAAAAAATTCATGTTCAAATAGTATTAAAAAATTATAAAAAAAATTATAAAATCATTAAAACTGTTTGGAATTTTCTCAAAACATTTATATTGTTGAGGGATATATGAATGATTATTTAAAAATACTTTAATGATACTTTCATGAATTAAAATTACATCTTGTTCAATTGTATCTTATTTAGATTTTTTATAATATGGGTTGAATTCTTATTAGCTGACGATGAGCTGGGACCGACTTCTGTATGTTTTGGTATTAATTTATTTAATTTAATCATTATAATATTTGATTGTTTTGTAATAATTAAATATTATAAATATTTTTAGATTATATTAACATAATCCTTTTATATTTAAATATATATGTTCACATGTTTCTATATTTGAGAGATAAATATATAATATCACATTTTGTGGTCACCCTCACCAACATGTGAGTATGCATTGTAAGATTAGACGATGTTATGAGGATGTGGTTTGAGTATGACAACCAAAATTGAACTAGGAAATATATTATAAACAGGAGTTTATAAGAAATAAAATTTTATTCATGATAGGACAAAAATAATACCCCTTAGTTCTCAGTTGATCCATACATCTCATGATTAAACATTTATTAACTTTATTATGCATAATCAATTATTTGTGAATGTGTGGATGATACACAATCACATTGAATAGTTAATGAGCATTTATAGATAAAATAAATGAAATTACATGATGAATGATTTTAATTTCTACATGGTTTTGTTTTTCGGAATGATCACATTGTAATAACCATGATGTGTAGAATCATATTTCAGTCATAAATAAAAATAAAACATTAAAAAACCCTCAAAGTAAATATTATATTTTATACACCTTATATAACTTATGTTAGAATGTGGTCTTAGTTCAAGGTACTCTTTAGACATACTTGAGGGTGTATCCTCTTATCAAAGAGTTATAACAAGTGTGGTGGGTTGACATAACTATAATTAGAATCAATGAAATATCTATATTTACTATAGTTTAATTTTAGAAGCATGTGTAGAGAAAATTTAAGTTAAGTATTCATAGGATATGAGATTCCACTCAATAGATCTGTGATCCATTAAGAAATTTGGTCAAATTAAAAAAATAATACCGTAGACTCTTAAAGTAGTGGTGATTCTATAGCTCAAGCTATGAAAAAATGTTTAATAATCCATTCCCATATTAATACTCAATCAATTTATTATTTTGATTATAGTAGTAAAAGGATTCTAGGATTTTTTTATATAGTGGAAGAAATTTTGGATTAAAAATTATGGTTTTTTAAAAGAATAATTAACAATCATAAATTCCCTAATCTATTGAGTTCTATTTTTTAGAAAAAATTATAAATAATACCAAAAATTCACCATGATCAATACCGATCAATAAAAATGTCTTTACGAGCACTAATTTCCAAGAGTGGTATTGGGGAAGGAATATTGTACTATAATATAAAATGAAATTGGATGTGATGGATTCCATACTACCTGATGACCCACATCATAAGTCATGTAAGGGTAACAATTAAGCTCACAAGAGGCAAATAGATAATACATTTAATAATAAAATCATTATGTTATAAAAAATGTCAAATGATTTGTGAAAGAAACACGAGTACATAAATTTTTACAATTTTGTCTCATATTTTAGAATTATTCCAGTATAATTTAATGAAAAAGTGTGATTATCATTATCCCAAAAAAGAGTTATTTTAATTATGAAAATCAAGACGGTCCTCAAATACATAAGACGATAGAGTACAATGATTAATTTACAGAGTTTTTATTCATGATGAAAAAATATCTTTTAAAAAATATCACTTTATCATCATTATCACATAATTAATCAAATTTCATTTAAAATTAAAAAAATAGTATTTTGAAATTTATTCAATATATATTAACTAATTTTTTGTATGTTGATTAGTACCAAAAGAAATTAAAAGCATCATTTCTTGTGGTGAACACAAAGAAAAATTGGAAAAAAATTATAATGGAAAGTGAAATTCCAAAATAATATTTGTAGTATTCTTCTATGAAACCAAATATAAATTGGGAAAGCATCAAACATGATGTTATATTGTTCACATGTGAAAAAGGTCACATAAACAATAAATACAATGAATAGTAGAATAAGGAAGTAAAATCTTCTACATTATGAATATGTATCTTGGAATGTACAATTTCTATTATAATTATTAGGTGTTAGAAAAAATATATAAATTAAATATTTTTATCGAAATATAGGATCTAATCAAGATAAAAGAATATTACATGTGTGAAGTAAATATTCAAGTTACAGATGCAGTTTGAAACATATGTTAGCTAGAAAAAATCACATTCTAAAATTCCCAGCGGATATATTCATGTATTTGATAATAAATATTAATTAATGTGTATTTCTAGAAACATTAAACCATGTCGTGTTTAGTCATAAAGATATCTTATTTCATGGTTAATTTTTTTATAATATACCATACTTAATAAATAGTTTAATTATACTTGAATTAATTTTTTTTATATTAAAAATTAATGATGAATATAAATTATAAGACACAATTAATAGCTAGTTAATAAGAATTAATTGTTTTTTAGGTGAACTGTTAGGTCCACAAGGCTGAATACCCTGAGAGGGGGGGGGGGGTGAATCAGGGTATGACTAATTTAAAATTAAATCCCATTCTGATCTTGTTTCGCTGTTAAGAAAAACAATCTTCTCTCTCTTTCCTATTGCACAATATAAACAGAAAGTAAAGCAAGCACAAGACACATAAATTTTACATGGTTCACCGCTAAGGGCTACGTCCAAGGAGCATACGCCGACAGGTTGCTGGTCATAACCAATTACACTAAACTTCACTAGCTGTGGATTACAAGGTTCGGGTTAGATCACTTCTACACCTAGGATCACTGCCTTTACAATGTTTAGGGTCAACTCACTGCTTTTCTAAGGGTCACTCCCTATTTCTCTCTCTGGCTCACTGCCAATGGAGAGGATCACCTTCTTTGTCTTCCTTTTCTCACTGCTCTAGAAGGAATACACTCACAGTTTATAGACCTGTAGGTCTCTTTATTTGCATGAAATAATGCATCCTCTATTGTATGTGGATGCTCTGTTGATGTCCAACTTTCACCCGTAGATGAATCTCTCTTTGCACCGAAGGTATTAGGCAAACTTCCAGCTTCCACACAGCCCGAAAATCACTGCCGGAAATAAACCATACTTGGTGAACAAGTCTATCTCGGCCCACAAGTATTGGCACACAAGTCAAAACTGGCATGTAAGTCCACTGCACACACTTGCATGCCACAATATTCTTCAACTCCAAACTTGCGCGACACACTTCCTTTTGCGTAAAATCCAATATTGGCGCGCAACTACCAACAATCACCCTTCTTCAAATCTGGCACGCAAGTCCCACTTGGGCGACACACCACCACTTGCGCGACTACCACACCTACATGACGGGAACTCTGATTTATCAAATTGTTGAACTTAGTTGAGAAATGAGGAGGGGTGGTCCAGTATTTATATACAATCTGACCAACCTGTACAACGACGCTCAAGTCAACCCTCAGCGCGCAAGTCTCGGTGCACAAGTATCTTCCCCTGAAAGTGAGTTGCGCGACCCACTTCCAAACATGCGCGAACCTCTTTCCCTTGCCATATTTTGAAGTTATGATCTTGAAAAACAACAGGCACGCAAGTTTCCAATCCTCCAAGCACTGGGTCGCAAGTCCTTTCTCTTGGCACGCAATTCACCTGCGTGATCAACACAATACTTGCGCGACCCTTATCCCTATTCCATATTTTGATGATCTAATCTTGAAAAACATATGGCGCACAAGGTTTCAATCCTTCAAGTACACAACATGCAAGTCCATTTTCCAAAAACCACTTTTCTTCATTTATCGATTTTCCGGCCCAAAAATTTGGCAAACACTGGAAAATGGTGTGACCTTGTATCTGTAATTTTTATGCCACCTCCAGATCATCCATTCCTTTGTCGATGTTCTTAAAACAAAAATGGATCATTGACCATAGCTCTTGAACTCGACATTTCACCATGAAATCCCCTTTGTCAATAAATTTTTATGTCATGGTTTGCGTTGTCAACAATGACAGCACAGTTGTCCACTTTGTCAACGAACACAATCACCTCAAAAATGCATCAATGATACCTTGAGGGATTTTTTCCCAACAATCTCCCCCTTTGAGTTTGTGGAAAAATCTTCCATAAAAATATACAATTTTGATTCTTCAGCCACCATTCGACTCATTGTGATTCTGATAGCGATCAAGGATTTACTCAACACATACTCTAAGACCACATTAACAATGCTCAGCGTGAGAAACAAGAGTAAATGAAAAGTTCATAAATGAATCACTTCATCACTGACATCCACTGTTGACACCAAACTGATACCAATTCTTACCAAACTGATACCAATTGTAGGAAATCTTCTTACCATATTCCAACATCTCTCTTTTGATTTTATCATGATCCTCAGCTATCGTGATATCTATTCTTGGATCGATCACTTCTAGCATCATTAGATTTAATATACTTCCCCTTTCTCATTGCTCTCCCCCTCTCACTACTCCACCTATCCGCTTCTCCACATATAATTCATGATTTATCAAATTTACACACTGTCTCCCCCTTGAAACATCACTATTTTCTCCACCTTTGTCAACAAACCCAAAGGTCACTCCTTTGCAGTCTATAACAGAGTTGAGAACACATATAAGCGCAGTAGGGGAACACACATCATACCTTGGGGAGAGGAGGTGTTGTTCCAAAACCACACTATTTCAAGTGCGGGGAGTCGACTGAACTCCCAGAGCCAATCGATGCCTCTCAAAAGCTTCCTTGGATAAGGCCTTTTTCAGAATGTCTGCAACCTATAGCTTTGTAGGCACATACTCCATCTTCACAATTCCATGCTCAACCTTCTCCTTGATGAAATGATATTTGATCTCAATGTGCTTGGTCCTTGAGTGATGGATGAGATTTTTTCTAAGAGTAATAGCACTTGAGTTATCGCACTGGATTCTGATCGGAGACTTCACTTCAACTCCCATATCTTCAAGCTCCTCTTTTATCCACAATAACTATGTGAATGCTTGAGTGGCCGTAATATACTCAACTTCCGCGGTGCTCAATGAAATGAAATCTTTCTTCTTTCTAAGACAAGAAATACACAATCTACCAATATAGAATGCACCACCTGACATTGATTTTCAATCATCCGCTGAACAGGCCCAGTCTGCATCAGTATATCTCAATAACTCTATCTGAGATTTGTCAGTATATGTCAAGCCGAAATCCACCGTGCCCTGGTTATACCGAAGTACTCTTTTCACTGCAATCATATGGATTTCCTTGGGATTACTTTGATATCTCAATGCTTGGCATGTGGAGAAATCAATATCAGGCCTTGTTGCGGTCAAGTACAGCAAGCTCCCAATAATTTTCATGTATTCAGTAATATTAACTACCTTTCCATCTTTATCTTTTGATAATTTCATCCGGGTAGCAACCAGAGTCTTCATCTCCTTGGAATTATCCATTCAAAACCTTCTCAGAACCTCCTTGGCGTATTTGGATTGAGAAATGAAAGTTCCATTACTTCCTTGTGTCACGTGTAAGCCATGGAAAAATGATAGCTCTCCAATCATTGACATTTCAAACTCATTTTTCATGAATTCAGAAAACTGTCTGCACTGAGCTTCATCTGATCCGCCAAAAATTATGTCATCGACATACACCAGCACCATCATCCTTTGATTTCTATCACTGGTGAAATAGAGATTGTAATCAACTCCTCCGTGCTAGAAACCATGATTCTTTAAGTACTAATCAAGCTTTGAGTACCACGCACATGGTGCTTGTTTCAGCCCATACAACGACTTCTTCAGCCTGCAAACTTTGTTCTCATCCTCATGAATGAGAAAACCATCTGGCTACTCAATATACACCTCCTCTTCCAGAACACAATTCAAGAATGCAAATTTGACATTCATTTGGAACACTTTGAACTTTCTTTGCACTGTTATGGCCAAAAATATTCTGATTGTCTCCAGCCTTGTAACCGGTGTAAATGTCTCATCATAATCTATTCCCTCTATCTGGGAGTATCCCTTGCACACTAGCCGTGCTTTGTTCCGAATAACTATGCCATATTCATTCATCTTGTTGAGATATACCCATTTAGTCCCAATGACATTAGTTTTTTCTGGGCTCGAAGCAATCTCACACGTCTGGTTCTTCTCAAATTGTTCAAGCTCTTCATTCACAGCCTGAACCCAGTTTTCATCTTCAGCTGAATCGGAAAAACATTTCAGCTCCACCTGAGATAAAAACAATGTTTGCTATAATGATTTCATTCTTCGAGTATGAACTGGAGCTGTCTAATCACCAATGATATTTTGCCTATCAATTTCAGCTCAACTCTTTGGCTTCCTTGTAGACATAGTCTTGACACATTCTTCTCCATCATCAGTATCTTCTTCTGAGTCAACCTATTCCACTTCTACTCCCGCTTTGTTTCTTACCTCATCACCACTTTCATCCAAAAACTGTACACTCGGTCGTTGAGCATTATGTTCATTTTAAACTATAGTGACATCATTGCTCTCAACAATTTTTCCCAGCCTTTTGTTGAAGCATTTATATTTGTTGATTTTCCCTAAGTATCCAAGGAATATCCCCTCATCTCCTCGTGACTCAAACTTCCTGTGATTTTATTTGTTGAGAATGAAACAATTACATCCAAAGATTCTAAAGTATTTCAACGTTGGATTATTTCCATTCCACATTTCATACAGAGTCTTCCCTTGCATCAGACACAACAGAGACCTGTTCAACATATGCAACGATGTCAAAATTTCTTCCTTCCAAAACTTCTTTGGTAGGTCCTTTTCAATAAGCATAGTTATGGCCATGTTGTTGATGATCCGATTTATCCTTTCAAAAACTCTATTCTATTGGGGAGTTCTCACTAATGAAACTTGATTCCTTATCCCTTGTTTCTCGATATATTCTTCCACATGACTGTTTGTGAATTCTCTAACATTATTAGTACGAAATTTCAAAATTTTCTGCCCAAGCATCCTTTCTGATTCCCTCAAATACTGCTTTATGCAACTGAACACCTCTGTATTATGGGTAATGAAAAATACACAGGCCATTATGCTATGATCATCAATGAAAATAACATAGTACCTTTTCCCATTTATAGCTCGTGGTGAGATAGGTCCACATACATCAGCATGCCCCAATTCAAGCACTCTAGTTGATTTATGTTCCTTTGGCCTGTATGTCTTTCTGATGATCTTCCCTTATTGGTAAGCATCACACGTATGAGTAAGATCACGTGATAGTTTGAGAATGTCTCTAGTAGCATCACACTTTACCAGTTATTCCATAGATGGTTGGCATAGATGACCAAGTCGCTTATGCCACAGCTGGTTTTCTTCCTCTCTGGATAAAAGGCATGTATCTTCTTCCCCACCTACATGGTAAAGATTTCCCTTTGTCCTATTTCCATGCAGAACAATTGATCCATATTTTCCTTTCACAACACACATCTTCTTGGTAAATCGGATAGAGTTCCCAGAGTCAAATAATTGACTAACACTGAACAAGTTATGGATAAGACCCTCTACCACCAAGACATCAACATGTCTCATTTCTTTATCCCCAAACATGGATTTACCTGAGCCAACAATCTTCAGGCCTTCATCGTTTCCAAATTTGACAACTCCTTCTTCGTCATATTTTATTCCTGTAACAAGATCCTTATTACTCGTCATGTGGGATGTGCAACCACTGTCATGGATCCACACACTAGATAGATTTGATGATTTAAGGGAAATCTCTACCACCACGACCTTCTCATTTTTCTTCTTCTTGGTCCATAGTTTTTCCTTCACACTCGGCATAGATTGAGGCTTCTATTCTTTCTCAGAGTATGATGGACCATATTAATCTTACAGAGCCGTAAATCTATTCTACATTTTTAACTCACCTGTTGGTTTATTGATCTGCTTCTTGCGTACATTTTTATTTTGCTTTGGCACATTTCTCTGAATGGTCGAAGTGCAGTACCTAGCCATGTGCCAAAATCCTCCGCACCAAAAATAGTGTCTTTAAAAATATGTTCTAGAAAACGGTTCTCTATTTGGCTGCCACTTCTGTTCTTGTTCCCTTATATATCTCTTGGCTATGGAACACACATACTGTGAGTGTCCCATCATCCCACAACAATAACACCTGATATAAGGTGCATTCCTTCGTGTTACTTCAGCACAACAATTTTACCCTTGGGATCCTTGAATATTCTGATTTTTCTTTGTTCCCAAATCAACCTTCAATTTTGGGATGGGTGAATGCGGTCTGACCTCAATTGTCACGGATTTTTGTTTCTGATTAAGCCCTGAAACAGCCTTAACATCTGAGCTCAATTGATACTTCTTCTCTGCTGAACTACTAGGATCTTCTTTCATCTTTTCAGTCTTCGTAACAACCTGCCTTCCCATGAATGCGTTAGGAATCAAAGGTTTTTCCTGGTCTCTGACTTTTCTCTACAAACCGACAACTTCCCCTTCAAGCCCTTCAATACGCTTGACATGATCTTTTAATTTTTCATTCAAGCCATAGATCTCCCTTTTCTGTTCTTTAATATTTATCTTATGCTCTTCCCCCTTTTCTATGCACTCTGGCCTTGATGACTTATGGTTTTATATTTCTTTTACAGACTCATACTTTTCATCTTCTTGCTGTTGCATGTAGAGTTTGGCATCATGTACCACCTTGTTGGCTTTCTTTGTTTTTCCTCTTCAAATATCTATCTCTTCAAGAGCTTCTTCTAATTCATCTTCTATGTCAACTCTACCTTCAATTTCTTCTTCTTCTTCAATAGCATCAGTTTCTTCCTTTTCTTGAGCACTACCGACAACATCCACCATTGTATTTTGTCGATGATATTTACAATTTTCAATCTCCTCAACCTCTTCATCCTCAGACTCATCTGAACTATATATTTCTTATGAAAGAAGATTCTTCTTCTTGATGAAATTTCTATTGAACTTTTTCTTCCATTTCACAAATTCTGAAGGCTTTTTCTTGGTAATTTCAACTTCGTCATAATCATTATCGTTATCTTAAAACATTTTGGCGCACCTTGCCACAAGATGACCAACCTCTCCACATCGAAAGCATGGTAGTGGAAGTTTCCCTTTAAACATTACTTTTCATCTTTTCAGATTTGAAGAAAGGAATGACATCACCTCTTCTTTCTCTTCTTGTTCCTGAGAATATTCAATGGTGAGCTTATTTATGGCCTTAAATGCCATCTCTTTGGATTTACCCTTTTCCATAGTCTCGTTATCATCATTCCTCATCTCATATGCAACCAAGGTACTGTGAAAATTGTCCAATCTCAGCTCTTTGGGATATTTATCTTCTAGTACTGAAACATTTGGATTGAACCAAGGTGGAAGCTTCCTCAAGATGCGATTTATGATCTTTATGTCTTCAATGACTTCACCATGTCCTCAGATATCTTCCACCACAATATTTACCCTGTCAAAGAATGAATCAATAGACTCATTTGGGTTCATCTTTATATCTTCATACTTATTCCATAAAACTTGCAGCTTTGCCTCTCTGACCTTTGTATCTCCTTCATATATATTCAATAGTTCTCCCACATGGAATGTGATGTTTTTCATGACATCACGTTTGTGTATATGGGATTGGAAAGGGCTCCCGTTAAGGCATTTATTGCTTTTGCATCAGCATCCAACTCTCTATACTCAGCTTCTGATAATGCACCACTATTAATATCAGCTGTGATACAATGCATAGCTGCTGAAAACACATCCATTCCCAAAGATCGGAAATAGTGTTGCATTCGATTCTTCCATATCTGAAATTAAATCCGTTGAAGATCGGAATCCCTTTATGATTATTGACATCCATTGAGAGAATAACAAATATCAATCTTTCCATCTGATACCAATTGTTAGGTCCACAAGGCTGAATACTCTGAGGGGGGGGGGGGTGATTCAGGGTATGAATAATTTAAAATTAAAGCCCGTTCTGATCTTGTTTCACTGTTAAGTGAAACACTCTTCTCTCTCTTTCCTATTGCACTGTATAAACAGAAAGTAAAGCAAGTATATGACACATAAATTTTACTTGGTTCACTGCTATGGGCTATGTCCAAGGATCATACACCGACAGGTTGCCGGTCGTAATCAATTCCACTAAACTTCACTAGCTATTGATTACAAGGTTAGGGCTAGATCATTTCTATGCCCAGGCTCACTTCCTTTACAATGTTTAGGGTGAGCACACTACTTTCCTAAGGGTCAGTCCCTGTTTCTCTCTCTATGGGTCACTACTGGTGGAGAGGATCACCTTCTTTCTCTTCCTTTGCTCACTACTCTGGAAGGAATCCACTCACAGTTTATAGACCTGTAGGTCTCTTCATTTGAATGAAAGAATGCATACTCTCTTGTATGTGGATGCTCTGTTGAAGTCCAACTTTCACCCGTAGATGAATCCCTCTTTGCACCGAAGGAATCAGGAAAACATCCAGCTTCCATGCAGCATAAAAATCACTACTGGAAATAATCCTTACTTGGCGCACAAGTCTATCTCGGCGCAAAAGTCACAACTGGCGCACAAGTCCACTGCACACACTTGCGTGGCACATGCCTCTTCAACTACCAATAATCGCACTTCTTCAAATCTGGCGTGCAAGTCCCACTTGCGTGACACACCACCACTTGCGCGATTACCACACCTGCGCGATGGGAGCTCTGATTTCTAAAAGTGTAGAACTCAGTTGAGAAATGAGGAGGGGTGGTCCAGTATTTATAGGCAATTTGACCACCCACCGCGATGGCGTGCAAGTCAACCCTCGGCGCACAAGTATCAGCACACATGTATCTTACCCTGCAAGTCACTTGTGCGACCCACTTCCAAACTTGTGAGAACCACTTTCCTTTGCCATATTTTGAGGTTCTGATCTTGAATAACAATAAGAGCGCAAGTTTCCAATCCTCCTAGGTACCGACACACAAGTCCTTTCTCTTGGCGCGCAATTCACCTGCACGACCAACTCAATACTTGCGCGACCCTTATCTATTTTTCATATTTTGATGATCTGATCTTGAAAAACATATGGTGCGCCAGTTTTCAAGCCATCATGTACAAGACACGCAAGTCCCTTTGCAAAAAAAAAAACATTTCTTCATTTGTCGATTTTCAGGCCCAAAAATTTGGAAAACACTGGAAAACGGTGCCACCATGTATCTATTCTTTTTATGATGCATCTAGATCATCCATTATTTTGTCAACATTCATTAATCAAACATATATTTTTGACCAAAAATCATAAACTCAACATTTCACAATTAAATCCCCTTTTTCAACAAATTTGTATGTCATGGTTTTCTTTTTCAAGAGTCACAGAACAATTGTCCACTTTGTTAACAAACACAATCACCTCAAAAATGCTTCAATGACACCTTGAGGGATTTTTTCCCAACATTAACATATAAGAAAATTCCAAATAAATACTATGAATGGTGTTCATGTTGATTTTGAGCTAAAACTCTTTGTTGTTTGGAGTGATTTATTATAAGACTTAAAGTATCGAAGACACATTTTGACATTAAAGGAAATAATTTTCCAAAGCTTCTAGAACTAGTCTATAAAGAGGAATGTGAACTATTTCATGTAAAAGATAGAAATAAATTCATATAATTTATAATATTCATTTAATAGGTATATATAATATAATAGTGAATTAAATAATGAGTCAAAGAAGATGTTAAAAGATACTTTATGAAGGTAAGTCGAAGAATATATTAACCAAGAATTCTTCTATCGTTAAAATATATAGTTGATTTATTAATAATCTAACACTTATCAAAATTACACCCATGATGTTAGAAACATAATGATTGGCGATGAGTCTATTTTCCAAGAATATTGTTAGCATAAAACTCAAGAGGGGGGAACTGAATTCCTAAAATTTTCTTTATAGAAAACCAACCTATTTAGGTATGTTAGATCAAATATTTTTCCTTATTATGAAATGGGTTTAGAAATATACTAACTAAAATGAAATAGATTTAACAAGTAATATTTATAGTGGTTCGGGGAACAAATATCCCCTAGTCCATTTCGACAACCCTCCACTCCACATGTTTTGTAATTTTCACTATAACAACCCTTTTACAGGGGCCCCCAGCGTAGTAGAAGCACCCATGACATAATTAAAATATATAAGAGATTTCGAAAAGTATCTACATCTAAAATACTTATCCTTTGTCTCATCACACAAACTTATAATTAGTTTAAACAGAATGGAATGAATAATTATTTTTTGAAATTATGATTGAAGCTCAAAGTTGTAATATGCAACTGATAACAATGGAAGATACATCCTATGAAAATGAGAGTCTTAAAGGTACTAATAATAATGGTTTTTAGTATAAACGATTAATTTTTTATCACATCACAAGAATTTGTGTTTGATATTATATACATACCGGCATTCAAAGTATTCATATGTATGTGAATTATACTAATACCTTAAATCTATCTATATAAATGTTTCAACTAACTTTTCATTATTTATATATTATATTTGAACATAAAATATACGAGATAATCATAATGGTCAACTGAGTAATTCATTGAGAATTTGATAAGACAAGATTTTAAGATAATGTGTACATTCCTTCTAAAAATATAAATTGATTTTATAGCAGTGGTGCCAAAAAACTTCTTGTTATTTGGATATTTCTATTCATAGAAATGAGATATAATGTACATATCAACCTTTCCTTAAATGGATACTCCTATATCTGATAAATTCTAAAATAATGAAATGACTTATCATGAGATTATCAAAGTAATCATGATATTTTACATATTAGTTAGATATTCATGGGATATTTAATTGACAATACTGCTCATCATAGGGTAACCTCTAGAAAGACTAAGTAAGAAAAATAAAGTCTTCAAACTAAAATGTGTGTTAGAAAAATAGGCTTCAACATTTCACAAGATAAATATTAATCATAAGATAAATATGTCCTTGTGATGTGATAATTATACTTCCTAATTTATTATGTATTTTTTAAGACAATATTTTATGACTATCCTTTTCAAAAGATAACATATTCTCTAAACTTTATTCTGTTTGAGAAAACTGACTTTGAGTATGTGGAAACTCAATTATTCTATTCATACAATTCTGTCTAACATACTATGATAAACTGTTAATATGTAATTTTCTAATTCTTATTAAATGGAATAAAATATTCAATTCTAAAAAGATAAAATACTTTTTTTGTAAAATAAATACTTCACAAATTAGAAGATAATAACTTAGAGAGCCATCATAAGATAAATTCTATTTCTAAATGTAATCTAAAACACTTAATACAAACTTATTATAATAAAAATAAGGATTTTCTTAATCATCATAAGACATAAAAAAAGATATATGTTGGATCAATATATGTATTTACAAGAATATCCCTCTTTTTTATGATTAAAAAACCCATAAAACTGATTTTTTTCTGTTCAAAAAAGAGATTTAAGATATTTTTTTAATTTTGAAAAAAATTTAAACCATATATTCTTCCCTTTTCTTGTACCCTTTTTAAATAATCCCCCCCTATGAAATAGAAAATTTTAATTTTTTGTACACAAATTTTCTTCTCCATAAAATAACAATTTTAACACTTTAATTTTTTGTAATCTATTTTTCTTCAACCAACATTTTATAATATAAAAAATAATTATAATAAAGGAATAAAACCAATGTTACACATGAAAAATAATAAATTGAAATTGATACTAATTATGAATAGAATTTTTAATCACGTTGTGTTGAAAAATTAGGAGAGATCATTAAACGATACTCAAATATAATCATGAACAATGAAAGGATAGCAAGGACATAATATATTGACTATAAATAATAAACAAACACTATAAAATAAAAGGGAAAGGTATCATAAGACAAGAATAATGAATAAATAATAAAAAATAAGATAGAATCATATTAAAAGAAACTTAAGTATGAAAAAGAAATGGATTAAAAGCATGAATACTAATAATTTAGATAAAAATAACCATTCAAATGTTTAAAAACACAACATAACAAATCATGATTCAAAGGTTTACAAAAAAAATAAAATTTTTAATTCCATTTAATCAAACACAAAAAATATGAATGTTTAAAAATCATTCCACTTGAAATAACTTTCCAGTGGTGTCTTTTTTAACGATAAGAGTTAGACCACATGTAGAGAGTATAAATATATAGAAGCATAAGCCATGTCTCCAACAACATCTCCCAATGTATGTAAGTATCATCCAAGACAAGATCTAACACTTTTGGAGATCCCTATAAATATGGAATCGATGTTGGGAACAACTTTATCTGCTATATCTATATAAAAATTATCTATAGGTAAAAAAGATAGTTTAGTGGGAGGTTTAGGTAAAGGTAAAGAAACATGTTTTTTCAAAGATGATATTCTATATTTAATAAATGTCAGCTATGTCAATGATATCCCCTAACCTCTAATAAGTACAAGCATGATGAAAAACTATAGAAGGTCCTGGATTATGTCTCCCTCCCATAAAAAATTAAGCATCAACGTATAAATTGATTCATTTTACCACACTGTATTTAAAATAATCCAGGATAGTAATAAATTCATTCCAAAATTTTAGAGATATATTTCCTTTAAAATAATATATATCTCCATTAATTGAAAAACCATTAATCAACATAATTAATTATTAAAACTTATTATCTATCATTTTCACTAGATGATCAAAAGAGATGATTTTATTTCCTTTCATAGAGGTATGAGATTGTTTCTTATCAATAAATCCATCTCCATCATCTTCATATTCTTCTCTAAATTATTATTACTTAAAATTACCAACAAATACCTAAAGAAAGTCTTAAAATTTTACTATATAACCTAGAAACTATTTTCTTGTGAACCAAACATTATTTTTAAGCCATATATAATGAAAGTTACATCCTTATTCACTTCAAATGAAACATTTGGAACTTGTAGAAGATTTTCTTCCCACAAATATGATATCCCATTCTAGGTTGATTAAATAGTGTATGATATTCTTATTGGAAAATTTAGATCCATATTACATCAGTATCATTTCTTTCTTAATATTTATAATGATTTCCTTTAAGTGTTATTGACATTACATTGAATCTATTAAAGAGTTTAATGTGACTATTTCTCGAGACAGACCTTTTAAATTTGAAACTACATCAATTTGACATGTGAATTCCCTAAAATATTGAGACAAACATTTTTATAGAAGTGACTGAGTGAACAAATTAATTTTAGTTACATCATCCTTGGAAACAAAAATCTCATTAAGATTCATAATATCATTTCTAGATTCAACTAACTAGGATTTCATAGATTCCACTTCTATTACAAACTTATAGTAGATCTCTTGTGCTCTTTTAATAGAAACTATACTAAATTCTAGGGATCCATAATTTTTGTGGTATTTATGGATAGAATATTATCTTTACTTTTGAACTTCTACATTTTACCACCAAATTTTTCACTTTATAAAGAAAGAGTTTTTATAAAATAGAAATTTTAGTAACTCAATTCACCCCTCTTGATTTTTCAGCAAGCCATATTCTGGGAAAACATAATCATATATGTATTTGGAGTCTTCATTTATTCCTTTAAATACATACAATTAAAATAAATGTTTTAACACTTCACCTCATTCCAATTAAAATAAAAATAGATATCATAGAATTTATAATATGAAATAAATTCATATCTCTCAAATCTATGTGTTTATATGAAATGTGTATGTTATGTCTATGTCATAAAATATACTTTCTTCAAGATAAAAACAAATTTAATATTAGTTAACTATCCTAATGTTTCTATGTATATTACATAAATCTTCAAGAAAAAAAGTTATTGTCATGTGAATGATAATATTTATATAAAAGTTTGAACATCCCTATTGGAGATAGTAAGATAATGATATACATGAATAATTTTAAATTTTGAGATGAACAAGTATTTTTAATAGGAACATGTTCCACATGTTCTCATTGAAAAGGAATATTAAGATGATAAAAAATATGTAAGAATGATAAAACAAAAGATAAATGGTTTTATAATCACCAGTTTGGTGATATATTATTAAGTGAGAATATTGAATTTTTATTCTATAAAAAATAATCAAGAGGATAATAAAATAAAAATGGAAGATGGTTATGAGTTAAAAAAATCATATAAAAAATAATTCTATACTTTTCAAATTTCAATAGTTAATGAAACTCCCACTAGTTATAAATGGGTATTCAAGGGAGAGAAAATCATGGATAGTAAAGTGATTAACTATTTATAAATATTGGTTTTAGAAGTCTTTAAATCAATTAATTTTTTGACTCTGTCAAATTATTTTCAACTATAGAGATTATGAAATCCATATAGATTTAGATTTTCATAATATATTAACATGATAATTATATTTTGATGGTTTATATAAAAACAATGAAGTTATAAAAAATATATTTTAGATATAATTAGAGAATGACAGAGAAATATATTCCCTTGTGTGCTTCACATCCATGTGTTTTCTTTCTGTTGTGAGCGTTCTTTACAAAATAATGGGCTACTAGGACCTTCTGGTGACATATTTAAATATGGATTGGTTGAGAGAATATATGTTTATATTATCTCTTAATGGGTTTTATTACATATTTTGGTATACTATTACATATTTAAATGTATTCATGAAATAATTCCCTATAATAATATAGGCCACCTTGGTCATGAGAGTGATCAACAATTTTTATGAATCAATATGAACTTCTGTATCTAGTATAGGTTATCCAATTTTCCCTTATTAGTTATTTATAATATGGTTTATATTAATAGGGTTGGGAACTCTAGAATTTGTCAACTTCCACCGAGGGCATATGTATTCTATATTTTGGAACATTCCTATGAGAGGGGATTCCCATGTACCCCTCTGAAGGGAATTTGAACCCATGTAGTTTGGAGTAGCTTAATGAGAAATATCATACTGTTTAATGTAGTGTTATAAGAACCATTGAGGTGATTTTTAGGGGAATGTAACTATGAACAAATTATGTAACTTTTATGTTTTGTTTCCAAGACCAAATATAGTTCCCTTTATGGTCATGCATACTTGTTCAAATACGTGGCTTATAAGTTCTTGAAACCTTGTCAATGATGGCTTATAGTTTGAGTATTTGAAACTAGGATCCATTTTAAATAGTTTAACATCATAAAAAATCAACAATATGAAATGAAATTTAAAGTAATCAAACTTTTAATAATAGGTGAATGTGACCTAGAAAAGGTTGGTGTGGGACATATACCCGAGAAAAACATTTCTGGTTCAGCCTAAAAGATAACTCTTGTGGCGGTAAGTCTTGAGATTAAGCTTATAAGGATGCCCATAAAATTTATAGATTAGGGATGGTTCACAGGTATGAATTTAATAATTATAACATTTTTAGGGCTCACAACTTGTTTGAGGGCCATATAAATTTATTTCTCATTGAATGGAATCAATAACACTAACCAGATGGTTGAAATCAATGAATACATGTTTGTGGAACCCAAAACAAGCATCTTTATCTAGGGAGGGTTTCACTAGTAGCCCAATCAAAATACCCCTCATTAGCAAGGGAGTACATGATTCTTAACACCCTATGGGTAATTTTAGTAGGGGATAAAAATAATAGGAAGGTATCACATGGGATTCCATATCCTTATTATAATAGGAATAAAAGAGATAAAGGGAGAACTCATGTATGTAAGACCAATTCAATCATTTTAGGAGTTCATAGTGGTGGACTAAATAGAGTTAACTTAATATTGGTTTGGTTTGTGATTTTGAGAATTAAAAAAATCCTTTTGAGTCATTTTTTCCCAATTAGAGGACCTAAGTGAATGGATGTTATATGTGGGATTCATGTTGGCTATTTATTGGTAATAAGGAAAATGACACACTAGTATGGATTCCGTGGTGAACTTTCATCCTAGTAGGAGACCTTTGAAAACTGTTTCCCTATTGTTAGATCTGGTAGAAATGTATCCCAAGTATGGGACCTAGGGGATATGTCCCCTCAGTATGAGTTTCTTGGGAATGTGGTTCCTCTTAATGGGTGGATTGGGTGAGTGGTTGACAGATATGTGTGGATTGGGAAAATTTGATCACTAGTATGGGTGGTATGGGAAAAGTGGTGTCCTTTTGTGTACCTTTGGTCGATGTTTATTTTTCTTAATACCAAAGATGAATATATGATGTTTTTTTAAGGATTAATATTTAAATATTTAGATGATGAAATTACCTTACATTTCCATTATTTTCACTGGGGTTTTACATATAGAGTCACCTAAAGGGGAAATTGAATACTTGATAGAGTGTGGAAGTTGTTTGGATTATCTCTATATATTATGTCCCCAAAGGAAAATAATGAGGTATATTTGTAAGGAAATATAGTATAAGGTATGAATTTGAGGAGATCACTTCCCACACATACATCTCATTCCATGGTAGGGTGAGAAAGTCATATATATAGATTTTTTTGTGGAAGATGGGTTTTCAAGTGATTCAAAAAAAGGCACATGAGAATGGGATTACAATTACAGAATTTGTGAATGGTATATCTATTATGTAAAGAAATAATGACAAAAATACCTATGTCTGGGGAAGTGAGAGAGGGGACCAGGGTGTGGAAGTAGGGTGTGTGAGAGGAACTTGGGAACTATCTGATTATCTTTTCACAAAAAGATATTATCCTTCAAACTAAATTCTTGAAACATATAAAAATGGAAAGATAGAAAATTCTGCCAAATAATGAGAAAAGATTTTCACAAATAGGATCAAATTTTGAGGTAAATATAAATTTGGATAGAATGTTTTATTAAATAAGTGTGCATATGTTCAAGTTGGGGTTAATGGATTATGATGTGTTAATTGAGTGCATGATGTATGTCGTTAGTTGGGAACTTAAGGTGTATTAAAATATATAAATAAGAGCACCAATTTCTCTTTAGGTATTACTTGACATATAAAAAATATTAATATTGTACTCTCACTTTTCTCTTAATTAACATGCTCTACTCACTATGATTTTGAGTGATATACATTCAATTTCTTTAGAATTATCATGATATTTAATATGTGATATATTCTATGAACTATCATATGGGAACACCTAGCTTGGTACATACTATTTTAGGGTGCACCATTACACCCTCACATGGGAGAAAACACATCGGTGAGGGGATCTGAGAAAGGTGACTTGGGTGATTCAATCTAGGAGAAATTTTGTGCTTTAAATTTTTTTCCCAATTATCTTTATGATCAAATAATTTTATCTCATAATGTGATTTTATATTTAATAATTAAATATATAAATTAAAATTTTTCTATTTTCTATTAAAAGAAAATAAACCATCATTCAAACACTATTTTGGACACTGAAGCATATACCCACATTGAGCATCTAATCGAAGACACTAAATAAGGAAAAGCTAGGAAATTTAAGACACATATATCATCACTTGTGATAGGAAAGTAGGTGCACTGATAAACATTTACAAAACAAATGTTTCTCCTACTATGTGAACATGGACTACAGATTGACTTCAATTATTTAAATCCATAAGATAATCTTCCAGAATCGTGGTTCATTTACAATGAAACTTTGGGAAGAGAGAATATACTTCCAAGTGGATAATATATCAATGGTAGTGATACTATCCTTACTTTTTTTTTTCATCCTTTTAGGAAAAACTCAAAAAATATTGGATTTATATCCAAGTCCTAGAAACATTGATATTTATCTACCTTATGCTAAATAGTTTATGACTAAATTCAAAGCCATAATGGGGATAGGGACATATTCCCCATATGTGGTATCAAACCTAAATGGAAGTAATACTAGGTCCAATTCACATGAACTAAGTTTAAATATTGAATAAAATTATTGGTGATCTATGACATGGTCTGAATATCATAGATATATGTCCATAGGTGATTCAATCTCATTCTATATTTACTGAGTCATGAGAGTCCATAGATTAACCCATTTTGTTTGATATATTAAAAATTGTGAAAAATATGGGATGTATATAAGGTAATTAAGCTATGAATCCTTAGGTCTATGTATGATGAGTTTTTTCTCCCAATGTATATCTGGGGAGATACCAAGAAAACACCATCATTGGCTCAAGGAATATAGAAGGAACTAATAAATGATATGGGTAAGGAGACCCATTCATGGATGTATTTTTGTTTAGATAGAGGAATAATGATATATTTGGTGCCACATAAAGAAGCTATAACCTCAAAATCTCTAATTAGGTGTTCTTATATATAGAAAAAGGGATTCTAGTACACATATTGGATTCAGCTAGAAAGAGGGTAATATGAGGAGTGATGATACGATGTCAATCTAGATATATACTCCAAAACACCTCTTGAATTAATTCTCACTGGGTGGGTCAGTGGATATATGCTCCTAGAATATGGCTCACACAAAATCACAAGTCTGAGTGCTTTTAGGATGCCGACTAGGTTGGAATAAGGGAGGACTTTTGTCTTGAAAATACCGGGGATAACCAATATCGACTAGTGTTTTCAATATATATTCATTGAAAATTATATATTTATTTTCGAAAGACTATTTTGAGTAACATTTTTCTTGATAGAAACACATTTTTGCTGTAATAAGCACTAATGTAAAGTTAACATCTCTAGATGTAGATTCATATTATTCGTTCAAGATATTTCTAGTATTAAACCACTATTATTGAAGGATTATAAGGATCCAAATCTCCCGATTCTACACACAAAGTTTAATTTTATTCCATTAATAAATCCCACCATTCATGTAATCCCAAATTATTTCCTTAGTTTCTATGAATTAAAATCATATTAAATATTCATAGGATACTACATCTTATTATCCTGAATTAATTATGACATCAACTATGAGTCCCATGCACCATATTTAATTGAATGAAACTTCGGTGGTAACAAAATTAAGTGGTAGTGAGTAACAACGTTTTTCTATATTTTTACCCTTAAAAATTTTATAATAATTATTTCAAATCTAGTTTTCAAGTCATCATGATGTGTCAGGTTTCATGTATCCTTGATATCAATATATTAAAAATATTAAATATATTTAATTTCATTAATGCATAATTATTGGGATAATGGATTTAACATTGAATAAGATATTGAGAAGGGAAATATACACCTCTATTTAATTCTTATTGTATGATTTACCATAATCATGATGTCCATTTTGTTAGCATTGGGTTTCAGAATAATGTGTAGATGCGGGTAAAGAAAAAAAATTAAATTTATTTAATTAATTGAGTTTTTTAATTACCGTTAACCCATTAATAATCATATAAAATTATATCTATAGTTATTATATATGTTTCTGTACACAACCCTGTAGGATTTAAAGAGATCTAAAAGAGATCCTTGGTGGAGAATACATTGATATATGATCTAATATTAATGAATTAGTGACAAATGGAAAGAACTCATCGATGAAATCCCTTGTGAACATATTCTTATCATATTATCAATCAATACTTAATGCATTATGTTTGTTTTTTTAGGTTTTATCCCCATATTTTTAGTTGTAAACAAGGTATAGTACTAATGTAGTATCATGTTTTTTATATATTTACAATTTTTCACATTTACAATATGTTATTTTATTGTGTTTTTGAGATGTTAGTGGTTGTTCATGCATACTATTTTAGATATTTTCTGTATTAAATTACTATGGTGTTTATGGAGATATATGTATGTAATGATAAATAAAGGTAAGGACTCCCATACTTGTGTGATATTCATACTCAGTGCTAGTCACTATCCTCCAACCTATTAGAGCTAGGTTGGGGTGTCACACTCAGCTTACCACTAGCATGTAAGGCCCCAGTGGGTGAGGTAATGTCATAGTGGTGTAAAATCCTTATTTAACTTTGACAATGTTTGTAGATAGAGTAGCTGTGAGGACTGGTTTGGGATTTAGGGAAATAGTTTTTAAGGGAATAAATTTTATATCTCGATTCAGGGACCCCCTGATATGGTGTCGGGGAAATCATATCTATACACTAGGACTATAAGAACATGCTTTTTGACTTAGTATAATGATGCACTAGTTAAAAGTAAAAAAGGTAAATAAATTATATAGGATTGGTTTGTGGTTTACAAGTTCATATCTATTTATATCCTCATATACTCTCTATTTTACTGGTATATCTTGATTTTTTTAGATTCCCTTATGAGAAAAAAATCCAGGATTGTATGAAAGGATTTTTTTAATTATTATCTTAGAAATCGAGGCCTCATTTATAGGGTTAGTTCAAAAATAGTTCCCTTTAGGTTGACATTGAGAAATACTTCCACCCATGGATTAGGGCACATACTAACCCCTAGTAGAATATGCTAATGTTATTCCTTACACTAGGAAGAAAATAGTTAACTTTGTAAATAATGATTATATTCATAGTCTGACTATGCTCTTTGGGAACTAGAGAGAGAGGCCTCCCAAATTACAAGGTAAAGTGGACCCTCAAGCAGTAGGGGGCCAGCTTGAGATGGTTTCTTGAGTATTCAGTGTTGTTCAAACCCTTAAAAACTAGTTGTTGGTAATTTCTTATAGTCTTCTAAAAAAAAAATTTACAGATCATGGTGTCATATATTGAGGATTATGTGACTCTCCCTCAGGCGATGTTTGTGTGCCTTTTTATAGAAGATTTTTCCAACGGACGTTGGGAGTGGTTCACATTTAGGAGGTCCTTGAGAAATAGTAGGGGATTAAGTCAGTACCAAATTATGAATAGAGGTTTACTAAGATTACATGATACTATTTTGATATGTTTTATGATAATTAATTTATATCATGTATATATTAATGGGATATTTATATAGATTTTTGTGCTAGGATTGTGACATTTTTTATTCCCCACTATGCTGGGGAGCAAGAGAGGGCCATGATAGTGGTTAATTTATTTGTAGAGAATCTAATGTTAGTAGGCATCATTAGTGGTCACCCATGAGATTATACCTAAGAAATAGTTCAACTATATAGGATTTTCGGACCTAAGGGTTGTCTTTGTCCAAACGATTCGTATCTCAGGATTCCCATTGGGGATCTAGTTACTTAGGGGAAATAAATTTATTCACTTATGAAGAGTGATGTCATATTTTGTGGGATTTCTAGACCCACCATTTAGTATTATATGGTGATGATTTGGGAAAACACCTCATCAAAGGTAGAGAAATGATCATGGACCTTGTAGGGGCAGTTAGAGAGAAGAGAGGTTCTTATAGAAGAAAAGTTGGATGGGAAACATGATTCTTTTTTGTTTAGAGTGAAAATCTCAATATGGTGGGGGTGGTGGAGAACACATTTTTAAATATTAAATTGATAAATATACAATGAAAATTAAAAATGAAATTATTTCAATGTGATAAAAAAATATTTATAGATTAATGATAGATACGATTCGTATAATAAATTTAATTTAAATGTTAAATAAGTGTGTAAATTGAAAAAAGAGGATGAATTGAATTTATGTAACTTATTAATATTGATATTATAATGATTTAATGTGAAAATACAATGTGATAGTGAACATAAATTGAAATGTAGTTCAAAAATAGTACACTAGGTTCCTCTGTGTCTCCAATAATCAATTAGAGTGATATATCATATTAAGATCTTCTACAGGTTTCAATGCAAACCAAAGAACCACTTCCCTTGGTTATTATAGAATCCAAAGAACAATACTCCATTAATTCTAATTGAAAACCAAGAAGAAATTCCTCTTCCTTTCAACGACTATGACTGTAAACCCATTTATGAAGACTTCTGACTTTTCAAGTTGTAAGAACCCATTCCTCAATTTGTAGTTGTGAGAACCTTTGAAAAGATGAGGTGATAACAAATATTTTATTATAAGAAATACTTTACATTTATCATCTATTATCTCTCTATAAATATTTATACCATGAAGAGAGAGTTAAAGACAAAGGAGAGAGACTTCTATATTTATAAAATAAAAATGGATCTTTGAGAGTAGGGTTTGGATATCACTAAAGATTCACCATTGATTTAATCAAAGTGTTGTTTTATAAAATATTGTTGTGATCCAAGATCCGAATGCCTCTATTTATAGTTTTTAATGGGACTAGTAACCTTTTGGAATTCAATAGTGGAAATGTATTCAAATAATACCATCATATATGTATAATTCCATACAATCAATATACTATTAGAATAGAAAATTTGATTCCACCAGATACCTAATTGAATTTACCAAGTAGCCAGTGGACCACCTAAATACCAATAATTTTGTAAAACCTCCACTATTTAGCTAGTGATCATCTACCGGGTAGCCGGTGGGAATCATGGAGGTGGGTGAACTTCTTCCTTCACCACATTCAGGCTGGGGGAGGGGGTATTATTTAGATTATAAGGCCTGTAATCATGGAATAGGCTAACTGATGCTATAAAAACATAGAATTTTCACACCTGGATATGATATATTTTTATATAAATATTAATTAAATTAAAAAAACATACCCAAGTATCATAATAGCTTAGTGGATTTGGAATCCTGGGAATAAATATTCTAATCTGGCCAAAATCTTCAATGTTTCCCCCAAGGATTATCCCATTTAGTAATCCCACCTAAAAATGTACTTTATAACATGGGGAAAAGAAAACATAATAAAGGGGTGAACTCAGATGCTCAATGATGTTCAATAATAGAGATATCAATCATAAAAGAAGCATGAGGTCATAATAAAATGAACATAACATTTTAAAATTATACCTTTCATATAAAAGGTCATAATATTTATTCATGGGGAAAATTATAAAAGTTCATAAGATAAAGATCCTAAAATAATCGAATAACATAATACATAGAAGGGTAATATTGACACGAAACAGGAAATTTTGGCATACAAAAAAACATATAACATTATGAAATTGTATAAATAGAAATATGTTCTCTAATTATGTTATGGAAATTAAAACAATACATTTTATAAAACTTATGGACATGAAATTTGGTCCATTCATAATCTTATAGAAAATGAAATCTAGGAACACACACAGAATTACAAACAAGAAATTAGGTTCCACACAACATATCTACCTCATGATATATCTATATTTACCATATGCATTAGAGGTATATATAGGTTACAACCATTAAATAATAAATACCATAAATATGTGTTCCATAAGAGCATAAGTCATTCATCAAATTGGAAGTCATGTAAGGAAACAAGTTTCATAAACATTTCTTCATAACATAAATCATGGAAAGAAATGAGTTCCATAAAAATCATGACATGTTAAATAGAAAAAAACTACAAAAATAATAAGGGTAGTATCCCTTAATATTATCCCCATAAAAGTAGAATTAACATAAAATAATCTTACCATATATGGAAAATTATTTTTAAATATCACTTTAAATAAATCATGGAAAAATAGCACTTCTATTTTAAAATATTTTTTTAAAGAGCCTATAAATTATAAAGGGAAATTTTTTAATTTAAAATAAACCTAAGAGACTTTGAGGTAAGATTATAGTACTTAAAGAATAATTACTCTAGAAAATTCAATTAATGTTTTATATGTAAAAAAACCAGTCCTTTGACACTTTTGTAATAAAAAATCATAAAGTACCTTTTCATAAAATGAAAATAAGATTCCCTTTAAAACATTTTTTATAAAGTAAAAAAATCATAGAACTAAATTTAAAGAATCATTGAAGAATATTAAAAATATTTTTGAAAAATATTTGGGAAAACATGGACATGTAGGATAAATATTCCCCATCATATACATAAACATAAACAATCACAGAAAATAATGACATTGGGAAATAAAACCATACCACTTTGTGATTGGAAAATCATATTCCACATCAAATAAATAAAATTATAAAGATTTTGAAACAACATATTCTTAATAATAATAATAATAAAATATATTCTCTTCTGTATAGGCAAGATACAAAAAAAAGTAGTGTATAAGGCATGTGTCCGAGAGAAATTAAATTTAGACAAAAATCCCTTACATTAAGACTTTAGTTCCTTCACACACATACAGAAATCCTATATAATAAATATAAATTTATTAAAAATATTCCATGGAACTATATTAATATATATAACACAATATATTATTTAATTATTACTATATATTATTGTATTATTATCAATTCCATGTAAAAATTACATTTCAGGTTATAACGACTTTGTTTTTCAAACATGTTTTGAATTTTTATTCTTGTTCATCTTTCTTATATTAGAATTAAATAATCTAAAAAATATATAAATGATTTTAATATCATATATATTCATTATATTTGTTTTTTTGGTGATTAAAAAAATTTATTATTAGAAAATAAAATATAATGTTCATAGAGATTGTAGGTCGTACATACACATGACAACTATTTTTAGTTTTCTGGATTAAAGAAATAAATTATATGATATATTATCATTATAGAATAATTTTTATATATTATATATTACATATTTTTATTTAATATATAATTAATACATTCCATTTAAAACTTGAATGAATCACAATGATTCTATTGGTGGTAGTCCGCCGTAGACATGAACGATATTACTGTATTCCCAAAAAATTGTAAGCATGAAGATATATTAGGATATAATATTACCAGATCAAAATAAAATCATAAAAATAATCTTTATAAAATATAAACTATTAATATATAATTATTACAAACCGTTAAGTTGTAATGGAATAACGAAGGACATTGGTTTGCGAGGCGGTAGTCCGCCTTACACACAAACGATGCTTGCTCATCCCATTTGATGGTATTGTGTTATGTTATAGGTCATAAAATTAACATAAAAATATCATTATATAGAATATACTATGTTTATTATATACAAATGATAAAAAATAATTAAATCGGTTTATGGATGAAATAAAACAAAAAATGTTCGTTGACGAATATTACCTATTCTTGAGGAATTTCCTTTTGGTTTATAGGATGAAGGGAGATGATTTAGGAGAATATATTATGATATTTTGACCAACAAAATAGTTTATTATGTGTGAATGAAAGAAGAATAGGATTCCATTTATAAGATAGGGGAGGGGAACTCGTGGAAATTCTCAAAATATTAAATTAATATAAATTACATTTCAATTCCAAAATGCTCAAAACATTTTTACCTCAAATATAGAATGATTATGGGTCTAAATAAATTCACAGAATTTAAGTTAAACCTATTTATCTATTTTATAATGCTTATATTTAGGTTTTAACACTTATTTAACCCCTTTTATTATTTAAATGACAAGATTGATCTTTTACTCTTTGAGGGATAATATTTTTACTATAAAACACCAAAGAAACCATAATTGAATCTTGGATGAAATTATAAAGCTTATAAAAATAATATTTATTAATTTTATATTTTAATTAATTTTATGTCATTTAATAAAATACTATTTAATTTAAAATATCAATAATTTCAATTTTGACACTATTCATCCCTTTGACTTTTGCAAAATATCTGTACAACAAGATATATTCAAAAAAATCCTTTAAAAAATCAATAATATGTGAAATTAATCTAAAAAATGTTTTAATGTCATTAGTTATCTAAAAATATTTTTATTTTAATAATTTCAATATCATTTATTTGATATTTCTATTAGTAATATATATACTATATCACAATTGTGAAAGCATTTAAGATAAACGTTTCTTCAATTAAAATTATAAATAAATTTAAATGATTAATATAAATATTTTAAATTTTAAAATACTATTTATAGTGGAAGATATCTTCTGGAAGACCACATATTAAAAATGTTATACTTATTAATAAATTTAGTCTGATAAGTTTTACTTTTCTTAAAATAAAACTGTATAAGGAAATTAAGGATGCCCAGGTGGCTTCAATAGGCCATAAATTCAGTCCAAGGTTGAATTTTGTCAAAATTAACTCATCATATAAAACAATAATAAGTTATAGGGTAATTATTTAATATTAATAATACTAGTTTTACCATTATTTTCTCGATTTACCCTTAACGGTGATAATAAAATGACTAAGTTTACTATTCTTATTATCCAATAATAAAGAGAAAATTATTCCTAAATTTGAACCATCAGATTCGAAATATGGAATCAATTTTTCAAAATTTAAAACATATAAGTGGGGAAAAGTAGTAGAAAATTATTCCCACAGACAAGGTGAGAAATAATGTTTTTAATGTGAAAATCTTCAAACGTTTGAAATGCTTTTATATCCAAATTAAAAATTAAAAATATTATAATGATATAAATTGTATTAATAGATGTATAATTGAAATAATTTTAATGTAAAACCAATTTAACATAAAAATTAACATTAAAATTATTTAGATGAAAATTATATTTTCATTTAAAACGCATTATTTATTACTATTCATCAAGAAATAAAATTATCAAATAAATAAAAAAAATCCAATTTTGTTTGATATTAATAATTACAAAATGATATTTATTTTTTAAAATAAAATTTATAAATGTGTAAATATATAGTTTTAAAGAAAGGGCTCTATTAAAATACTGTGAAAATATTTTTTAGAAAAAAATAGTTTTTCAACATAAACCTATATTTATTTTAATATCATGTATAAAAAACAGAAAGGGTGAATTTTAAAAATTATATTGAATATATAATATATATTTTATTAATATAATCCAACAAGAGTTATTTTTTTATTTTATTTGTATAAACCAAACTTGTTCACATTCAAATAGTTTTCAGAAAACTATTTACTTTTATTTTCAAAAGAGTTTTATTTTTATATATAATAAATTATTCACCAAATAATTAATTATATAAACATGTGTAAACCATATTTTTTTAATTTTTTTAATCGTTTTCATACCATCTGTAATAACAGTTTGTTTTTAATTCTATTTTTTAAATAATTATAATAATAAAATGTCATTTTGTAGAAACATAATGTTGCGTGTAACAGAATATATACCGGTGTTTCATGTTGTGCAACCTTTACATTGTGAAATTTACAATGAAATATTAACATGATTTTTGACTCAAATAAATAAATTAAATAATTCAAAATAATTTAATATATATTTCATAAAAATATCAGGGAGTTAAATTTCACTCCAATCGAATGAATATTGATCTCAAAAATAATCTCGATTATAAGATTTTTAGTAATTTATATTTCACTTATAGACACCCACATCATAAAAATGAATAATACAACTTTTCATAAAAAATAAAAGAAAGAAACATAATGGAATCTTAAAGTGACACATAACATGGTTTCCACATAAGAAAAACATTAAGTGACAGATTTTAAAGGGAAAAATAATCCCTAAGAACTAATAGAGAGTGATAGAGAACATGGTCAATATTAGGATAAATCATAATATTAATAGGCCTAAAAAATTTCAATTATATAATCATAAAATGATGATAAAAGGAAAAAATTTATTTAAAAATCCTTTGAAAAGATATACTTAGTTTATTTTATTTCATAAGTACAATGTCACTCTTTGGTTGTACCAAGATCAATTTATGCATTATATTTTACTCTATTAAAGGAATATAAAAATTTTAAGGACTAAAGAACAAGTAGATCATAAGATCCATAATTGGATGATAAGTCGCTCCTTCAATCATTAGTTCTAAATATAAAAAAATGGTTAGCACATGTTATCCAATATGCCAAAATCATTATACGGCGAAGTAACACATTTATCTTTAAATACTCATCCAAAATTCATCTTAAAAAATTTCATTCATGGTTTCCCTTATGTTTATTCCAAATGATATAGATAAAAAACATTAAAAATAAGGACTCTAAATTTCGAAATTCAAATAATCATTTATCTTGCAAACATCTGAATATAGCTCTTAATTTTCACATAAAAAACATGTTAGTACCATTATCATTTACTTTAGTGAGGCATGGAAATAACCATAATTACCAAAAAACGTTTTTGAAAACATATAGGCCTTAAAAAATTAACTATTTCCTCATTATATACATACAATTATTCTATAATCCCAATCCATGATATCATAAACCACCTTGTCATCATATTACTAATTAGTTCCTAGGTAATCAATACTATCCCACTTATTTTATCACAAAAGAACACGTATTTATATAATTTTTCAAAAATCATGCACCAATTAAGTTTTATGATTCCCTTATCATGTTTTCTCCCAAAAATAATACCTCAATCACTTTTCATTATAACCTATATGATTTATCATATTCATTAAAATGATTAAGGAAAAACATTGGTGGACCAATCCATATATGTTTCCATATTACAGAACTCATATAGATGGATATAATAATAAAAAAGTTCATTGAAGGATGTATAATATGATTGTAATAGGTTTCACTCATATATAAGTAGACATGAAATTATCTAAAAAGATGGGCAGGATAAATGTTCCATAATAAACATGATTTACTTTTTCTATTATGATTTCATAAGATTTCCCTTTTTCATTTTCCTTAAGTTTTTTTTGGATTTTTATCCATATTATCCTTTTCATTAGGAAATTTATTTTATTTTTTTCCAAAATATTTGCATTTATAGTAATTAAGCGTTATTGGTTCATTTTTTAGCTTTATCCCCATTATTTTCATTGATTGGAATCTTTGAATCACTATGATAATATTTTTCTCAATGTCCTGTCTTACCACACTTAAATAATCTTCTTGATCCTTTCAAGAATTTCCTTGAGTGATCTTTCCCACATTTTCAGAAAGTAAGAGGTCGATAATTTTTCTTCCCTCCACATGGAAAATTGTTGTAGTTTCCCTAAGGCACCCTATTCCTTTTCGTTTCACTAGAACCTTAAGGGTTACAAACTTATATCTCCACTTTTAGTGCACATCAAACGATTTATTAATAGCTTCCAAAGTCCTCTATGAATGATTCTTTTTAAAGAAATGGTTTTAAGGAACTAAAGAATCAATCAATTTAATATTCATGATGTATTATAATTCTAGAATCATACCTCTAAAGTGTTATAAAATTTTCATTATATTTTCCAATAAATTTATCATAATTTTTCTTTAAACTCAAGGAATTCCTTATACATATTCATATAAAGAGTAAAAGGAATGTACTTATTGAAAAATAAGTTCCTGAACTCATCCCAATATATGGATTTAATTTCATCATCTTTCCTCACATTCTTGATTAGACTCTACTATTGTTCTTCTTGACCTTCTAGTTGATAAAAAACAAGGAATACTTTTTCATGTACGGAGCATTGATATTTTCTCAATGATTTTGATCCATTTATTATCCTCTTGTGGAATATAAGATACAACGATGAAAGGTGTGTGTTACCTATTTCAGGAATCACTATAATATTTTCCCTCCTTTTATTATTACAAATCCAATCATGATTCATAAATTATGTGAGTATAGTGATAATAGTCTACATTATATCTCCCATAAAATTTTATTTCATAGGAGGAGAACCATTGAATTTATTATTTCATTCAATATTAACACAGTACTTTCAGTATCCATCCATTGACTAAAACCAAAAAGAATATTTTGAGAAACACTAATCACAATAGAAAAAATAAAAATAAAAGGGGAATTACTAAAAATATTTCTATATATGAAACCTTAGTTTTAACATATGATACTCATGGTCATTTCCAAAACTCTAGGATTGTAACCTAAACACACCATTAGGGTTGATAATAAGTTTTTCTTATCCTAGTTTCCAAAATCCAACTAATCCTTTTAATTAACATCAATAATAACATCCCCAAATTTCTATACATGGATATTACATCTTTATATATGAACATTCATTACATTACACCAACATATGCCTGAGGGATGTAATAGTTTAGCGCATTTGGAAACTTAGAACAGAATCTTCAAGAATGTTTAATGATATTAAGTGTTTCCCACGAATATCTTACCCATAATTACTCCTACTTAAAACATTTTTTTATAACCTAGGGAAAGGAAACATAAGAAAGGTATGATATTGGATTCCCATTGAGGGTAAACATGGGTGATATCAATCATAACAGAAGAAAAATTGGATAAGAATATAAACATAAAATTTTAAAATTATACCCATCATATCAAAGGTGATAATATTAAGTCATTGAATAAATCATACACGTTCATCAGACATAGATCATAAAATAATCAAAGAACATAATCCATAAGAGCGTAATATAGTCATGAAACCTGAAATTATTGAATACACAAAAACTTATAACATTTAAACATGTATAAATAAAAACAGGTTCACTCATTTTGTTAAGGACATGAAACTTTGAGGTTACGTAAAACTTATGGACATCAAAACAAGTACATTCATAATTTTATGGACATAAAATCTAAGTCTATGCATAAAATTATGAACAAGAAATCAGTTTTTGGCATAACATATTTTTCTCCTGAGTTATCCATATTTAACCTATGCATTAGATATTGATAACGGTCCCAATAATCACCTAATGAAATGAAAACATATTTGTTCCATAAGAACCTAATTCATTCATCATATCATAATTTATGTATTAAAATTAGTTTCATAAATTATTAATCATAACATTAATCAGGGAAAAGAAATGGGTTTCATAAACATCATTCCATCATAAATAAGAACCAACCATAAAATGAATAATGGTAATATCATTGAATAATATCCCCAAAAATGAATAAATAACAATAAATAATCTTATCGAAAATGGAAAACTAGTTAGAAAGATCAATAAAAATAATTATTTAAAAAATAAAATTTCCATTTTTAAAACATTTTTTTAACGAACCGAAACATTATAAAAGAAAAACTTTTCATTGAAAATAAACTTGAAATATTTTAAAGGAAGCATTAAGGAATTAATAAATTATGATGATAGAAAATTCCATTCATTCCATATGTTTAAAAAAGAAATCATTACTCTCACACTTTTGGAAGAAAAACTCTTCATGTAACCTTTTGGAAGATGAAAATAAGATTCCCTTTAATTTTTTTTTGTAAAAAGTAAAAAAAATTTAATTTTGTAAACAATAATTGAAAAATATAATTTTTCTTGAAAATTTTTATAAAAAATGGACATGAAAGATAAATATTCCCCAACCAATACTAAAACATAAACCATAAATATTCCTTTTTATATACTTAAACATATACAATCGTCAATAATAATGAGATTGTGGAATAAATACTTACCACTTTATAATTAGTCATATCATATGAACATTTAATGAAATAAAATTATATGGTTATGTAAATTCCATAAAATTATTGATAGTAATCATAAAATGAATTCATGGGTAGTATATACACCACACAAAAGATACAATTAGTGTATAAGGATTGTGTCCCAAATAAATTAAAGTAAGAAAAAAATCCATTACCTTAAGTATTAATTTCATTTTTATACATTCAAACCACCTATAAAATAAATATAAGTTTATTATAAATATAAAATAGAAACATATTAATATATATAATACCATATATGATTTAATTATGACATGAAATTAAACTATTATTATCTATTCCATGTTAAATTTATGTTTTGTGTAATAACATTTTTGTTTCTCCTACATGTTTGGACTTCTTATTCTTAGTACCCTCACATAGATCATGGTTTCATCATCCTAATATTGTTAAATAGGTTAAAAATATTATATATCATTCTAATATAAGTATTTATTGGGATTTATAAAATTTATATGTAGAAAATAAAATACATCGTTCATAGTGACAGTTGGTCATACGTACGCATGAACACTATTTTTAGTTTCTTGTTGGATTTGAGAATAAAAATTATATGATATATTATCATTATAGAATAATTTTTATGTAATATTTATCAAATTATTGTATTAAAACTATCCTTAATACATTTCATTAAATACATGTACAAATCACATAGCTTCACAATGTAGTAGTCCACCGTATACACAAACGACATCACCGTATTCCCACAAAATGGTAAGAAAGAAGTCATGTTTGATATAAAAATTTTATAATCATAATAACATCATAAAAATGATATATATGATATATAAACTATAAATCCATCATTATTCCCATCCTTTAAATGTGTTAATGGGAGAATGATCGTCATCGGTTTACGAGGTGGTAGTCCGCCATAGACACGAATGATGATTTTGTATCCCATTTTATGGAAGAGTGTGAAGTTCTAGGTCATAAAATTAACATAAAAACATTTAAGTATATTTATGATACTGAAGTTATTAATTTAAAAATTATATAAAAATAATTTAAGGTGTTTTTGGAATAAATAAATCAAAAATATTCATTGATGAACATTACCTATTCCTTGAGTATCTTGTTTTTACTTACACAAGAGGACCTCTATTGTAGGATTTATTAACAAAGAGGGATTCTAGGATGAAGGTATTGAAATTGGGATGATATTTTGGTATGGTTTGATCGATCAAAATATGATTTTAATTGCGAATAAAAGAGAAGAATATGTGTCCATTTATAAGAGAGGGGATGTGAACTCCGGAAATTTCTAAAAATATTAAATTAATATAAACTAATTTTCTATTAAAAAAGGTTAAAAAATTAATGATTTAAATTATAACATTATTATGCTATTAAATAAATTAATCAAAAGTAAATTATACATTTCGTTTATTTTTGAATCATTATATTTCAGTTTAAACCCTATTTAACCCCTTTTGTTCTTACCATGAAAAAATGGAGTTTTACTATTTGAGGGTTAATATTATTACAATAAAAATACCAAATAAGTATAAATGTATCATGGATTTAATTTTATACCTTATCCCAATCATTCGGCCAAATTTATGATTTTTTTAAATTGTATATCTTTTAATAAACTACTATTTATTTTAAAATATCAACAATGTCAATTTTGACACAATTAATTACTTTTACTTTTAAAATTTTTAATACAACAAGATATCATGGGAAAAAATCTTTTAGCACATCCTTAACATGTCAATGTAATATATTAAATTCATTGATGGAATTAATTATTTTAAATTATACTATTTTTATATTTTCTATTTAATTTATTTGAAACCTATCATAAAATGACCAAAATTCAACCAAAACAAATTTTGATATACCTATTTGAAAAAGTTAGTTCATTTTGTCAAATAAAATTTATAAAGTTTCAAAATTTAGTTTAAAAATAAATAATTCAACTAATGGTGATGAAACATCTTTTTAGAAAAAAAAGTTTAAATTGTAAAACAAGATTTATTTTTATATCATGTCTATAAAACACATAGGATGAATGTTAAACATTATATTGAATATATATATATATATATATTAATTTAATCCAAAAAGAATGAATTTTTTATTTTATTCGTACAAACACACTTGTGTGCATTTAAATAGATTTTCAGAAAATCATTTCCTTTTATTTTAAAAAGGATTTTATTTTCATTTATAGTTAATATTTAAACAAAAAATTAATTGTATATACATTTGTAAAACATATTTTCATATATATGTTAATATTTTTCATACCCAAAATTATAATATATATTTTATAATTTTCTTGTGTAAATTTTTATTATAATAAAATTTTATTTCTTAGAAACTCAGGGTTGTGTGTAACACATGCTAAGTCGTTGTTGCATGAAAGACAATATTAATTTGGTGTGGAGTATAAAAATATTGACTTGGTGTATCATGAAACTCAAAACATCAAAGAAATCGAATTATTCAGAAATCTATTTCATAAAAATCCCAGGGTGTTATAGGTGTATTTTTTAGAACACATTCAAATAGGGGATCATCCACTTCCATTAATGAGATTCTAAGGTTCTTATAACTTAATTATGTGGAATTTATACATAATAAGAGATATTTTCATGTCTTTGAAAAAATAAACAAGAAATCATTCAATTTTAATTCCATTATCCATTAGAATCATTAATTACATAAAATAATGTCATATTTTGGACTCTAAAAATCACTAAAATGAAAACATTAGAAAGAAATAAGATTTTTAGCTATAGAACACCACAACAGAGATGGGTGGGGGTGGGACATCAATATCCCACTTTTATATGATCATAAAAAACTTTGAAAGATCCCATCCTTTCCCCCAGTATGTCTCTTTTAAAAACAAATTTTTTGAAGATGGGTTTTCTTTATTTTAATTCACATAAATGATTTATCATAAATGTCTTGGTAAATGCGTTAAAGGACTAAAATGGTAGTTAACATATTCAAATATTCTATTGAATATTTTATTATTTAGACGCTAAGTTATTTTGAGATTTCAAGGCCCGCAAAATCTTGGTGAAGACTGAATAAAAATATTAAATATAATATATTTAGCACATACGTTTTATTCAAAAATAAATGAATAACTACAGAACTGTTCATTATATTCGAAAAATGTGACCACAATTGTGTCTGGAATTTAATTTATACCCTACAAGTGGAATAATATTTGTAGGTGTTGGACATTTAGACATCTCACCCAAGAAAATAAACTTTTTAAATTTAATTAATATTTAATCCATGTTTTTAATATTAAAAAATTAATATATCTCAAAAAATGCATCATATGAGAAATCTAAGACCATAGTTGGGTTGAAGGGGGGGGGGGGGTTTCCTTTATTCAGTTTATAACATTTATGCACAATGGTAATTTGAGGTCATTTAATTTTTCTTAATTAAAATACTTAATTTTATTAATTTAATTATTAATCTAAAATTGAAAAATAATCAATTTTGATTATTACCATTATTATTAATTTTTAAATTAAGATAATATGTATTTTAGTGTTTACTAGTTGGATGAAAATAATATTATTAATAATAAGTGTATTATTATTATTGTTATTATTTTTTTGAAAAAAAATGGATGAAAATGTATATGTCCAATTAAATAACTTTTATCACTTAAATGATGAATGCCGTTTCACCATGTACAAATATCTATGGTTGATCAATATAATAGAGGTGAAATTATTAGTCAATACTAAATGAATGAAAACAGGGGGTTAATATTAATTTATTACCCATTATTGACATTTAATGAATATTGTTGGCGAAACATTAATGATGAATAATTGTCAATAATAATAATAATAATAAATTCTGTTGTTAGTATTAATATTAGTAAATTAAGAAAATAAATGCGTCAAAACATCATTTTAGTGATAACTCTTTTGAATGGTGTTGGATTGACATGTCATTAGTGGAAGCATAACCCTAAAACAGATGTAGTCATTTCTAAACCAATGTTGAATATTTAATTCAGGCTCATGGTACAGGTCCATGAAATTACTAAAAGGATGATGGGTTGATGCACAGAATTAGTAGGATAGATTAGTAAATAAATAATGCAATTAATAAATGTAACTAATTTGACTTATAAAAAAGTATTATAAATTGGATTTGGGATGGTGGGCCTAGAATGGGTAGGAAGCGATATTAATCTGATTGACATTCCATCAGTGTAATTAGATTCATCTAGATAAGAGGATGGTGCATATCAAATTTGTTTTCATAGAAAAGTAATTATTTCGAAAATATTTTTATTAAATAGGATATGCTTATTTATTTAATTTATCCTTTGGTAGTCATTAGAATATCACACCATCTGTAATTTTGGATTCATATTGTATGTTCATCTTATTTGAGGATGGGTGTTTAATATTAAAATCCAAGAGTCATTATTGTGAATTATATGTATGTGATTTTATATTTTCTAGGGCTCATTTAGTAACTGGAATTTTAATTGAATTAATTAATTAATTTAGTAATTGGAGATTTGGGTGAATAATGGAAGTTATAGAATGTGGACAATTAATTGGTAAAATTAATTATCAATGTATTGAATTATTAAATTGGGAATAATTAATTTTTGTATTAATTACAGATTTTTTGAGACCATTGAACATGATTAATTAATTTTATAATTAATTAATATAAATGGTTAGAATTATGAAATAATGATTTTATAAAAATAAATTTGTTAGTAATTATGGTGAGATAGGGATTTTTGAAATTTAATAATTAACTTTTCCGTTATTGAATTAATTTAGTTGGAAAAATTAATTGGTGAATTAACAATATGGGTATTGAATTAAGTGATTTGGAATAATTAATTAGTGAATTAATTATAAAGTTATTTAATTAAGTGAGTTGGAATAATTAATTGGTGAATTAATTATGGTTTTATTTAATTAAGTGAGTTGGAAAAATTAATTTAGGAATTAATTTGTGTCATTGAATTGATTATTATAGAAAAATTAATTTTTTCATTAATTTAGGTGATGGAACTAGATTAATTAATTGAAGAAATAATTAACAGAGTTTATGTGAACTATTTATCAATAACATATTTCAAGGGTTTGAGTTAGATTAATGAATTATATAATTAATTAATGGTGTTTATGGGGAAAACTAATTGGTGAATTAATTGAAGAGATTGATTTAGATGAGCTAACTAAAGAATTAATTAATCGAGTTGATTTGAAAAATTAATTGGTGACATAATTGAATGGATATAATGTGACTAATTAATTGTGAATTAATTAATGAGATTTGGCATGAAAAGTTAATTTGTGAATTAATTGAAGGGATTAAGTAAGATTAATTAATTGTGGAATTAAATAAAGAAAATGATTTGGATTAATTGATTTGTAAATTATTTAATATGGATTTTTCAGATATTGAATCGATAGAATTGGATAATTTATTGATGACTTAATTATGAGATTTCAGATTAACGAATTTATATAGTTAACTTTGGATCAAATTAAGAAATATTAAATTTTATATTGAGATAATTAATTGAGTAATTAATCATGAATTTTGAGTTTTGTAATTAATATAGTTTGTTGATGAATTAATTTTGAGTTTGAAATTATTTAATAGTTGGGATAATTTAATAGATTGATGTGCTTAATTAATTGGGGAATTAACTAATTTGTTTTATGTAAAGACTAATGGTTGAATTATAAATGAGGTCAAGTTTACTAATTTAGTGAAATATTAATTTGATATTTGGATAATGGGTTTAATGTTGATTAATCCTTCTTCACGTGATGATGTGATACAAGTGATAATGGGGTTAATAATTGAATAAACATGATAAATAAGATACATGGGATATGCATGAATAGTGAATTATTTATGATTAAATGGTGAATGGTAACATGATCATTCAACCAACTATTAAGAATGATAATAAGGAAATTAATGCGTGCATGATTATGGAATGGTAACATGGAAAATCAAGGGTGTGTGAATTTGGAAAGATAACAAGGAAAATCCTGGGTGTATGAGTATGGACTTGAAACATGGAAATTCATGGGTCTGTGAGTATGGAATGGTAACATGTACATTCATAGGTGTGTGAGTATAGAATGGTAACATGGACATTCACGGGTGCGTGAGTATGGAAAGGTAACATGGACATTAATGGGTGTGTGAGTATGGAATAGTGACATGGACATTAATGGGTGCGTGAGTAGTGGAATGGTAACATAAACATTCATGGGTGTGTGAGTATGGAATGGTAACTTGGGTATTAATGGGTTCACGAGTACAAAATGGTAAAATTGACATTCAAGTTTGTGTGAATAAAGGAATGATAACAAAATCCTTCAATTGGGTGAAATGTAAGAACGATAACATTATCTTTCAAATGTGGGGTTGAATAATGAATATTAATTAATGTGTTTATCTATTTAATTATGCATAGTAGTTTATTTATTTATAAAACTTCGTACAATATTGTTTGACTATATTTGTTTTAGACACTCATAGTTGTTGGCTACTGAGTTATACTCACACCCTTTTCAGGTCAGCTGATCGGTATCCAAATAGACTTTGTTGCTGCATGAAAGCTTAAGAAAAAAAATCCATAGATTAGATAACTGATTGTATATGGAGTATGGACGAAGGAACCAGATGTTGTTCATGAACCTCTTGAGAGTCTTTGGTGTATTTATTTTCTTATTCTTCTTTTTAACACACACTTTGTCACGACATGTTTCTATTTTAGTTGTGTACTGTATTGGTAGACTTGTCTACCATGTTACATTAGTATGGCTATGATTATTTATGATTCCTCTATTAAATTATTTACTCTTATTAGGGTTTTATTTTGATAATTGAGGGTATAATATTCCCATGACTGACTTACCATACCCTTGATAAAAGTAGGTAGCCTATGAAATACAGGGGGGATGCCTGAGGTCATATAGCGAACCAACTTTGGACACCGGTGCATGGTACATGGGTCAGGACATTACAAACTTACATAAATGTATAAATTAAGTGTTAATAATGAGACAAAATATATCAATGAAATTCAAGATATTATACATTATGATATTCAATATTATCAAGTTATTAAAATAAATATATTAAACATGTTAAGAGTAGTTAGTATTTTCAGAAGAAGCAAAATATTAATATAATTATATTCAATATGATCAAGATATTATCATAAATTCTTCCCAATAACAAAGAAACATTTTCACTTATTGAAAATAAATATTTTCATTACCCTTTTACAGAAAATTTTCTCTTAGTAACAAAAACATATATCTCCCTTAGTGATTTAAAAAAAGGAAATAACATAGGGAATGGATAAGAAATGATTAGTTATGGAAAAGATAATACCATGATATGTAAATCTAAAACTTTCTTTTCAAAAAATATTCTCATGATAGCACATGCATAGAAAAAGATAAAACTTTAATAATAATATTACATAAGGAAGTCAAAGGGAATAGATCATTAAAAAAATAACCAAATATAAAAACAATATATAATATAATATTGAGGTTCACATAATATTAAAATTAAAGGAATTAGATAAAACTTCAAGAATTTAAAATGATATAAAAGAGTTTGAAAATTAATTTAAAAAAAAACATAATTTTATTGAAAAAAGATAATAAAATAATAGAAGATAAAAAATTTTAAGAACATATTTAACTTGATAATTAGACCAGGGGAAATAAATAAATAAAAAATAAAAAATAAAAAATTATTTTAAAGAAAACATAACATCTTGTAAGAAATAAAACATAAAAGAGAGACATAGAGAGGGATAAGATATCTATAAATTATAATCAAGGGGGATGTAAAAATAAATAGATTAACAACACTTTTTCTAATGTAGATAATCCTAAAACATTATTTAATTTAAAAAATCTATGATTCCCCTCAATTAGAAAATTTATGAATTATCTAAATATATAAATATTTGATCCATTAATTTAAAGGTTGAAGTTTTTTTTTCGAGAATCCACAATATGAAAGATCTATTATGTTAAGTGGCATATCCCAATAAAAATTCAAAATCATGCGAGTTTTGGTTCCCTTGAGGGATTTTTTGTTTTATATAATCAAAACTGAGAAGGTGAAACAATATTTGGTCCACTTATATTGTGTAATATGTAATTTATAACTTAAATTTAGTTATAAAGAGAATTCATTTTAGTAATCTTATAAGAATTATTAACGTATTTGGGTCTTCCTTATCAATTTTTTTTGGAAATTTATTCTGAAATTAAATTTACAATTTTTTATAATAATTAAGAAACCTTGACTGAGAAAAAACTTTCATAGAAGTATATATATTTTTTGAATATCTTTGATTATTTGAAAAACCAATTCTAGGATTATTTCGTTTAATACATTGAGAATTAATGATAATATGATTTTTTTCTACCATTAGAAAATTTTGAAATATATATATATATTTAATTTCATCATTTCATAATTTTAAACATAAACATCTAGTATATTTTTTTATTCCCTTTACTAGGAATTTTAGGTTATCCATTTATTCATGTTATCCCTAGGTTATCATATGCAGATGCAAGGGCTCAAAAGAAGTTATGAGCCCATATTGGAAGATAAATAAAGAAGTGTTTTATTTAGTCCCATGTTTTCAATTTTATGTACCTAGTATTAAAAGACACTAGAAATTATGATCCTTGTCCTATAATTTGATTTTTAATTATTCATAAAATTATGTAATGTTGTGTTTAAAAGGCTTGGGTAACTATATCCTGAGTGCGATAATATTCAGATATAGATATTGATTAAATGTTGAGGGTTAGAGGTTTTTTATGTAAGAGGGTTTGTAGACGAATTGATCAACCGACCAATTATACTATATGACCCATAAAACTATATAATCCATTAGATGAACCATTCCATTTGATCAATAAAAAATTTCATTGAATTTGGATGAATGAATTTTTTTTCTAATACTAGTTCACTGAACTCGGTATGCCTTTAATCTATCTAAGGAATTCTAACACTGATCCATCAGATGAAGTTTTGGTAAAAAATAAGGCATCATATGAATCCTTATATAGAAGGTAGTTCATGAGTATTTGTGTTGATGCTGATTGAAATTTTAGAATTGTAGAGACCGACCAACCAACCAAAATTATAGATCGATCAAATCGGAGATGAAAAAAAAGTATTCATTCATTTTCAAAAATATATCGGAATTTCTTTAATTGGGTTATGATACATTAAAAATACATTGGCACTGATAAATCGAATATGTTACAATGACCAATTCATCATATTTTTGATAACATTGATAATTCATCAATTTCCGGAATTCATCAGATATATAACCATCCTTATGAGAAATTTTTGTTCAAATAATTGAATGGATACTTTCTTTAAAGTTGTTGATGAAGTGTTTTTGAAGGGTATTGAAAGTATAAAAAAGTTTTTTGAATATTTCAGAAGAGTAGATAATTTTTGAAATGGTTATAGATGAAGTTAAGAAGAATTTGAAATTCATGTTTATTGAAATTTGTTTGAGAGGGAAAATGTATGTTGTTTTCCTCCCATTCCACTTTCGGTATATTAATAAATATTAGTGGATGTACAACATACTTTATAACAAAATAAACGTTGTTCACATATGGGAGAGAGAGATATCATTGAAGGTTTCATGATAGAATTGGTTGAGGATGGTTTTCTAGATAGCGTTTTATTGAGAAAAATATATGGATAGGAGAAGGATAATACAGAGGTAGTGGTAAGATATTTTAGGATCAAACCAAACCATTGGACTGGATATTCTAGGAAAGAATTAAGTGGTTCAAAATAGTTTCTGGATTATCTATTCTTACTTATTTTCCAGAATAATGAATCAATATAAGCCATCAAACTGAGTTTTTATATAAATTCTAGACAGGTTGTTTGTATCTGTCCCTGTGTAAGAAAGTGAATAATTTTAATTTTGATGATTTACAAAAATGAATCACTGATTTTATATAGTGACATGTATGGAACCACCTGGTAAAAGGTTTCTAAACTTATTTCAAAACATATTTTAATTTATTCGTGATGTAAGAAGTACATTAATTATTATATTGATCATTTACAAGCCCATGTGTAAAGGTATTACATACCTATTGAATCCATAAAGAGGACTATTTTGTAGTGGATTATGTGGTATTAGACTATTTCCAAACCATTCCATGGACTAGATAATATTATTGATTAGTGAACCTTTTAAATACATGAATTTATTTAAAAATGTGAATGTTTTGATTTAATGAAAGTGATAAATATTTAAAAGGATAAAATGGTTGTTAGACAATAAATATAGCACAAAAGAAAAAGATATCACCAATTCACCCCACCACCTTTCATCAATACATTGATCCTGTTTTGGACTTTTCAGGTTCTTAAACCTAATTCAATCATATTGTTTATGTTTCTACTAGTTTTTCAAGTGGAGTACGATTATTAAAACTATCTGAAATCCCCTCCTATAGTGAATAGTATGGGGTGGGTATTTATAGTGATCATTGACATGTTCTTCTAGTTGACTAGGATGGAATATCAATGAATTTTGGTGTGCTCTCCAACATAGATTATCCTGATTTATAGAGTGATGTTTGGTATAAGAGAATATTCATATTAATTTTATCATAGGGAATAGTATTGTGTTAATAATATATATCGTTATATGGTGGGATATCATAATGAAAACCATGGAGAAGAACTATATGATTAATTATTGATTCTAATTATGAGAAGAACCTCCGTTTTGGTTTAGTGGGTTTTCATAGGGAGGAGCATTATAATATACGTGATTGTGAGGACTTCTCAGTTTATTGGATCTATTTCGATTATAATATCCTTTGTGGTTATTTATTTGTTGGAATCCATTATGTGGAGGACCATTACCTTAACAATTTTCTTTTCCATAAAAAGAAAATTTAAAAAACTTTCTCTGGGAGGTCCTTTAGTGTAATTGGATTAGTTTCCATTGGGTGGTCCTCTATGTTTACTTAGTGTTAGTGAGTAGGAAATGAGATGTCATTCCCATCCTTAAATATTCACGATGTGGGGAGGAACTCTATAGCTATCATCTTGATGAGTAAGTTTATAAATTATCATCGTATTGTTATAGGGATGACCACTATAGTGGGAACATTGAATATGACCTTTATATCTTATCAGTTTTATCCATATATGGGGAATAATTTTTGTAGTGGATGGTTTGATTGATACCCTATAGATGACCATCGTGACTAATATAACGAGTGTCACATAGAGGAACTCTATGATTAATAATATAAATAAGACCTCTAGTATTGTTTTTAAATTATCTTTATGGTGTAAATTTATAGGGGATTCTCTAGGGAGGACCACTAGAGTTTTTAATTGTATCAAATTATGGAGGACTTCATGGTGGATGATAGGGGAGGTCCACCAGAGATGTTGATGATATCAATACAGGGAAAACCTTTTCATAGTTACCTTCTCTTATTAACGATGTGACATAGGACACCTGAGATACAATCAGATATGATGTTGAGACTCGATAATATTTTTATTCCATGGGGAAGAGTGATACTAATGGATAGTAGATTATGCTTTGAAATTAATCCTTTATAGTGTTCTCAGCTAAATGAATGGGGTTGGATAATGAATAAAAATTATAATCAAAGAGTGCATGAAGTAACATTCACAAGTAAGAGACCATCTAGGTATCCCTATACCTACTAATGGAATAAGATGATTCACATACTATATATTAACATGAATAAGGATATAAGTCCTTTTTCTATGATTCAATATCCTATGGGTCCTTCTTTTGGGTTCCCTCATTTGAATAAATAGGGTTTGGATAACTAAGGTGAACTCCTCTATATATTCATGAGTAATCAAGGCCATGTGAAAAAAGATATCATACTGAATATAAATAACCATTCATGAATGCTTATAAATACTATTATGTATATAGTCGATATCCTCCTCCACGTCTCAAAGCTAAGATTGGTATGTTGTTCAGTTCTATGGGGATATAGTCCAGAAGTGGTAGGATGTTGACATAGGAAACACATGATTATTTATAACATATAATTAGTAGGTCATCCCATTATCCCTCATATCCTAGGTGATATAATGGGATTCCATGAAAGTAATTATGGGTCCATTTCATTAATATTCCCATACATGTGAATTTTACAATTAACACCAAAGGTGTCGGGTTTTTGGAACTATTTGTCCAGACAAAGGACCATGATATTTTTTGTAGCTGAGGCATACATTCAGTGTATTATCAAGATGTTTTTAGAAACATGATGAGTCTTGTGGATTCAACAAATAATTCCATTAAACATGAAATGTTAAAATGCATTGAGTTTCCATTTGGATGTGATGAGAGATCCTAAACGATAAACAACAAACAAGAAGCATATTTGTGCATCATCACACATGAAAGTGCATAAGGAATCCACCTCTCTAATGGGTGAATGATTTAATATCAGTTTTAATTTTTCAATTCCTATATTTTCTCCACACCATTGTGTTTTTATCATATTTGGGCCAGATTATCAAAGGAATGGTTCTTTGGGACATGCTTGAAACACATTGAATTATGTGTTGGTTAAGGGGTAGGGATGTCATATCATCCATTAAAGGGAATTACTAACTAGTCTGGGGCTCTTATATATTTATAACATATTTTTGAAATCCATTAAAATTAAAAATAATAGTTTACTTGGTCATGGGAGTGAGAAATCATTAGAAAGAATCAATGTGACTATTTTTATGTGTTAGATGGTCTCCATCATTCTGATTTGGTTGGATATATAATTATTTAAATAAAAATAGATAGAAATTTATAGGGATTATTTTACCAAAGTTTTTCATGTCTATATAGAGGATTAAAACTACACGAATTTAACAATTTCATCTTAATAATATTGTTTTTGGTTTTTATGGTTTTTTGAGTATGAAATTGAAAATTAACAAATTTCTGGAATTATAATTATTTTTTATAGATTATGTATTTTGGAAATATATTATTCATTATTGATCAAAATCAAGTGATTCATTTATTATTAACCCTTTTTCTCTTATATATATTTGTTAATTTTTCCATGTATTGATTCAACTTTCTAGAGCCCTAAAAAAATAAATATTTTAAGAAACTGATTTGGCTATTAGAATGGACCCCACCTAATTTTAGTAAGTATGACTCTATATAGAGGTGTCCAAAAGAATATATTCAAACTAAATATGAAATATAACTCAAAGTTATATGTTAATTTCATGTTTATAAGAAAAATTCTATCATTAGGCCAGTCATTGAGTGAGTGAAACCAGAGGAAAATGAAGGGACCTTCTTTGAAGAAAATGTTCCCATTAGTAATAAATTCATATCTTCATTAAAAGGAGTTTAAACTATTTTAACATTTGAGATTCGATATGGACATAATTTTAAAAACTATTAAGAAGATACCAAAGATTTATTTGGATTGGAAAGGGGAGAAAAGCGAGAATCCTTATGGCATACAAATACTGGACAACAGAATTTACTACACTCATTAACTTTGTATTACCATATCCTTTTTCATTTTAAGGGGGGTTGGATTGAGAGAGAAAAAGTGATGGAAGTGATTGATAACTAGATGAAGATGATGTAAACTTATGGTAGAATAGATAAGATATATGTTTTTCATGTGATGTAAGGTTAAACACCAAGTGGTTGTGGATGGGGACAACTGATAGAAACTCTCTTCTATGTTGTGATATTTTTGTGTAATATATTTTTAATTTATATTGAGTGTATATTATTGAATTAAAGTAGTTTTTTTTCTTTCATGAATTATTTTTAAAAATAGTTATATAGATATTTTTTTAGTAAATTATGTAAAATAATTGAATTTACTATTTAAATTTCTTTAGTGGGGTATTATGGTTGATCATAGATATTTAGATTAGGTTTTATTGCTTATTGGTCCACAAGTAATTAAAATCATTTTATAAGAGGGGGAAAATAATATTGTGGTATTGATATGATATCCTTTAAAACTAAAGTGTCTATCAAGATTTTTTTGTGGGAATTCAAAAATTAAATAGGGAATTATTTTTAAACAAGGAAGTGGGGAGTGTAAGAGAGGGTTAATCTTATCAAGAACTACAATTTTAATTATATTTTCAAACACATTTTATTTAAACTAAATTTAATATACTATTAAATAATTTTATAATGATTAATTTAAATTTATATTCTATATTATAAATTTTAATCAAATACTTGACTTTTTCTTCTTTCCAAAATTGAAAAAGTGACTATTTTTCAAATAAAATTGGAATGTCTTCAAGAGACAATCTAGGAACTTTTAAAAAACATTTGTCTAGGGGATAAAAAATTTGATTAATGTTTTAAAAAATTAAACCCTCACATAAACTAGCTCCTTTCTTAGGGAGGGAATGAGTTTTCACAAACCATTTTTCATAGAATCAAAAATGTAAAAATTTTTAAAAAATATATTGCTTGTTAATATTTCATTTATTTTTCCAAGATAGATTTTTATGGTTTTTAATATAATTATTTTCCTATTGAGATATTTTAGGGTGATTTTAGTAGTGAAGAGTAAATGATTTTGTAGGTGAAACAAAATTCCTTGACGCTTCAAGAGAATTTCAGTTTTCTCAAAAAATGAAGCAAGATGGTTGCATTGCATGCCATTGAATTTTAAGAAGTTAATGTCTTATGGATTGAATGCAAAAAATATAATCTAAATAGAATTAAGTAACTATTACAAATAAATTTAACGATGAAATTAGTGTGGCTAAATCCTCACATGAATGTCCACTTCCCTTTCCAAAAAATGCATTCTTAGCTGCCCTGCATAAGGAATAAGAGTATCAAGATCAAAACTTTTAGGGAGATAAAATTTCTAAGAAATATTTTTATAAAAATTTTATTGATTATAAATTGAAAACTTATATGAATTATTTTTATTTTTTAGATTCAACACAAATACTACAAGCCCTAGATAGATAAGATGGAGACTTTTTTTGTTAAGGAAGTAATGGAGGATCCAACCGAGCTGTAAAATAATGCATATGAGGATGATGGAACAAAAGATAAAATCCCAGAGGAATCATTTTATGAACCCAAACCAGATGAGAAGCCAAACCCAATCATTAAATATTAAAAAATAGAATAAAAAACTCCTCTATTGGATAAAAAATAGTGATAACCCCTATATTATTATCTCTCCCCCTCTTAATCTCAATTTTTTTCATCCATATATTATAGAGGTTGGGAATCTTATTATTTTAAATAGGGATTCACACTTATAAAATCTACTAATATATTTTTAGTGAAATATAATGTGGTCATTTCTGTGAAATTAATCCTATTCATCATAGTATTTGTGTTAAACCACAATAATATCGTGACTCGATGTAGTAAAAACCTAGCACCCACATGGGGATTCAAACCATGGTCTATCATATTTTTCTTTTATCTTTATTTTTTTTATTTTTCCCATAATTTAATTTATTAATGATTTATAGGTGTAGTAGAAGTAGATAACATCATAACTAAAGACATAAACTTCAAAAATAATGCTATCTTTTATCCTTCATTCCTTTTAATTTTTTTACCCTTATATTTATTTTCTTGGTGAGATGAAATTAGTGGTAGGATAATTTAAGTTTGGGGGAGTGTCAAACTTCTATGTTTTTTTATGTGTTGTTTTTACAATTTTCCAATTTCTTAGTATCATTGAGATGAAATGAATATTAATAACATTTTTTTCACATGAATTGATTTTGAGAAAATTGACATGATTTTTGAAAAAATGGAATATAAATCATTTTGGATGTGATAACATTTTCATTGAATTAAAATTTTAAGAATATTTATGAGTTTGAATATTTTTTGTAAACAATTTCCATGAAACAATAACTAAAAATATTTTTCCAGTCCTATGAGGTATTCATAACTAGAATGAAATAATTTCTGTAATACCCACAAATTCATGAGAGAATCTTGAATATTGTGTGAGTAATAGAACTTTTGATTTTTCTCTTTCACTGCATTGGATTTCAGGGAATGTGTTTGATAATTTTGAGGAACTTATTTGGATATAAATTTATGAATTTGAGACCCAACATAACACCTATATTTCATTAAAAATAAGATTACTTGAATTTTCATTATAGGTTTAAGCCATATTTCAAAGCAATTTTTCTTTACCTACCCACAATCTTACTATTTTGGAATTGATATTTCCTATTTTTGTGTGGGGAATGGCCTTTCTTGTGTGTTATTTGGTATGAGATTCATATTGGGTGGTTTAAAGTGTGTTTAATTATTTTTAAAAGTTAAGAATAAGATAAATATTCTTGATTCATCATTTCATTTTGCATTATGTCATTCATCTTGTTCTCCTGAAAAGTGTATAAATGAGGAAATAGAAAAAATAGAAAATTAAAAATAAATATGAGCTAGAATTCATAATTTTAGATTAATTTATGACTCATGTTCCTACCTAAAATAATGTTTATGATTTTCATAAATTAATTGTATTTAATTTCCATCTCATTACCCATGAGAAAAAGAATAAAAATACATCCATGCCTTTCTGGAGCTTTACATAAAAGGAAACAAAAGAAGATAAAATGGATTATATTATACATTTTAATCATTTTTTCCTCATGTACCATGTCATAATGATGGGGTGGTATTCTATTTCCCATTTACAAGGGGATTTTAGTGATTTTAGTTTGGTTTTAACTTGATTATTCATGAAATGTATTTAAGATTCAAACCTCCTCTTTTCAACCTTAAAAGTTTTCAATATTTTTATAACCAACCCTAAGATAAAAAATTCATTTTAAAAAAGTCCTCATGATGGGATTTTTTTTCATTTCCTTCTCTGGGATGATATGAGAATTTTCACAAGCATATGGTGATACATGCACTTTTTTAGTATGATTATAACTCACGATTTAATTTATCTTTAGGGAAGAGTGAAATAAAATGAAATGTGAGGTACATTGAGATTGGGACTTGGATGGATATCTTAAGCAGAAAATATATTATTTATATAATTAAAATGATATGGAATTGTTTTCATAGAAGTGAAATTAAATTTTTTTTGGTATAATATCATGGGCGTTTTCTCATTTTTGTTATTGTGTGGATTTTGATTTGAATATATGATGGTTTCTAGGGAGTGTAATAATTAAGTGTGTGGGAGTGATGAATCTATAATTTTTACATATTTAAAGCTATAATTAATGTTTTATAAACCCACCAATGTTTTATTTTATGGTAAATTGTCACATATTTAGGTTTTTTTGTGGTAATTTGAACTTAACTGAAAAAATGGCTTAATTTTAGGATCTATCAATTTTATTTTAATTTTTAAAATTTTCCATTACATTTACTATACTGAATAAAATTGAAAAATTAATTTTTTTATGATTGCTTAACTATTGGAATTCATTTCATCCTACTTCATCCAAATCACATTTCACCATTTTGAGGCCCAAAATCTACTCACAATTTGGTCCTAAAAAACTATGCATAGATATAAAAATATTTAAATATGAGCTTATATGTATATGTGGGATGTTCCATTGATGCTGAAATACTATATTCATCTAGATATAACATTAAAAAACAACTTTTATGAAGGAATACATGTTAGAATCCTAGGTATTCATGGCCATTATTGAATAAGAAGATGACATTTTGGAATATGAAGAGGCTATCTAGAAGAATTCATTTTCCCGAGTCAAACTGACATAAATCATACATTATTATTCCAGTGATGCTACAATTTTATGGGTTCATGTGTAATCCAAAATGGAATATCTTTCCAAAAGACACAATTCACAAATTATAGCATTTATTGGGTCATACTTACGCATAACTTTTGAGTAAAAATTTGGATCCAACTTTTCTCTCCCATCTCCCTATAAATATGTACCTATTATTTATTGCAATGGGTTGAAAACATAGAGGTATACTTATTTGTCCATTTATAGTATATATTTATTGTTTTTAACTTTTTAATACTAGATTTATTTTAATATATTAGTCTTATTATTCATACCTCCCTTCTTCTATTTTTGTTATTTTATGTGCTCTCCCACCATTGTTCTGTTATAAACTCCACTTAAAATGGAGATATAACATCAACACATGTTCAAGGGAAGGAATGGTGTTTTGATTGAGTTTCATGTCCTTTAATTTATCATATTTATTCAATTATGAGAGTTTTGGAAATTGTTAAAATGATAAGAATTAGCGGCCTCCTTGTTTTTGTTATCGTCGAAATTCTTCTTCTCATTTATCAATTATCCTTCCCTTCACTATCTAAGTCATGCATACAGTGGAGTTTGGATTGGGTATATATGGCCTGAAAAGAGGTATCCTAGATTATTTTTTTAAGTGGATTTCACTATATGTAGAGGTTTAATTTTGGGGTAATTATATTTCAAATGAGAAGGTTAGGTGTGACTTGTCTCTATCACATCATATAGTTGAAAATTGAGAATAATTTTTAGTCATGATTTCAATCACCACCAAATCCCAAGTTATTCACCTATGATTTGATTTCATAATTACTCCCATATTTGAAGTGTTTCACCATGGATACCGAATATTCTAACAATTATGGTGAAAATCCTTTTAGGTTCATGAAAAATCTAATGTATTCCATCAATAACACTCTCCCCTATTCCAGGAATAGAAATACTGGGCCCTATCATTCCTCAACATCTCATAATATATGTGTATCAATAACATTACATCAATGTACTTCTAGGTTACCTCCTCTCATTTTATATCTTTTCCATGATGTCCCACCAATGCTTGTCTTGTTGCTCGGAATAATTTTAAAAAATGATTCACCCTTATATCAATGGGTGTCTCTAGGTGCTTGAATATCATCTGTACTGAATATATCTAGAATTCAGCTTCCATTAAGACTTCCACCATAGTGAATGTGGATGGGTGATTTGTTGGAACTCTTTGTTCAGACCAGAAATCAGTTTCATGATGCAATTAGTCTCCTTATCCATAGACAACATGACCTATAAGAAATTATTATGATGTTAATCCTCCACCTGGTTCTATAGAGATGCATGAATTTCTAGCCCAGCCATTTGAAGGGTTTTCAAATAAACACACACTTTATGATTAACATGAAGATGATAAATATGTATCTTATCAATAAAGAATGATACACTCCTCGAATCATAAGACACACAACAAGATCAAACCCATAGGGTCAAGAAATCAATAGAGAATCAGCAACATAATGTGAATCTATTACATTCCTTAATAAGTTAATTAGAATGTTATAGCACTTCCATTTATTAAATTTTATAAATATCAAGGGATTACAGTACATAGTTGATGTATGAAGATATGACACAATTGATAAAATTGTACCTTTCATGAACAATAAATCTCAACATATTCACATATGTTCCTACCATTAAGTTTTCATACTCACCTCATATTGTATCAAACCAAATGTAAAATTTAAAAAAATATTAATATCAAACAAAAGTGAATCAGCCAAGTTTAAATAATATCCCAAATGTAACAAGATAACATCATAAAAAACAATCCCATCCTTATCCATTTCGGTTTCCCCCCACACATGTGTGATATACTCCTTTTCACAATATTATTATGAATCCCGGAAACACCGTAGTCGTTGGTCTACCTTCTCAAAATTAAAATGAAATAGAAAATACCTAGGCTTTGATGAAAATGTTTAATGTTCCCAGCATGATTCTCCCCCATTTGACTGAGTTGGACCATTATGATACCTCAAGCACACCTCCCAATATTCTTTAGGCTTTGGACTATCATTTAAGGTGTACCAAATATAGGGGGAGTCTATACCAATTGGAATAAAGTATCAATATCACTAGAAAAATTATAAACAAAAAATAAAATAAACCAATATATAAGTACACAAAACTGACCAAAACCAAACATAGGCAAATAACTAAGAGTTGAAACAAAAACAATAAACCATGTATTTCCATAACATATTCCAATCTTAATAGCATAGAAAAGTTAAATAAGTTAAAGACTAAATAGACTCTTAAATGAAATGAATTCAAATCCCTAGTCCCGAACTACATGCTTGGTTCCATCGGAAATCTCCAATCCCATCCGGTATGTAATCCGTATAGGGTCCCATTCCCTTATCCTTAGATACATCCATGATGTCTCTTGAGTACCAAACGATCCAGAAATAGGGTTTTAGTATAACCTAGTTGTCCAACACCTATAATGTCTAAATAATCCAAGATGAATAAATTTTGTACATAATAGTATGATTAAATTGGGTATTAAATAATAAATAAATGTAGAAAATCAAATAAACCAGCTGATACATAGTATTTTTGTTGACACCTAGGGTTAGCCAAACTTGCTTTGGAATGATTCCAAATATATCTATCACATGTTGGATTACCTTCGTTATGACATATCACCCATTCCATTGAATGATTATTTTACCTAGGATGAATCACTCACATTGTGTCTCAAGTAACCATGTATCTCACACTCAAGAATAATTTAACCAATAAATTATAGGATATATATGAATTACCATGAATGAGAAACTTACATGATCCCAGGGTTAAGGTCTATGTGTTACCATGTGATATTTTGATTTTTGTGAATTCCTATGATAGAGAAAATTACGTGTTCCCATGTTGCAATACGATGCCATGGGTAAAATTATCAGTAATCCTAGTTTAGATTAACATAAAAGGGATAATCATGTGTTTAGAGGTTATTAAACCTTATGAAAATTTCTATTCTATGGTTGATATGACAATTCACAATGAAAGTAAAAGACCCGGTACTATCAATTTCATCTAACAATCAAAATTATTATCATAATCCTTATTGGTGAATTTACCCAAATTACCATTCATGAAACACTCATTTCCATTATTCCATGATACCAATTATTACAATAATTGAATAAATTATCTTTCACTTGGAAATTTATCTTAATTACCATTCTTATTCTAAGATAGCCATAATACATCATATAATCATACGAAATCCTATTATATTCCTATTGGCAACTTTTAACCAAGTGATTCTTTATCATTACATTTAAATTAAAAAACAAGATATACTAATTAATTTTCTAATCAAATTATAAACTATAATTATAAATCACCAAGGGGTTATAATGTTATTTAATTCATATTTCATCATTGATTTAAGGGTTGGCGCAACTCTTAGGTGACCACAAGTCCCTACACTAATTTCAATGGATCTAATGGGATCTCAGGGAGGTATAGATATAAGGTTTAATAAAATAGGTTTACCAGTAATGATAGTTCATGAACATGTAATTCCGACACAATCATAGATATTGAACTTACTATAAAGAACAAAAAAACCTTTAGGGAGTTATTTTAAACCACCCAACTCAAGAAACAAGTAAGAGGAGATCCATGTTTATGCTTCAGATACATGTGAAACACAATGAAATTATATGTATAATGTTTGAAACATATATTCAAGGCTATAATAATAGTATCTAATGAATAAATAATAATATTTTTTTCAAAACTAAAATGTTCTAAATGATCATGGGATTCTATTTTGAAGAATGAATCAGGAGTAGGTGAATCAATTTTTAGAATCCTTGTAAAACCTTCAAAATTAAAAAAAATCCCATGTTTGGATTATATTAAAGTTTAATAGGTGATTAAAACTTGTACGAGTACATAATAATACTTCCATAACACTTTCGTATATGGCCTAACCCGACACTATCTAGTTCTAAGTTGTAATCACCCACTAGCCAATGGTATCCTCCAAGAAGATAGAATGGTTGGGAACCCCAATTTCTAGACGGATGGTTTTCACCCTATTTTTAGTAGGTCTCTTATATGTGATCCATTATAACTAGATCCATCCATTCTTCTAGTGGGACTCCAATAGCTTTACCAAGTTATTGGAAATCCCGCCATCTGGTCAGTGTACTACACCAGCGAGCTGGTGGCTCTGTAGTCTCCCCAAGATAACAAGACACCTATATTATAATACTGTCATGGCTTACTGATGTTCCAAACACATATGAATCCTTTTTTCAAACCCTAAAATATGATAATTTACAAAGTCACAATTTTTTAACAAAACACAAAGAGGTTCGACTGAAAAAATAACGAGGAACATGCCTGGAAGATGATGGGATCTTATAGTTTCACCCTTATATATGTGACCTGAGATAATGAAACCTTAGTTTAGTTTTTCTATGAAAGTGGAATATTGGTATTGGTGAACTATGTGAGTTATCACCATAATATTCAATTCTTGGGTGAATTAGTTCCCTAATGTAAGAAGATTAGTTGTGGTGATTCCTTAGTATGAGAGGATTGGGTGAGGTGGAACTCTAGTATGGAAGGCATGAGTGGAGTGGAACACTAGTAAAGATCTCAAGATAAGGGGACTTTACCCTACTACTGAATAGGTGTATGGTAATTTTTATTTCACAATGGTTCAATGTTGAAATATTTATATGATAAAATTACTCCAAATTACCATTATTTTCTCGAATATTTGACAAAATGATTCATTTTAATGAGAAATGAGAGATTTTTGTGAATAAGAAATTAGTATAGATACTTATACTTATCTTCTATACTACCCCCACCCACAACAGGGGGTCATGAGATCAATTAATTGGAAAAGAGAGTGTAAGTGATGGTACTAAAGGGATTACATCACACAACATCCTCACATTCCTTAGTTGGGTGAGCACATCACACAATGGGATTTGGGCATTAAAGTTGGATACATAAGGGCTTTGTGAAAAGAGGCATCCATGCTATATCCAAAGTGAATAAGAATAGTATAATATGTACCTTACATAAAGATACTAATATATGTAATATTTTCATCAATTATCTCTGAATTTAAACAATTTAAAACCCAAAATTTTGACATTTCCAAAAAAAATCATTTTTGGGGTTTTTTGTGAAATTATGATTCAATAATGAAAATGGAAAAATAAATGGTTTTAAATTTTATTAATATTTTTTAAAAATCATTTAATAAGTTATTCTTTTCATTTAGTGATGTGAAATCTTTGGAAAATTTCATTTTTAAACTTGAAGTGGAAATAATTTTCGCTAACTCTTGTTTCGTATAACATTTCCATGGATTTTTTAATAATTTCGAGGAATCAATTTGAATTTATCATTTTTATGAAATATAATAATTTTTTTGACATGGGTAATTTCAATTGACTTCATGGAGTTATTTTTAGTATTTTCCCAATTGTAAGGCTTTGAAAATTTGATATCGTAAAAATTTTTCTGTATTCATTTTGTGAGTAATGTGAATTTTTGTCTATCTCATACGCGTATTTAAATTTCAAAAGACTTTTTAAATAATTTTATTCTGACATTTTCATCCTATAATGTATTTTCTCTAATAACATATAACATATATATCATAATACAATAATAGTATTATAAGATGAACACATTAGGAAATAACATCTTACATGTCATATAGCTGACTCACGTATCATTTTTTACGTTGTGAACATTTTGGATTCAGAGGAGAATAAGGTTCCAATCATATTTCTTTTTCAAAAACACAAATTAGACACAAGATATCATTTAAAGGGATTCAGTAGAGAATATAAACCATGGTAGTATACAATATCTTTAAAGACATAATCCATATAAAAATCTCACTCATTCATGACTTGTAAACCAACTTTCATCACTAGTACCACCCAGAGCATGATCATGAAGACTACTGCACTCACATGGAGGATCCCTATATGGAATTTAAAATTTGTCACCATTTCCAATATTTTACCCTATATTTAATGAAATATAATTAAGCTATAATCAAAAATAAAGAGGATATTGAACATGTTATAGAGTTAATACTACAAAACAGAGTTACACACAAAGTACTAGTACAGTCTGGGTAGTCGTGCGTAAAGAAAACAATAATAATATATGGGATATAAGTAATCCATGTTAGGATAAATTTATTGGTGGTTGTGAAAAGTGGATACCTATGGAAATTTCCTTTCCATGTCTATGAACATTATGGTAATTTTTTTATAAATTATATATGAAAACTAATTTTTTAAATGATGTTTTTCTATATTAAATATAATTTTTTAATATATTTTGAATTGGAGTCTAATATATGATGTAAAATTATTGATTTTAGTTTTTTAGTATCTTAATAGAGTTTATGAATTTTATTATAATAATTTTAACTTTGATTAAATACGTAGTGGACTTCATAAATATGAATCACTTTGATAGGAGGAACAATAATTATACTGAGGTCTTGGTATGATAATAATGAATAACTAGTCATTTACCTTGAGGTCCATTGGTGAAAAATTTTAAAAAATAAAATAGGTAAAATATCTTGAAATTGAATAATCTAGTGTCCAAACGGTTGTAAAAATTTCAATACTACTGATGTTAAATTTATTTTAGACTTCTTATTAATCAAATTTTCCATTTTATCTAAAAAATGTTGTCTTTAATTTAATCCTAACTATCCATGTTGTCATTTATTTTTTTTAAATTTTATTGAAATCATTAAATCCCCCGTTTTTTATCTTTTATAAAAAAGAAAAAAAATTCATTTTTGAAACTCAGTATGCATCCTCTTGAGAGGAAACCTCAAGAACATCTATATTGAATTCTTAGAGATAAAATTTTGAAATGTTACCCACAACAGATCCTTTATTATAATATTTTATATTTATGAGGATACTGAATATGTTGATTTAACATGTTTTTATATATCTAGAAATTAAATTCCTAATTTATTTCCATTAGACCTTTGAATTTTCAATACATATCAATTTAGATTTAGGGATTTTATAATTTCCACTCATTGTAGTTGTAAATCAACCAACACAATAAAAAAACAATTTTGAAAATAAAATCACAGTGTATTATAACAGAAATATAATATTATTAGCTTAATATTATGATGATATTCCATAAAACATTGTTTAATACCATGAATCAAATTCATTATTTGAAATTATATCTAGTTTCCACCACCAACTTTTAATATTTATTGGACTTCCTGGTGATTATCAACACAAGAACCTTCCTGAATTTAGTTTCGGCTATTTTAATGTGAAATGAAAATAAATTGATAATTAAAAAATAAAGCATAGTGATTTTGAAACAATAAGGCATAGTGATATTAATTTATATTTATAAGAAGTCACAAAATAATGGTGTTTCTATTCCCAATCTAAATTAATTAGTGATTGGAATGAACTAAAAAATATTATTCTTAAGATATTTGTCATAGCTTCTAGACTAAAAAAGTAGAAAATGTTGAATTAGGAAAAATCATGGTGAGAATTTTCATTAACATTGGGAGTAATTCAAGATATTAAATTTTATTTTTCCCTACTATCCAATTATTGGATATATATTGATTCTATATTTTTATAAGGAATTTTTTTTATTGGTGAAATTATTATTGTTGTTTCTTCAGGTTGTAATTTTTTTGATTAGACACCAAACATTTCAAGAATTTAAATTAATAATATGTCATAAAATGATCAATAATTTGGAACATGTGGCCATATTCATGTAAATGATACTCTATAACGTCCCCATTTCACTTCTAAAAATGTCATGATTATGAGTAAATTTAGTGATTTTACTACCGTAGAATGGTCAATGATGTTTTCTAAAACATCCCACAACAACCAAAATCCTAAAAAAATTTATCAATTACATGTTCATTATATAGTTTTTTACATTAAATTAACATTTAATAGATATAGTTTCCAAAATTTCCAGAACAATTTGAAAATCAAAATTTTTTCTTACTTGGAAATAATTTTTAATCGAACCAGTAAAACTCACTTCAATAAAAATTAAATTTCAACCATGGGTATAATAATAAATCCCATGACATGATTATTCAACTTGAATAACCAAATATATTTTTATATGCTCAATCAAGAACTCCAAAAAAATATACACCAATTAGTTTTTTATGATCATTTTAGGAGGAATATATAACCTACATAACCTGTTAAATAATAAATATACAGTATCAATGAGTATATGATACATTAAAATGTAATTATTAATAATTTTAGGAAAAAAATGTGATAACTAACAATTGATGTAGGTGACATAAGAAATTATATCTATGTATGGTTTCCATTAGACACACAAGTGAATCCTAAGAACAAACAGAATGAAAATGTTATTTATATAGAACAAAGAAGGGGCATTATATTGAAAATCCTCAATATTTGAGATGTCAAAAACTAATGATGAATTTGAATATGATAAAGAGATTTTGAGACCATATTCAATTAAAAAATACCCTCTTGAATAGAATATAACTACAGTTTAACCTAGTGGGAATTCAAAACATGTTTTAAAAGAAAAAACCAGTGTAAAAAAGAAGAATCATTACTTAAAAGAACCGATAATGATTGGGTCCAAATCCTAGCACCATATATATATAAAAAATGTACAAAAAATAATAAAAATATACCCCATTTAAAAATTAGTTACCAAAGGAGTAATGTAATAACAAGTAAGAGTGCTATAATTTATTTGGATAAATAATTTTTGGAATATTTAGGCATGTTCTAATCAACAAATATTTTATTTTTGTTTTTAAAATGATTCCAACATATGTAATTTTTATTAAATTAATGTGTTATTATAAATTAAAATTCAAGGGAGTAGAATAAGAAAAAATAAGGATGAATTTTAACACTATGATTCAATATTCCATACTTATTAAATGAAAATACCAAGGGAACTTTACCATTAACTACACTATGGGATAATTTTATTTTAAGGACGTCATGTTAGACTTAGTAGCATTAACTAAGGTCACAAATAATTCTTCTTATTCATATTTATGCTATGGAGATCAAAATACCACTATAACTATTATCTAATTACCCTAAAAAAGTATAACAAAATGTACTAATATTGTTGAGAATGTTTTTCTTTAGTAAATGAACATGTTTCTTATAGTAATTTCTATGTTCTGAATATGGAGTGTGATAGGTTTAGTTCACATGAACCAATGGTCCTCAAGAAAATATTTTTCAAAATTAATAATGTAATAATAAATGTTGAAAATAGAATTTTATAATTTCATTCAGAGGTTAAATAATTCTCTTTAAAATTTTTAGTTCATGAAACACCTAATGGAAGATAATTCATTACCTCAACTGAACATTATGGATTCGTTTTCCAAAAACTTTTACCTTGATTTTACTTGTGATGAACCACCAATTATGGAGCATAAAAATAAAATAGTTTTTATTATCAAAACTAAATAACATTTGACTGAAAATTATGAGAAAAATAATTATTGAATGTTTAAACTATTAGATATAGGTTTAATATAATTTCGGAAACATTTTCTTATGTTTATAATGAAATTGATAATAATATCGGAAGAAATAAATATTCCTTTTGTTATTTTGAATATGATAATAACATTCTATATCAAACCAAAATTTATTTAATGGAAGTTGATAAATTTATTGCTAAAAACTCAATTTTTTTATTATTTTACATTTATAATACACTTCTCAAAAATTAAACATATAAACTTAATTATAAAAAATATATTATCCTTGAATTAAATTTAAAATTTTAATATTTTAGGAATTAATGAGAATTTTATATTGATATTTTTCATCAAATAAACCCTCTTTGACCAATTAAAATAACCCACCTACATTATAACTAAAACCATCGCATGATAATATCATGTATGAATTTTAAAATTAAAATGAGAAATTTCATATTATCATTGAAAAAGGGATATGAAAATACTAAGAGAACCATATTTTATGGGTTCATAGATTACACAAGAAATATTTATGATTAAATTTAAAGGATTTATTAGGAATTATTCCTTTAGTTTTCTTTCGTAGAATTATTTTGGATGAAAATACCAAAATAATTTTGAAATTTCCATCGACATTGAAATCAACAATTTTTGTAGCTATAAAAAAGGGAGAGACTAACTTGTTAGATCATAGAATAATTTGTCCCATATTTGATAAAAAATGGGTAATTACTATCCAATTTATTTGTAAAATGAGTGGCTTCACAATTTTCAAAAATGAATTTGGTGAGAATGTACCTATTTGGCTTCCATCCAACTCAAGGATGAGAATTTATTATATAAAAAACAATTTATTGATAAGAAAAGATAATTTTAATTTTCAAATTATTGACTAAAAACTTAACATATTATCTAAAAAGGAAAAATATTGTATTCTTGATATATTTGTTGGTTATATTCAATTTCAAATTATTCTCGAAGATCTAAAAAATTCAACATTCACATACCTTTTTTATACTGAATCATTGCCTTGTACACTAGGATAGATACCGTAAGGGTGGGGGGTGAATTATGGTATGAACGATTAAAACGTTTTTTCCTTTTGATCTTTTCTATTTGTTAAAAAACTCTATTCTATGTCTTTCCCATTACATAGAATGAACTAATCTTAAATCTTGCATATGACACAATAATTTTACTTGGTTCACCTTCACTGGGCTACATCCAAGGAGAATATACCAACAATGTGTCGATGTACCAAATATAGTCTATGTGCACTGCTATTTAAAATGTTTTCAGTGAAATAACTATCTTTACTAGTTTACAACCAATCACAATTTGAAAGCTCACTGCTATATCAACTAATGTGACCTCAATTATTCTTCAAAAGATCCACTCACAGTTTAAAGACTTGTAGGTCCTTTAATTATCTCTAATGAATGCATATTTCACTGTATGTAGATGCTCTGTTGAAGTACAATTTTCATCCACTGATGAATACCCCTTTACTGCAAGTGTACAAAAAAACATCCAACTTTCACGCAAACCAAGGAGGACTTCGGTGCTACTTCAACTAGTGAAGAATGTATTCTTTTATTGTTGGGAAACAAACTGGCGTGCCACATTATACTTGAGCGCCACTTCTTGTGCACCAAAACCAACTTTCATGCCACTTCATACATCAGTGCTATTTCTTGTGCAAAACTACTTGCATTAAACTTACTGCTTGCGCTCAATACATGCGTGACACTACTTATAGACCACTAAATTCACACCACTTACTTCTTGAACACAAATCACTACATTCAGAATAACCAAACTTGTGTGCTACTTCCAATTGTATAATAAAATATCAGATTTTATCTAAGTGATGAGATTATTATAAATGAGGAGGGTATCCATATATTTATAGTCATTTTGGTGACCCTTTATGTGAGGAATGCAACTCACCTTGCACACCACTCTATCACTTGCACACCACTCAATAACTTTAATTCCACTTAATGACTTGGGCACACCTTAATGAATTTTGTGCCACTTCTTGTCTTGCGTGCCAACTTCTTTCCTTTGTCATATTTTGATGCGGTGAAATATGACTTGTGTGCCACTTCATCACTTGTGCGACACTTAATGACTTTCTCACCAGTTATTGGCTTGCACACCACTTTCTTTATTTTTTCATATTTTTATTCGATGATCTGGAAATATGATTTGAATTCCATTTCTTCACTTGCGTGCCAAATATTGACTTGTCCATCACTTCTTAAATTGCATGCCAATTTATTTTCATTGACATATTTTTATGTGACTATATTCAAATATAAAATATGTTCCACTCTTTTTTTTTCATATTTTGAGGTTCTGATTATCAAAAATACATGGTGTGTAGCATTCCAATCCTCCTTAACACTGGAGCGCAAATCCATTTTCCAAAAACACTTGTCTACATTTTTTATTTTTTGGAACCATATATATAAAACACCAGAAAATGGTTCCTCCTTATATTTGTTCTTTTTGTACCACTTCTGGACCTTCCATTTCTTTTTCTTGGTTCTTTGTCATCGTAGATTGTCAATAAAATCAATATAACATTACAACCCCCCATAGAAACCCTCTTTGCCAACAAACAAAACCCACCAAAAAAGGGTTCAATGATACCTTGAGGTATTTTCTCCCAACAACTATACTTTTCATACAAATACATTACATATTATTAGAAAAATATTCATCACATAAAATAACAGTACAAAGTAGAATGGTATAGGTCTAGGGACACTAGAAACATGGATATGTAAAAAACTATTTCATCATATTGAGTAACTTTTTAGACTTGTCATACATAATACCTTTCTATATAACATGGGAAATGAAACATAAGAAATAATGAGATAAAATGCTCAATAAAATTAATCAAGAGAGATAACAATGATTAATTAATTATAACATAATCATAATGGTATGAGAACTATATTATAACATTTCGAAACCATACACTGTATATCATAGATTATAATCATGACTCATGGAATAAATATTGGTATTTCCTACAACATGAATCATATAATAATTGAATAACATGATCCATAAGAGAATAAAATTGACATAATATATATAAATATGGAATACAAATAAGCATATAAAATCATTTCATTAATAGTGAAGGCTCACTAGAAAACTATAACTGTGGAATGGGTTAACTTCCCAAACTATCATAGAAGCCAAATTTTTACACCCAATACTATCACAATGGGTAAAATATCTTAATAAACTGGGTTTTCTCTCCATTATAGTCCTATTTATCTCAGTATATATCTATCATAACCCAATTAATATAAAGAATATAAAATTATAGGCATATCCTCTACATAATGAATATAATACATATGTATTCTATAAGATCATAAAAAAATTATTCAAATCATAACCTGTGAAAATAAAATTAGATTCATAATCATTTCATCATGGAATAACAAGTGAAAAAATGGATTTTTAAACATTTTATCTTATTTATCATAGAATAACCCATGTAAAATAAATGGGTTTCATAAAATTCTTATTTTCAAAATCATAAACCATCAGGAAAATAATAAGGTTGATATCATCGAATCATATCCAATATCAATATTATGAAACATCAAAGGATTTTATATTAGATTGAGAATTTTTTTAAATTATCTATAGTATAATTTACTAATAAATATGTATATTTGTTACTTTGAAATTAGTTATTATAATTATAAAAAATTTCCAATTATAGAAGAAATAATTTTATTTGAATGTGAACTTGGAAACTCAAAATGTAGTCATTATATAATTGAGTTGTTATTATTATGGGATATTATTTTCATGTTTTTTACATTTAAAAAAGGCCCCTTTCACATTTTCTATAAAAATGAAACGTTAACTTATTTCAGAAGATGACAAGAAGATGAATTTTAATCATTTTAGATTAAATCAAAGCATTTTTTTAAAATAGATTTAAAATAACATTGAATAATATTAAAAAACTGAATAAATTGTTTTTTGAAAACCTGGATTTTTAGTTGAATGGATTTGCAACTAAAGATAGAATTAAATTCAATTTTCATAAAAAATATCATTTTAGTATATTTTGTATATAAAGAGAGGAAAATGAAAATAAATAAAATGTAATTATAATAAATAAATGGAGTTGATGAAAATTAAGAAGATAATAGAGAGGTAAATCATGATATTTTATCATCATAAATGTAATCATAAACAATCCAGATAAATGATTAGATTGTCACATAAAACACCAACAATTTGTAAATTTTGGAATCATAATCCACACAAGGAAAATAATGTTATATGGATTTTTAAATCCATATAATTTTCATGATAATAAAAAAATTACATTGATGTTGATTATATACACCACATAGAATAAATAAGTGTTGAATAAGGCATGTATCCCATGAAAATAAAAGTGAGATGAAAATCCCTTAACTCAACTCTCAACATTTTTTATTCACTTTTTGATAAATTTTATAATAAATATTTTTTATTAATAAATATATTACAGAAACATACTCCAATATATATATATATATATATACAATCCATACTATACATGACTTACTCATAACCTTTTATATCCCGTTCATCAAAAAATTATTTATTTATATCACTATTCCAGGTGCTAACTCATTCCTTTTTCTTGTATTTTTTGGTTCAGTCATTTTTTTGATTAAAGAAAAATTATTTTTAAATAATCTCTCAAACATTAATCATATTATATATATAATATTAATTAATTATATATATATTTATAGTCTTATATTAAATTAAATATAAAAAATAATTACTTTGTTCTATGATAAGGTAATTTGAATATATGATTAAACATTGTTTACATTTATTAGAGTATGAAATGAAATAATTGTAAACATATATTCAACTATAAAAAATAATATTTATATAATAGATACCATATATATTCCTTAAATATATTCTTATTACCAATCATGAAAAAAATAAATGAAAACCTCATGACACCACTTCTTGAAGGTGGCAGTCCAAACGTATGTATGAGAGACATTATCTTTTTAAATGGACTAAATGATAATAATGTGTATTTGATTTTATAAATAAAAAATAATTATTATTTTTTAAATATCATATATATAAATTAAATACATCAGTATATCCATCATAGATAGGTAGTGATGGAAAAATAATTAAATCAATTCGCGAGGAAGTAATCTACCGTAAAAATGATAAGCATTTTCTTTTCCCTTTTTAAGGAAGAAAATAATTATTTATGTTATCAAAATAATTAAATAACATATTAATATATGGAAGATATGGGAATTATTATTTCATCATACTTTTATAATGTTTGATGGACGTGGAAGATAAAATAAAATAAATTATCATTTAGGAATGGCACCTCTACTTTGGGGAACCTCTTTATGTTTTCTCTAAGAGCATTAAAAGGAGGGATTTATAATATATCTAATGATTATATGTAATTTTAAAGATTTTTTGATGATATTTGGTAATTTATTTTCAAAAAAATTATCTTTAATTGTGGAGAGGAGAGGTGGTGTCCTTTTTTAAGTGGGTGAAGGAACATACTTGAAAATATCTTAAAAGAATGAAAAATGATAAACTCAGTCCCAAGAAAAATGATTCTAAATGGGTAATATAATTAAATTTTAGATAATATAAGTTATATATATAGAAAAATATGATAAATTCAAGTATAATTAGAAAAATTACCTTTATATTTTTCTTTAAACCATTGTAATCACATTTTAATCTTAACCAAAATAAATAAATTCTAATGATTTTACTAGTCATTTAGACACAGAGATAAGATGAATTTATTATATAATATTAGTTATTATTATTAAAAATGTTTAATACATTATACTAAATTCAATTCAATGATGGGATATAATTTACTTTAATATTAAACCTGTGTACTTGACCAAAAATTAATTTTTCTAAGAAATAATTTTCACAAGTATAAAATGATTTCATAAAAAATGAACATAAAATTGATTTAAAAGACCTAATTAGATTAATAATATTAAAAAATAACCAATTTTACTTTTTATATTTTCTTAAAAAAATGAAATTTGAAAATTCTTTAAAGGAAAATACAGTTTTTAATAAAAATTTGTAATTTTTACAATTCATCAAAAAAATAATCTCTTTTGATCATTCATAGAGTTTCACTGTAAGGTAATATTTTATTTTTTTATTTAAAAAATAATGTTTATTTAGTTTAATAAGTTTTATAAATGTGATAAAAAATTCATTTTAAAATTATTGTGGAAAACCAGATGAAACTTTTTTAAAAAAAATTGTTTTTAAACATAAAATGAAATTTATTCTTATCTTATTTTTATAAAAATACTAGATAATTAAAAAAAATATTTAATATAATATATATTTATTTAAAATAATTTTCTAATAGATTTTAATTTATTTTCTTAATATAAATAAGACATAACATGCACATAAAAATGGGTTTTCAGTAGAACAGTTCTTTTTTTCTTTTAAAAGATTTCACGGTCATTTTAGATCAATTGATAACCAATTAATTTATTCAATTAATGTGTGTAAAATTTAATTTTCATAAATTAGTTATTTCTATTCGTACGTATCTATTTAATAGAATGTTTGTGACAATATACAATATTATGGTTCATCAAAATTCTGTGTTGCGTGTAACAGAAGATATTGATGAAACTAAGTTTATTTGAAAATCATATTTCATTTATTTTTGGGTGTTACATTGTAGCCCCCATAAAATGAACTTTTCAAAAAAAAATTCCACTACTCAAATTCTATTAATTAAGGACACTTCAGCCTCATCATATCCTCAGGTTCCCATGTAGCGTGCTCAAATTAGCGGTTTCACCATAAAACATAGACCAACTGAGTGGTATTATTTCATAGAAATTTCTCTCTATAATCTAAAATATTCCCTAGTTTTTCCATATAAAAATATATATTACCATATTAATATGAAATTTTATTTTTTAAAAAATTAAGGATCATGTACGTACTTCCACTATAAGGATATGTGGATCACATCATGAACCTAAGAGAGTTTTTTTGGGATTTCGAAATGATAATCAGCCATCCTAGAATGATTTGAAATCTATAATTGCCTAATATTATTAGGGATCAACCTTTCATTATTTGTTAATATCGTAACCTTATTCCATGGTCAAAATTTTATAAAAAAAATCTAACCATCTTTAAATTTCAGATCATGTTGATGTTTGTAAAAATATATTTTTAGTTGAGTATGACATTCCATGATGTCTTGATGAATGGATCTAACTTTATATGCTATTTTACTATCTATATCAGGCTATAATAACACTATTTTCCAACTTTATCCAAGTTCTATAGACTTCTACATTTATTTCCATAAAAATATTCAAAAGGATCCATCAAAATGTTTGAGTAAAATCCATTGATATAATAAAACTAAAATTTTTGAAGGTATTGATCCCAATAACCATTAAAATCAATGGTGTAATATTTTATAATATCCTCTAGGGTTTTGGTGGTTCTCTCAGGATAACCATCTATCTATCGATGAAACACAATTTAGAAAATAAACTTTGGATCCAAATCCTATAGCATACTTCACCAAAATGTCAAGGTAAAATTCAGATCCCAATCATATATAATAGAATGTGTTAATCCATGAAAATTTATTACTTATATAATGTATATCATGGAATGCTAATCCATCAAGAAAATTTATCTAATAGAAAATAAGTGTCCTGAATTTGTAAGGTGATTATATGTAAAACGAATATATATGTTTGTTTTAGATGTGTTGGGGAGTTTGATGACAAAAACCATGGTGTTTTTTCCATCTCGATTCTAGTATGGGAAATGGTTGTAACATCCCAATATATTTTTGTTGCTCAACTATAAATTACAAACATTCCATGTTCTGAGATAAATACTCTAGAACATATCTCTTCAAGAACTCCCAGTAGAAATAATCCTTTAGATATCTATACTTATTTGTACTTCCACGATGAATAGGTAATGAAGAACTATGAACATCATCTCACATCTCATTGTTCAAATTTTGTATGTACTAACCATATGCTATAAAAACCCTTCTCTTTATTACACACTTAACATAATTTAATACATAAAACCTACACTTGTTACAAAATAGAAGATTGTGAGGTCTAGTGTCTTTGGGGCTTAAGAACATTACATAACAACTTAAAACATAAAACAAAAAATCTTATTGAAATCATCCTTTACATGACCACTACATTCTCTTAAACTTATCATTGCATTGGATAACCTGGGGAAATATATAAGAAAGAGGTGAGCTATAAATCCCAATATTGGAGTAAACAAGGCATAACATGAAGAATACAATAAATGTTAGGAAATTGGCATATCAATGGAGCATAAAAGTACATGAACTTAAAGTCATGATATAGCATGATTATCATAACATGGAAATATGGAAACAATAATTTACATGGAATTAGCATGAGCCAATAATCATTGCACATGGAGCATGAGTAAAACCTCATTTCAATTGAAGCGTGAGTAAACCCCTATTTCACATGAAGTATCATGAGTAAACACCCATTGCACATTACATATCATGATACTATACTTTACCCACATTGGATTTCTATCACGGAACACCCTCTTTAAACATTCCATTTCAAGCATAAGTAAGCCACAAGGATCATAAAAAACGGATGCATTAAAAATCATCATTTATTCCATGATAAGGGAATGTATAATTTATACATGAAACTCTATAATCAATAATTAAATGTTCATAAAGATGAATAACCTTGACAGATAAATGGGAATGATATTCACTACACAAGGACATTGGCTTGAAAAAACGTTGTGCAATTCGTAGCATAACGGTGTGGAATATGAATTCATAAAAATGGTTGATGAGACAGAAAGGGGTTTCTCATAATATCTACATGAAATGGTTAGTAAGGGGGTCATATATATACATGTCACGGTAATTGTAATGTAATTTTTATTCACGACAAAAAAATTTCTTTTATGTAAATGAGGAGAGAGAAAATTCCTTTCGGAATTTTTGCATAGTAATGGGTGTACATGGGAGGAAATTAATGAGAGATTAAGGGGTATTTCATCATTAAAAAATCAATAGGCTAGTATGGTGGAGGTGTGAAATCATACCCCAACATTTATAATTAAAAATAAAATGGCGTAACAATATTAAAAAACTTGGATAAAAAGAGAAAGGTAAGAATCCCTTACATGGAAGTGTGATCAGAAAGGCTTGAGAGAGGATTGCGAGAGGCTTCTTGGGATATTTTGGCTGAAATGGGAGGATTATAGAGAGATGAGGGAATAGGTAGGAAAAACTTCAAAGGCTTTTAGTGAAGAGGAAGAGGGATCTTGGGTGGGATTATATAGGAATGGAGGGGAATTTTTTATTATTTTTGAATGGGACACCACACATTAAACTAATAAAAACCACAAACTAGACCATTGTTTTTGCAAACTAGGAGTAGAAAATAGTATATTATAAGGCCAATGTCTGAATGTCTTAAAATAATAGGGTTTCTTATGTGGATGTGAGTCACACTCTCAAAGAAAACAATTTAAAAAGACAAAATGTTTTATAAGCCTTTAAGGGTCCACTAAAGCTTTGTAAAATAAAACAAAGAAACCAAAAAAAAAATTAATGGTAAAACATACATTGGCCAAATTTAATATTTATTGTATTTTATTACATCACTATTGGGTCATTATGATCTCATAAAACACATTATATATTTAAACAGTATTTAATTTTTACCCAAAAATTCTATTGTCTCAGATAGTTATGAAAAATTATCTATTGGATAATTTCGACCTTCGGATTTCCAAAATAATATTCATTTTATCTAAATAGTTACCTAAATATGTGAATTTTTACTTTTAAAATAAAAACCGACATTTATTGGAAATTCATGGGTTTTGACAAAAACAACATTCAAACCATAATAAGAATTACAATTTAATTCATATAATTATATGATAATTAATATTTAATGAAAATTAATTTAAAAATAATAATAGCATTTTAATAAAATATAATTTTTTTAAAAAACATTAATTCATCATAATATATTTCTTAGTTGAATTTTAACTAAAAATACTATTTGCGCTTTATGAATTATTTACAAAGTAACAATAATAAAATGAATGTATATTCATTAATATATACCAAAATAATGAAATTATTTATAGTGCTAAGTTCTTATTACATAACCCATTATAACACCCGTATAAGACTGAAGCGTAAGGTGTGTGATGGTGACAGACTCTTGGGGTGGCTCAGATAACATCACTCAAGTAGTAATCTATATCAACTTCCAGTTCACCTGTAGGCAGTTCTGCTCAGGATAAACATATTCATGCTTGGATTGGACTTGGACAAGAGCGAATCACAATGATTCCACATCCTTTTCGAGCTCCAACAAATGGTCTTTATATGGAGAAAGTCTACTAGATGAGGCCGTCACTTCCTTTATTCGAGTAAATTAGATTCGTTAAAGCCTTATATTTATACTAATCAGGTGATCACTGTTCAATGAATATATTAGCAACATTGACAATTCCTAATGGTATTTTAAAATCAAAATAAATAAAACCAATGAAGTTCATATGATTTATATATCCGTAATAAGACATTTAAATAGATCATGAGAAATTTTCATTAATGAATTTTTGGGTCGTTACAATCTTTCCCCCTTAAAAAATGTTTCCCTATAAATTTATTTTTCCCAAACTAAAATAGATGTGGGTAACCCTACTTCATTACATCCTATGATTCCCACATCACTTCTTTAAACTTTTTCATTTGCCACAACACCTTTACGAGGGGCATTGTCTTATTTCGTATAACATTTTATCTGTGATCTCAAATCTTCATTGGTTTCTCCTCGTAAGAAAGATCATCCTCTAACTATAATACATTTGAAGAGAGTACATGTGGAGGGTATGGTATATACATTTTTAATTGGGGTACATGATAGACATCATGTACTTTGGCCATGGTAGGTGGAAGTGCTAGTCGATAGGCCACAACCCCAACACGATCAAGAATCTCAATAGGGCTGATGTACCATGGACTTAACAGCCCTTTAATTCCAATCCTCGTGACCTTATTCCATGAAGATATGCATAGAAATACCATGTGTCCAAATTGCAACTGATGGTATTGTTGACAGTTATCTGCATAACATCTCTGTCGACTATTGGCTACCTTCATATGTTGCCGAATGGTTTTCACCTTCTCCACGATTTCTTCGACCATTTCTAGTCCTAGAAGCTTACATGCATCGACTTTATCCAAACATGTCTGCGTTTTGCACCTCTTCCTATACAGGGCTTCATAAGGATTATTTCATATGCTCGAGTGGAAACTGTTATTATAAGAGAACTCAACTAGAGAATGATGTAGATCTCATCCTACTTTGAAGTCCATTGAGAATGCTCTCAACACATCCTCATGTGTTTTGAAAGTCTGCTCGGATTTTCCATAAGTTTGAGGATGATTAGCTGTTATGATGTTCACCTCAGTATCTAGAGAATGTTGAAGACTCTTCCAAAACATTGAGGTGAATATTAGATCTCTATCGGATACAATCGATAGTGGTACCCCATGCAGACTTACCAAATCTCTGATGTTTATCCATACCAGTTGATCCAATGAGAAATCTCCACGAGGTACAATGAATTGTACAGAATTTATAAGATGATCCACCACAACCCAGATTTCATTGTTGCCTTTGGATGTCTTTGGAAGCCTAGTGACAAAGTCGATGGTGATGTTCTCCCATTTCCATGTGGGTGTGGGAAATGGTTGTATCATCACCTTATACTTATTCCTATATTCCTTCACTTGTTGACACACTTGGAACTTTGATGTATACTCATCTATATCCTTCTTCATATTATCCCACAAATAAGGCTCTTAGAGATATCAATACATCTTTTTGTTTCTTTGGTTAATAGAGAAATTTGAACTATGTGAATCATCCAAAATTTCTTTCTTCAGCTCCAGACTTGATGGAACACATAGTCTTTTCCCAAATCTCTCAATTATTTCTTCATTAACATTGAACTCCGATGATTTCTCTTTTCTAATAGCATCCAATTTGTTATGAATTCCAACATCATCCTTTTGAGAATCCATTACATTTTCCAAAAGAGATGGTTGAGATATAATTTGTGAAAGGATTGATGATTTTCCCTTCAATATGATGTCAATGTCCATCTTCATCAAATATAAAAAGATTGGATCCTTCTAAATTCTCATCAATGATAGAATCGCTGGGTCCTTTCTACTTAGTGAATCTTCCACTTTGTTCACTTTCCTAGGGTGGTAATGGTTTGAGCAGTCATAGTCATTGATCAGATCTAACCATCTTCATTGGATCATGTTCAACTTTTTATGTGTGAATATATACTTGAGACTTTTGTGGTCCGTATATATTCCCAACTTCTCCCAAAAAAGATAATTCAGCCAAAATTTTAAAGAGAAGATCACCACAGCCAACTTCAGATCTTGTGTTGGATAATTTTTCTCATGAACATTCAATTTCATTGAAGCATAGGCAATGAATTTTTCATTTTTCATCAACACACAACCCATTCCCTTATTAAAAGCATCACTGAACACCACTAAATTTCCTCCACTTCCGGGTGAAGTGAGAAAAAGTGCTGTGATAAGATTTCTTTTTAACTCCTTGAAGCTTTCTTCACATTCATCACTCTAAGAAAAATTTACTACCTTCCAAGTTTTCTTGGTAAGAGGTTTGGACAATCGTGGGAAATTTCTCAGAAATCATCAATAACATCCAGATAACCAAAAAAAGCTACGGATATCCGTGTCCAATGCTGTCCTCTACCATCCTTCTATTGCAGTTGTCTTGGAAGGATCCATAGATATCCCATTTCTTGTGAAGATATGGCCCAAGAATGATACCTCCTTCAACTAGAACACACACATGTTGTACTTTGCATAGAGCTTCTCCTTTCGGAAGGTCTCTCATATAGTTCTTAGATGCTTCTCATGATCCTCCATGGTTTTAGAGTATATTAGGATATCATCTATAAAGACTAACACAAATTTGTCTATGTCTTCTCTAAAGAATCTATTCATCAATTCTATGAAGATTTGTAGATCATTAGTGAGTCCTAAAGTCATTACTATGAATTCATAATGCCCGTATCTAGTACAAAAATTAGTCTTGGGGACATCTTCCTTCATCACACTTATGTGATAATATCCCAATAAAAAATCTACCTTGGAAAAGTATTGTGATCTATAGTGCTGATCAAACAAGTCATCAATTCGTTGGAGATGACACCTGTTCTTTATCATGATTTTTTATGCTCACGATAATCAATGCAAAGGCGCATTGACCCATCCTTCTTCTTGATGAAGAGGACTGGTGCACCCTTCGGTGAATCACTTGGGAATACAAACCCTTTATCCAGATTCTCTTGTAGTTGTTTTTTCAGCTCCTCGATCCTCAAAACAACCATTCTATAGAGTGTCTTGGATATTGGCAATTCCCCATGTATAGTATCAATTGATAATTTAACATCTCTTCTAGGAGGAAGAGCAGAAAATTCCCAGGAAACACTTCCGCGAATTCCCTCACAATAGGAATGTCTTTGAGGATGGTTGTTTATTTCGACTCAATCATTTGATCTAGATACACGTGATCATATGTTAGTAATATCAATTCTTGGGATTATGAAACTAAATAAGATTCAACATCCTCCTTGTACATGTACAGAATCAGGTATCAATTTTTCACATGGGGAGTGATTTTACTCTCACGACAATTTATGTGGGTTATCTATAAGGAAATCCAATCCATGCCAATAATTGCATGAAATTCTACTAGAAAGAGTATGATGAGGTTTTCTGGGGAGTTCAATCCACCGATTATGACAGGGGATGAGTTATATTCAGGGGATGTAATGATTTCCCCTTTTCTATACTCACCGACATCTTTACTTCAATTATTTATGGTTATGTTGGGATTGTTCTACTAAACTTTCAGTATATGAGAGAATGCATAGAACCTAAATAAAAATGTACATTCAATCTTCATGAATTAATAAATACCATACCAGTCATCACTTAATTTTTAGGGTTCACTTCGGTGGTAGTGATGGAAACATATCGCCCTTACTACATTGGAGGTTGTTGGTTGCCTCCGAAAACTCATGTCTTAGGGAACTAATTTTCAAGGTTCAATGGTTATTTGCAGTTAAAGCAATGAAAAACATGTTGAGGTTCAAATGGAGAGTTCCTCTCCACTATCACAATGGTGGATTTTTTTCGGAAGTAAATAGCTAGGTGTTATTCTCTTCCACACATAAAGCATTTCTTCATTCACTTCAAACAATTTCCAGGGTGCTTCTTTATGCACCTTTTGCTAGTGTGGTGTTGGATATTCTTAGCACTGTTGGATTTATCCATCAGACCTCTAGAATTAAAATCCACTTTACACTTCATATCCCCATGAAACCATTGAGATTCAATGATCTCCAATTTATCCTTGAGGGAACATCATAAAATTTATTCATAGCTATCGAAGTCACCGATCACGATGGATTTCTACATGCCAAGTTTCAACCCACCAAAGAAGCATTCAACCTTTTATTCGGGGGTAACGACAAAGACAGAGGTGTATCATGAACTAATTTTGAATTTTTCCTCATAAGTTCTGATGGATTTGTCATATTTTTTCGCGATGTAAGGAATTCCTTTTCAATCATAAGTCAGAGGGTGCACAGAAAATTTTTATCAAAAAACATCATCCAAAAATCCTTCTATTCCAACGCCTCGATCTTCTCCTCAGGCTTTATAATTTTGATCAATGTCCACCATTGATAAGCTTTACCCTCGATATGATAAGCAACCAAGAGTACCATCTCTTGTTCGGAACATTTATGGATGGATAAGATATTCTCAATGGAGTTGATTCATTGTTTAGATATTTAGGGATCAGATGATCCATTATAAATTGGAGGCCTTTGTCTCATGAAGCTCTTGATAGTGACTTGTTCTTTCTTGGGGGGGAGGGGGTTAACGCTCTTCTCTAACCATGTTTCTATTCAAATCATATGTTAACTGAGATATAATCATGACAATGTTCGTGATTCCCTATCCCATCGGATTGGGAATCTCATTAGAACAATAATCACATTGATCTTCACATCGGTTCTTAGTCAGAGTCCTCCTATTACTAGACATTGGCTGAAATAAAAGGAATGTTAGGGGTAACACATAAAGGGTAATCAAAGGACAAAATAAATGACTTATATATTTTTTTTTATATTCTTATCTTTTTAATATATAGGCTTCAATCTATGTTATCCATGATCAACTTTCTAACATATATTTATAGGGGATTTTTTTATTCTCTTAGTAATGGTTCATACTAAGATTGTGAATTTACTAATGCATATCACCGAGGAGTGTCATAATAGAGAGTGCAGCAAGACCCATTGTCGTGTACCCGGATACCCCGGGTCAAGCCTGAAACTCCTTGTCAGGGTTCTCACCCCTAGGTACATCTATGCCAGAGCTGCCTCTACCTGCTCGTATCTAGAAAGGGATGTATTTTATTGATAAAACACTTACTCAATTTCCACCAAAACATAGGGATGTTTTTATTATACATATTATTGTCTCAAAATTTTCACTAAGGTTTTCTAATCCTAATCCCATAAATAACCATACTTATCCTCTGATACCAACTATAACAACCCTGCTCTTTATTACACACATAACATAATTTATTACATAAAACCTTCTATTGATACGACATAAAAGATCAAGAGGTCTACTTTCTTTGGGGATTAGGAACATTAATTAACGTCTTTAAATATAAAATGAAACATATTATTAAAAACATCCTTTAAATGACCACTACATTCTCTCATACTTAGCATTGCATGTGATAAACTTAGGACATATAAAAGAAAGGGGTGAGATATAAAGCCCAGTAAGGGAGTAAAAAAGACATAACATGATGAATAAAATACATGTTAGGAGATAGGTATATCAATGGATCATAAAAGAACATGAATATAAAGGCATTATATATCATGATTATCATAACATGGAAATGTGGCAAAAACACTTTACATGGAATTTTCATGAACCAAGGATCATTGCACATGGAGCATGAGTAAACACTCATTTCACATGAAGCACGAGTAAACCCACATTTCACTTGAATTATCATGAGTAAACACCCATTTCAAATGATGTATTATGATACTATACTTCAACCAATGAATTGGAGCGCTATTTGGGCACACCCTCTTTAAACATTTCATTTCATGCATAATTGTGCCACATGGATGATAAAACATGGATTCATTAAAAATAATCATTTATTCCACAACAAATTAATATATAATTCATACATGATACTATATAATCATTAAGTAAATGTGGATAATGGTGAATACCATTGATAGTGAAATGGGCATGGTATTCATTGCCCAATGAGCTTGGCTTGAAAAAACATTGTGCAATTTAGGCAGCACAACGACCTGACATAAGAATTAATAAAAATGGCTGATGAGAAATAAAGGAGTGTGTCAGCATATGTAAATGAAATGGACAGTAAGGTGGACATATAGGTACATCTACGAATAATTTTAATGGATTTTAAGTTCATGATAAAAAATAATTGCATGAATTTAAATAAGGAGAGAGAAATTCCTTTTAGAATTTTGGCATTGTAACAGGTGTACATGGGAAGAATTTAATCAGAGAGAAAGGTGTATCTCATCATTCATAAATAAATAGGGCATTATGTGGGACGTTTGGAATCATACCCCAACTTTTGTAATTGAAAATAAAAGGGCCTAACAATATTAATAAAGTTGGATAAAAAGAGAAAGTTAAGAATCCCTTACTTGGAAGTGTGATCCCAAAGGATTGGGAAAGGCATGAGAGATGCATCTTGGGAGCTTGGGGAGCCCTATGAGGATTATAGATAGAGGAGTGAAGTGTTTATAAGAACTCAAAAGGCTTTTATTGAAAGGGGAGTGGGATCATGGGTGGGTTTATATAGTAAAGGAGGGAGAATTCTTTATTATTTGGGTTTGGGACAGCACAGATTAAAATAATCACAACCACAAACCATCCCATGGTTTTTCCCATGGTTTTTTCCAAAGGGGAGTGGAAAAATGTATTTTAGAAGTACAACGTCCATATTTTTTAAAATAATACGGTTTCTTTTCTAGAGGTGAGTCACGCACTCTTGGAAAACAATTTAAAAAGACAAAATGATTTAAACTTTTTGAAGTGTCCACTAAATATTTGTAAAATAAATCCAACATACCCAAAATTAAATTCTTTTTATGGTAAAAAATATATTGGACGAACATAATGTTTAGATTATTTTATTACACTACTATTGGGTCATTATGATGCCATAAAACACATTATATATTCAAACGGTATTTAATTTTAACCCAAAAAATCCACTGTCTCAGAAAATGATGAAAACATCACCATTAGATAAATCCAACCTACTGATTCCAAAAATAATATTCATTTTATCTGTATAATTTTCTAAATATGTGAATTTTCACATCAAAAATAAAAACTGACATTTATCAAAAAATCATGGGTTTTAATAAAAACTGCTTTCAATCATTAATAAAAATTACACTTGCATTCATAAAATTATATGATAATTTATATTTAATAAAAATTAATTTAATAATAATAATAATAATATTTTATTAAAAAATTATTTAATTAAAAAAACCATTAATTCATCAAAATAGATTTCTTAGTTGAATATTAAATAAAAATACTATTTGTGCTTTAAAAACTACATACAGTGTAACAATAATATAATGAATGTATATTAATTAATATAAAAAAAAATAATGCACATATTCATAGTTTTAAGGTCTTGTTCCATAACTCATTTTAACACTAAAATAAGACCTAAGGGTAAGGTGTGTGATAGTGACAGACTCTTGGGGTGGATCATATAACATTGATCAGGTTGTAATCTCTATCAACTTTAACTTCTCCAGTAGGAGGTTCCACTCAAGATTCACGTATTCAAGATCATCTTGGGCTTGGTCATGTGCGAAGCCCAATGATGCCACCTCCTTTCTGAGCTCAGAAAAATGGGCTTCGTATAGAGCAGGTCTACTGAATGAGGCCATCACTTTCTTTTTCTGATTAAATTGGATTTTTAAAGCCCTATATTTATACTAATCATGTGATCACTGTTCAATGACTATATTAGAAATGGTCTCAAATCCTAATGGTATTTTATAATCCAAAAACATAAAACCAAGGAAGTGCATAAGTTCTATACACCCATAATAAGACATTTATATAGATCAAGATGAATTTTCATTAATAAATTTTTGGGTCGTTACGATCATCCACCCTGATGAAATTTCACACTCAAAATTTCCAATTCCCACACTAAAACAGACGTGGGTAACTCTACTTCATTACATCCATTGATTCCTTTGTCGCTTATTTAAACATTTGGTTTCACCACAACACCATGATGAGGAGCATTATCTTATTTCATAGAAATTTTTCTCTATGATATAAGATCTTCAGTGGTTGCTTCTAATAAGAGAGATCATCCTCTAAATGTAATACCCCTAATGAGAGTACATGGGAAGGTTCTGGTATGTTCCTCCTTAAGAGGGATACATAAAAGATATCATGTACATTGTCTATGGTAGGTGGAAGTGCTAGTCGATAGGCCAAAATCCCGACACGATCAAGAATCTCGGATGGGCCGTTGTACCTAGGACTTTAATTCCATTTCCTTCCAATCCACATAAACATATTCCATGGAGATATACGTAGAAATACCACATCTCAATCTTTAAACTCAAGGTCTCAACAACGGTTATCTGCACAACTCTTCTGTCGACTCTGGGCTGCCTTGCTAAGCTGATTAATGGTTTTCTCCTTCTCCACCATTTCTGTGACCATTTCTGGTCCTTGTAGCTTATACTCACCAACTTTATCCCAATATGTTGGTGTTATGAACCTATTCTCAAGTAGGGCTTCAGAATGTTCCATTCAGATACTCCATTGGAAACTATTATTATAAGAGAACTCAACCAGAGAAAGATGTTGATCCCATCCTCCTTTTAAGCCCATTAGGAATGCTCTCAACATGTCCCCAAGTGTTTGGTTAATCTTCATGGATTGAAAATCAGTTTGAGGATGATAAGGCATACCGATGTTCAGCTCAGTATCCAGATCATGTTGAAGACTCTTCCAAAACATAGAGGTCAATCATTGATCTTGAAAAGATAAAATTGATAGTGGTACCCCATGAACCCTTACCACATCTCTGATGTATATACGTGCCAGTTGATCCAATGAGATATTATCCTTAATTGCAATGAAGTGTGCAGACTTTGAAAGACAATCCATAATAACCCAAAATTCATTGTTTCCTTTAGATTTCATTATAAGTCTGGTGACAAAGTCCATGGTGAGGTTCTCATTTTTTCATGCGGGTATGAGAAATGGTTGCATCATCCCATTAGATTTCTGCCACTCTACCTTCACTTGCTGACACACGTGGAACTTTGATGTATACTCATTGATCTCCTTCTTCACATTTCCCACCAATATTGCTCTCAGAAATCATGATACATCTTTTATTTTCCTGTGTGAATAGAGAAATTTGAACTATGTGCATCATCCAAAAGTCCCATCATTATCTATGGACTTGATGGAACTCATATACTTTTCCCAAATCTCACAATTACTTCTTCATTAACATTGAAATACGAGGATTTACATTTTCTAATAGATTTAACTTTCTTCTGAATTCCCACATCATCCTTTTGAAAATCCTTTAACTTTTCAAAAATAGACGATTGAGCAATCATTTGAGAAATGATTGATTATGTTCCTTTTTATTTAATTACCATGTCCATCTTCATCAATTCTAAGAAGACTTGATCCTTCTCAATTATCACTAAGGATAGAATTGCTAATTTCTTTCTACATAGAGTATCTTCCACCTTGTTTGCTTTCCCAGGGTGGTAATGGACTAAGCAGTCATAGTCTTTGATCAGATCTAACCATCTTCATTTGGGCATGTTCAACACTTTCTGTGTGAATATACACTTGAGGATTTTGTGGTCCGTATATATTTCACACTTTTACCTTAAGAGATAATTCTGCCAAAATTTTAAAGTGAAGACCACCGCAGCCAACTCTAGATCATGTGTTGGACAATTTTTCTAATGAAATTTATATTACCACGAAGCATAGGAAATGATTTTTCCATTTTGCATCAACACACATCCCATTACATTCTTTGATGCATCACTGAATACCAAAAAATGTTCTCCACTTGTGGATAATGTGAGGTCGAGCGCATTGATAAGCCTCCTTTTCAACACCTTGAAGATTTCTTCACATTCATTACTACATGAAATCTTTACTAAATTCCTAGATATCTCAGTAAGATGGTTTGAAAATAATGATAAATTTTTCAAAAATCACAAAAAATATCCATATAACACCAAAAAGATACGGATATCTGTTACAGATGTTGGCCTTGGCCATACCTATATTGTATCTATCTTAAAGGGATCCATAGATATCTCATTGCTTATGTTGATATGGCTCAAGAATGAGACCTCAATCAACCATAGCTCACCCTTGATGTACTTTTCATAGAGCATCCACTTTCTCAAGGTATCTATTACAGTTAATAGATTCTTTTAACGTCCCTCCTTGGTTTTGGAGTATATTAGAATGTCATCTATGAAGACAATCAAATATTTGTTGAGGTAATCACTAAGGAATATATTAATCAACTACATTAATATTTCTGGAGCATTAGTGAGTCCAAAAGGTATTACTATGAATTCATAGTGCATGTATCTTGTACGAAAAGAAGTATTGGGGATGTCTTCCTTATTCACCATTACTTGATAATATCCAAACTGCAAATCTAACTTGGAGAAGTATTTTTCTCCACAAAGTTGATCGAATAATTCATCAATTTGTGGGGGAGGATACTTGTTATTTATCATGATTTTGTTAAGATCAAGATAATTGATGAAAAGGCACATTGACCCATCCTTCAACTTGACAAAGAGGACTGGTTCACCCCATGGTTAATCACTTGGGTGTATAAACCCTTTATCCAGATCCTCCTGTAGTTGTTTCTTTATCTCCCCAAGCTCCACAATATCCATTATATATGTAGTCCTAGATGGTGGAAACTACCATAGAATATGATCAATTGATAATTCAACATCTCTTATAGGAGGAGGACCAGTAAATTACTCCGAAAACAATTCAGCGAAGTCCCTCAAAATAGGCATGTATTCAAGGATGGTTTCTTCCTTGGACTCAATCATCTGATCTATATACCCATGCTCATCGGTCAGTAACATCTATTCTTGAGATGATGGAACTAAAGAAGACTCATCCTCCTCCTTACACTTGTAAAAAATCTGGGGTTGATTCTCCACATGAAGAGTGATTTCCCTCTCACAGAAATTTATGTTTCCACCCTATAAGGAAATCCAATCCATGCATAGATTTGCATCAAATTCTACAAGAGGGTGTATGATAAGGTTCTTTGGTAAGTTCAATCCACCTATTATGATAGTGGAGGATTTATATTCAGGGGATGCAATGATTTCCCCATTATTTTTACTCACCAACATCTTTGCATCCATGATTTGTGGTATTGTTGGGATTATTCTACTAACCTATCAGGATATGAATGAATGTGTTGAACCTGAATAAAAAAGTAAGTTCACTATTCTTGAATGAATAATTAGAATTCCTGTCACCACTTCATTGTCAGGAATCACTTTGGCGGTTGTGATGGAAAAAGCTCCCCCTTTCTACCTTGGAGGTTGTTGGTTTCCTCTGAAAACCCATTTCATAGGGTACTAATTTTCAAGGTTCCCTGGTTCTTTTTAAAATAAGCAATGAAAAACGCATTGAGGTTCGAACAAAGAGTTCCTATTCTCTGTCGCAACCATTGGTTTTTCTTGTTGGATGTTAACAGATACGTGTCCTTATCTTCAACAACTAAAGCATTTCCTCACTCCCTTCATGCAATATCTAGGGTTCTTCTTTCCGCACCGTGGGAATGTGGGGTGATGGATCTTCATAGCACCATTGGATTTATCCATCAGACCTCCATAATTGAAATCCACCTTACACTTCTTATACCCATGATACCTATATGATTCGCAGATCTTCATTTCGACCTTGAGGGAACATCGGAAAATTTCCTTATAGTTGTTGAAGTCACAGATCACGAGGGATCCCCATAGGCTAGGTTTCATCCCACTAAAGAAGTAGTAAACCTTGAATTCATGGGTAAAAACAAAGTCGGAGGTGTATCATTCAATCCTCGTGATGTTTAACTCGTAATCTCCAATATACTCATCATTTTTTTCTTGAGGGAAAAGAAGTCACATTGCATCTTAAGATAGAGGGTGCACATAAAATATTTATCAAAAAACATATTTTTAAAATATTTCCATTCCAACACCTCGATCTCCTCCTCATGCTTCAGATTTTTGATCAATTTCCACCATTGATTTACTTCATCTTCCATATGATAATTATCTAGGAGGACCTTCTCTTGTTCAGAACATTGAAGGATGGAGAAGATCATTTTAATGGAGTTGATCCACTTTTCGACGATTGAGGGATCCTATGATCCAATAAATGTAGGAGGCCTATGTCTCATGAAGCTCACGATAGTGACTTGTTTTTCCTTCGGGGGGGGGGGGTGGTGAACATTCGTCTTCCCCAATGTTTATATTCAAATCTTGAGTTAACTGAGATAGAATCGTGATAAATTTTGGGATTCCTTCTCCCATCGGATTAGGCATTTCATTAGAATAGTCATCATATTGATCTTCATATCTGTTGTTAGCATGAGACCTCGTATTACCGGCCATTGGATATAATAAAAGGAAAGTTAGGGGTTACACATAAAGTGTAATATTAGGACAAAACATGACTTATAAATAGATTTTATTTCCTTAACTTATGAATCTATACGCTTCAATTTATGTTATCCATGATTTACTTTCTAACATATATTCTTAGGGGAATTATTTTTATTCCCTTAATAATGGTTCATACTAAGCTTCTAAATTTACCAATGCATATCCCATGGGAGTTCCGTAACTAAGAGTGTAGAAAGGCTAGTTGTTGTATACCAGGATACCCTGGGTCAAGCCCAAAACTCCTTTTCGAGATTTTCACACCTAGGTACATCTGTGCCAGAGCTGCCTATACCTATTCATATCCATACAAGAATGTATTTTCTTGATAAACAACTTAATAAATACCCACCAAAACTCAAAAAGATTTTTATTATAAATAGTCTTGTCTCTAATAATTCACTAGGATTTTTTAATCCTAATCCCAAAAATAAATAACTTATCCTCTAATAACAACTATAACAACCCTACACTTTTTTACACACATCACATAATTTATTACATAAAAACATTACTAGATACAACATAGAGGATCAAGAGGTCTACTGTCTTTGGGGATTAGGAACATTACATAACAACTTAAAAAATAAAACACAACATATTATTGAAAACTTCCTTTACATGAGAACTAAATTCCATTGTATTTAACATTGCATGGGATAACCTGAGGACATAAAAAGAAAGGGGTGAGCTATAAATCTTATTAAGGGAGTAAAAAAGGCATAACATGAATAATAAAATCTCTCGATCCACAGATAAAAGTTCTTTTGAGATTATATATCCTTAAAATGAAAATTTCTATAGCCAAAACTCTCAGTTGATAAATATTCACAAAAATACTCCTCCCTCAGTTTCTTAAACATAATTTTCATGTGATCTTCATTTTATTCATTACACTTTGAATATATAAAAATATCATCTATAAATACTACCCAAAACTGATGATTATACTCTCTAAAAAATATTTTCATTGAATATATGAAGATCGTGGGGGTAATTAGTAATAAAAAATAGAAGAAGTATATTTTCATAGTGGTTAAAATTTATTTTTTATACTTTCTTTTGTAAATAATTCCTTTTTACCCTCAATTGAGGATATCAAAAATGAAGGTCAATCTTGGAAAAGTATTGAGTTCCACAAAATTAATCACACAAGTCATTTGTATAGGGTACGAGATACTTATTACAGAATATTATATTATTTAGTTCCCAATAATTTCACACTATGATATTTTATAAAATATTTCTTTTTAAATAAATTTAGATTTTCAGATTGCTTGTGTTCCACACAACACTGAGTCTAAACGAACCACAATACATTATTAATTTATTTTTATGCAACCGTTATCACCCATCAGTTAAATTCCAAGGTATTAATTTTATTAAATGAATTATGAAATATATAAATGGAATAATCAATAAAAAATCATTGATTAATGATTAGGAAATAATTTATCAATTTTTTGGTATTTTATTTTGTGATTCAGAAGTTATATTTCTTCAAAAATGATTTTCGTTTCTTTTTGGAAGAAAATAATTCAATTATTTTGTAGAACATTTATAAATTTTATTTGATAAATAGGATAGCATTTATTAAACTAGAAAATAAATATTAAATTTGGGTGATGGTTTGGTATTTTATCTTGAAAAGATTGATTTTTCTGTGAAGAGTCAAAAAATGATTTTTGAAAAATTGTAAATTTCATTTCATTAAAATGTCACATTATGATTTGAATTCGAACTAAAACTAACATAATTAATATTTATATAACACCAAAAAAATTTATGGTATAATTCTCTTAAATACTTTTTATTCATTAGATAGACTATATTGCAAGAAGCACCAAGTCTTTGAGAAACGGCAATTGGTTATTTGTAGAAGATTGTCAAAACCTATCCATTAAAATTAAATTTTCTAATTATGTGCTTAGAATTTAAAAAAATGGACATACATAGTTGCGATCAAGATGATATTTTGAGATCAATAGAATAAACAAAATTTTCGAAAAATAGTAATTTACCCTTATTAATAGTAACTTACCCTTATGAATAGTCACATATCCCTGTTAAATGTAACTCACTCTTATGAATAATAATATGGACCTTATGAATGGTAACATTACCCAAGAATGTATAAATAAAATTTAGGCACCTTAAAAATAAAGATAAATATTTTAAGTATTGGTATTTATCGATTAAATAATGATTTTAAATAAAAATTAATTTTCTCATATTTAGATTTTGTTTTTGAAAATTGGAGTTAATTTATAGATTGTAAATGCCGAGAAATGGTTTGGCTGAATTTTTAGGATTTTTCTGAAATACATGAATTTTTGGTGAATAATAAAATACGATAATTACGGTATGAAAAAATTATGGTATAAATACACTATTCCAAGCATAATGGATGATGTAAGATACAATTAATTCAAACTCACATGTACTTATTACTATTTCTATTCAAGGAAACATAAAAATTTCGTGAATTCAGAAAAATATAATAATCTAATGATAAAAATATTAAGAAAACCCTCCTCCCCATCTAATATATAAACCACCCCTCATACACTCTTCCTCCCACACCACTCAAGATGTGATACTTGCCTATGTTCTTCCAAATACACTTCCCAAGCCCTCCCCACGTCCAATACCTTGTAGTCTTACAAAAATAAAAAAAAAGTCCTTAAAGGGTTTGTCAAGGAGGAGTACTCAAGAGGTGAACCTCTCTGCCTTTTTTATTCAACTTATTTCACATGTTCCATTATTTTGTTTCTCTCTCCTCACATCACCTCCTAAAAATGAAATGAAAATTATAGTACCTTAAATGAACTAGAATTTTATTATTCTAATGTAATATTACATCATCATCTCACTTTTCCCCCTCATCTTACACTAAAAATGAAAATACCACTTGTGATGTGTTAATTTAACACATTCAAGGACGACAAGTTTTCAATTTATATTACTATATTCAATAATTGTCATGAAACCATTTTAATGGTTGAAATAGATCATAATATATTTATTTTACCTTATTCAATGACTTATAATCCTTAAAAAATCATAATATAAAAAAATAATACAAAATAAGTTCATTATGCCCAAAGCCGCCTTGTTAATCCAAGAAATTATCATGAACATTTAAATAACGAGTCATCCTCATGGTATATATCCAAAAATCAATATATGATAATTTATATCTCAGTAATATATATTCACAATTCTTTATGTTTAACAAAATTTCAAATGAACCCCCATTCTGGAATACATGTGAACCCATATTGAAAGTTAAGGAAGAAAATGATTCCAAAACAATAAAATTGAACCTATTAAACAATTTTAAAAGGCCATGAATGAACCTAATAGGGTTATAATAAATGAATTAAATTTGTAGGAGGTATTTAAATTATTAATTAATGAATATAAATTTTATTATTCAGGTCATTAAGATCAATCTATAACACACTTGGGCATAAGTTAAGGGGTTTCTTATCTCACTTTTATTTCTATGATATTTCCATTGTTCACCACTTGTTTCTTATATGTGGAGTATGTTTACATAAATTTGATATATAATATCATGATTATATTAATTTTCATGGTATTATTTGAATAAGTTGATGATTATTGACTCGATTAATTACAATGTTGTAAGTGACTTTGTTTTGGTCTCCATTTCCTTTTGATTTACTATGTATTGTGCACCTAACAATGCTTCTAGGGTGTACCTACACCCTCTTTCAGAAAGTTTTCATTTGTAATTTTAAATGTATTATATTTCTATATTCTTGTTTTATGGATATGATTATTTTCTTAAGTCATATAACATTTTAAATATGGTGTTTATTGGGTATGTTGTTTTAACAATGGTAATGTTGATGAATCTATATCCTCTATTCTATGCAGATATTGAGAATGAATATTTTAATTTTATTAAATCTCTATATAAATAAATATTTGGACTTACAGTGATGAGAGGGGACCGCTCTAGCCCCGCGATGCATCAACAGGAATCATGAGACAAAGTAGTAGGTGAAAAACGCTTTAGGTTTATTTCTAAAATAGAATTATATGGGTATCGACCAAAAAAAATAAACATTTTCAATGATATAGTGGTTTCATGTCCCATATAAATAAAGTCGAATTAAAAATCATTCTATTTATTAATTTTTAGTTGTTACTATCTATGAGGTTTTCTCTATGGAAAAATATATGGATGCAGTTTCATTATTAGTTTATTAATGGCGTGTGTTTTCCATTTATTTACCATACAATATTAAATATTCCAACTTGATTATGATTAAATTATTTTTGATTAATGTCACTCTATTTGTAACCCTTATTGAGAATTTTAGCTCACCCATTTCATTTGTTTACCTTGGACGGGTCTTGAAGAGAATACCATTTATTTAGTTCTTGTGGATGTATGTTATTAGTTTTTGTTATGTATTGAATTTTGTTGTCTTTAACAATGTAATATGAGTTTCATGAATGTATTTATTTTCTTTAAGACTAATAAACTTATAGTTCCTTAAGGATTTCATTCCTTTTAATCATGATAATTTAATAATTAATGCAACGACTCTTGGATTCTGGGGTCGGGGTGTTTTAGTTGGTATCATAGGAAGATTGAAAACAACCATGGAAACTAGATTTAGGAAGCATAGTTTAGAGGACATAAAACTAACCTAGACTTTTAGTATAGTCATAGATGAACATCTTGGAATTTTGGTAAAGTATATATTATGTGGGTGTTCATATAAATTACATCCCTGTCTGGATACTACAAGTTGACATGGTTCTGGAACAGATGTACCTAAGAGTAACAACTCTAACAAGCAGTTTAAAGCTTGACCTGTGGTATCCGGGTACACCAAAATGGGCCTTACTGCGCACCTGGATTGACATTCCTAAGGGATATGCTTAGGAAAATTCAAATTTTCCTTAAAAACCATTATGAAGGATTAAAAAGTAAATATAAAAAATGGTTATGATTATGAGATTAGTTGAGCATAAATTTTAGGATTATCATAAGTGTTTTCTAGTTTGAAATTATGAATTATATCCTAATTTAGAGTACTCCACTATTTAGGGATATCTCCTAATGGAATAATGGGAATAAATACCGTCAGAAAATATAGGGATTTGTCCACTGAGAAAGTAAACATAGTCAATGTTTGTGTAGATCAGATCATGACTATATTGGGATAACATACAAAGGCTGTGACGAATAACCATGCTACACCAATAGTAGGTCATTTCATGTGGTAGAAGCCCCCATGATTTAATGGTATTACTAATCCATTGGTAGATGAGTAGTGGATCAATCCCTTGAAAGGATATTTTTTTCATTAAGGTGCAATATCAATGAAAAGGTCATACTTGAAGTATATTCTCTCAAGGGTGACACTGATCAACAGTGGTCCTTTATACAGAATACCACAGAGGAAGAAGAAATAAAAGATATTGAATGGAGATATTCTAAAGAAATATTCTTCACAAAATATTTTCCACATGAACAATGAATTGAAATAATGAAAAAATTATTTATCCTAAATAAAAGAGAAGAAGAGGGTGTTGAGGAGTACAAGGCTACCATAACATGATTATCTAGGTATGCTATACATTACGTACATGATCCAGAAGAAAATATTGATAATTTATTGGAAGGTATTAAGATAAGTCTTTTAAGGGCACTATGTTCCGAAACATTTTCATCATATAACGAAATTGTATTAAGTGCCCTCAACAAATAGAAGGAATTTTCCAGATCAACTTTGGTAAAGGGAAATAAAGATATAAATAGGAATTATAATAACTATAGAAAATATGATGCACAAATTAAGAAGAAGGTAATGATGCAATTTCCATTATGTGAGAACCATGTAAAGAATCATCCTAGGAAATGCTTTAAAGGAAAGTATGTTTTCTATATGTCTGGAGAAAAGGGTCATCAATCTAATTAATGCAATGGGAAGGGAAAAGTAAAGGATGTACATTGATACAATTGTAGAGTGGTGGGACACTATGAAAATGAGTGTCCTAAGATATATGAAAAAATTCCTTCCCAAAGGACACGAGAGCAAGGGAAAGCTTATGCGATTACAACCACAGAGATTGAAAATTTTAAGATATGGTGGAATGTACTTTAATTATTTCCTCAAAAATAGCCAATGAATTATTTTATTTTGGATCTTCGCCATCATTTATTTCTTCCTAGTTTTCCAAGAAAATTAGACATGTCCAATTTGATTTAGTAATGGAGTTGTCAGTCAATACTCTTAAAGGATGTATCATTGAAAAAAATGATTTGTCAATCAGTCCCCCTCATTACACATAAACGTGATTTAGTTGCTAACCTTATCATTATACCAATTATTGACTTTGATTTAATTTTTTTCATGAATTAGATGTCAAATTATGATGCAAAGATCTATTACAAGAATAAGGAAGTTACAATTTTTGAGAATGGTGTAGAGTCCCTTATCTTAAGGACATGAACATCTCCATATAATTCTTATTAGATACACCCCCAGTAGCTCTACTGAATGTAATTCTTAGGGAGGAATAGAACACACTATATATAGGTGATGAATGAAATAGTCAAATTTAATATGTACATATTTTTCAATAATACATTGATTTATTTCTAGAGGATTGACTTGGAAATCCTCTAAATAGATATGTTTAGTTCTCTATTGATTTAATTCATTGTGAAAGACCTCAATCAAAGAATCCATATTGAATGGACACAATAGAATTAGTGGTGATAAATAAACAACTAGAGGAACTGAGTGATTACAGATTTATTTGACCTAGCATTTTTCAATGGGGAGCCCCTGTCCTTTTTTTCAGGAATAAATATGGATCCATGAGGTTATGTGTTTATTACAAGGAAATCAATGCTATTAAAATAACGAAGAAGTATCCTGTACCAAAAATTGATGATTTATATGATCATCTTCTTGGAGCCAAATATTTTTCTAAGATTTACCTTTCATATGGATTTCATCAGCTGTGTGTGAGGAAGGAATATATTCTAAAAACAATATTTCAAACATGGTATGGGAATTGTGAGTTTACAGTAATTCCTCTTGGACTAAATAATGCACCCTCAATTTTCATGGATTTAGTGAGTAGAGTTTTTAAGTAATATATTGATGACACTGTTATGGTATTTATCGATGATATCCCAGTATAAACAAAAATCTATGAAGACCCTGAGAATCAATTTCATATTATTCTGAAATCTCTTAGAATATTTGAATTATATGAGAAGATTATAAAGTTTGAATTTTGGATACAATCAATTTATTTTTTTCTCCATATTGTTTCTAAGGATGGAATCATAGTTTATCCATTGAAATAAAAGGCAATATAATAATGGCACACGCCAACAAGCATAACTGTGGTATGTAGTTTAATTGTATTAGTAGGTTACTATCTGTGTTTCATTTAAAATTTCAACCGATTGGCTAACCAAGTAACCAATATCACTCTTAAAAGGTTTATGTTTGTATGGGAAAAAGAATTTATAGAATGTTGTGTATAATTGAAATAATGATTGGTCAATGCTCTAATTTTGGATCTTCGATATGGAAATGATAGATTTTTGATATACGTTGATGCATCAATGAATGGACTAGGTTGCTTCATTTTGAAAAATGATAATGTTGTTGATTTTGAATAAAATATGTTGAAGAATAATGAGAAAAATTACCAAACTTAGGATCTTTAGTTAGCAGCCATAATAATTACTCTAAAAAATTGGAGAAGTTATCTATCTAGTGAAATATTTGAGATATATACAGATCACAAGAGTTTGAAATACGTTTTTACACCAAAAGAACTCAACATTAGTCAAAAGGGATGGCTTGAGTTACTCAATTATTATAATTGTTCCACACACTACCACCAAGTAAAGGAATATAATGTGGTAGATTCATTATGCTGGAATGATCATGTAATTCTAACCTAAATGAGTATTGAGAGCGATCCTATATTCATGGATCTACTATAGGTGAATATGTGATTTTTAAGGGGAAACAAATTTCCATTATAAAATGATTGCTAAACCATATTTACATGAGAATATAAAAATGTCTCAATATGTTGATGAAAATCTACCAAAGAAAATTAAATTTGTTTAGTATGTAAGATTGGTAGACATCATGTACAAGGATGAAGTTATAAAATTTGGGAAGAGGTTATGCGTTTCATCAGTACCTAAGATACAAATGGAACAATTAAATGATTATCATAATTAAAAATTCTCAATACACTCTAGTAGAAATTAGATGTATAGAGATTTGAATGAACATTTTTAGTGGGATAACCTGAAGTGAGAAATTGATGACTATGTGTCAAAGTGTCTAGTTTTTCAATAAGTGAAGGTCGAGAGGCAATATCCTAGAGGTGTCATTCAACTTATACCTATTCCTATGTAGAAGTGGGATTAAATTAGGATTGATTTTGTTATAGGACTACTGAGGATACCTAGAAGGAATGATGAAATATGGGAAATTTTTGATCAACTCACTAAATCAGCACATTTCATTGCTATAAGAGTAGATTTACCACTTCAGCGACTAGAATGAAATTATATTAAGGAAGTTTTAAGACTTTATGGTTCCCCTATATTGATTATGTCCAATTGAAATACGTAATTTATATTAAAATTATGGAAATTCTATAGAAGGATTTTAATATTGAGCTTCATATGAGTAGTCCTTATCACCCCCAAACCGATGGACAGTCTAAAAACACTATTCAAACATTAGAAGACATGTTGAGATCATGCTATCTGGACATTCATGGTATGTAGGATCAATAATTTCCTTTGGTGTAATTTTACTACAACAATGGTTTCCATTATGGAATTCAAATGGCACCATATAAATAATTTTATGGTAAGTGGTGTGGAAATCCAACATCTTGGGATTATGTTGGTGAGAGTAAACTTATAGGCTCAAAACATATTGAAAGAGACATCTTTATAGGAAAATAATATTTAGTCCGACATTGAAGCATCCTAAAGTGGGAAAAAGAGTTATCATGAAAACCTAAGAATGTATTTGGAATTTCATATAGGAGATCATGTATTTCTAGAAGTATCTCTATTGAATGGTGTCTTATAGTTTGATAAGAAAGAAAAACTAAGCCCCAGGTACATCATATTATGTCAAATTCTAGAAAGAATGAGAGTTGTATCTTATCTTTGATCAATGCCACCATATATCTCCAAATTTCATAATGTGTTCCTTATGTATTTGTTAAAGAAATACATGACATACCCAATTCATGTACACACCATTTACTAATTAGAGCTAAAACCTGATTTTTCGTACTTTAACGATCCTATTGAGATTCTTGACAGAAGGGATTAGGTATTGGGTAGTTAGACAACTCGACTAGTAAATGATATTTGGAGAAACTAAAAAATAGAGGAATAAACATGGGTACCTGATGATGTTTGGAAGAATAACCCCCTAAATATTTATGATGGGATTTATACATGAAAAATTTCAAGGGTAAAATTTCCAAAGGTAGGAAGAATATAACAACAACAAAAATTTATAATATTTTTCTCTTAAATAATTTAAATTCATTGGATATTATATATTGCATGAATCACTGATTCTATATGAAACAACACTTGTTTATTTATATAATATATTCATAATATACCATTTGAACTTAAATTTTCCACTTCTTTGCTTTGAATTTCGAAAAACGGACTTACACAGTTGCTATCTGCGTGATATTTGGAGTCTAATAGAATCAAATTAATTTTTAGTGAATAGTAACTTTCCCTTATGAATAGTAACTTACACTTTTGAATAGTAACTTACCATTATGAATACTAATATGACCCTTATGAATGGTATCCTTACACAGAAAAGTATAAATAATATTTTGCGCCTTAAAAATAAAGATAAATATTTTAAGTGTTGGTATTTGTCGATAAAATTTTGATTTTAAATAAAAATAAAAATTATGATATTTAACAAATTATATTTGAAAAATATAGTTTTATTTGGATTCTACATGTCAAAAAATGGTTGGGGTGATTTTTTGGGATTTTTCTGAAATACATGAATTTTTAGTGAATAGAAAAATACGGTAATTATGGTATAAATACATTGTGATATAAATTCACTATTCCATGATTCATGGATGATGTATGAAACCATTATTTTGAAATAACATGCACATATTACTATTTTTGGACATGGAATCATCACAATTTCTTGTCTTAAGAAAAAAAATAATAATCTAATGATTAAAATAATAAGAAAACACTCCTCCCCTCCACTATATAAACCACCCCTCACCCCTTATTCCTCCCACAACACTAAATCTTTGAGCCTTTACTATGTTATACAAAGTACACTAATGATGCCCTCCCCCACTTCCAATACCTTTTGGTCTCACCAAAATTCAAAAAACAAACACCTTAAAGAGTTTCTGAAGGAGGAGTACTCAAGAGGTGGACCTCTCTCTTTTTCTTTCAACTTTTTTTACAAGTTCAATACTTTTGTTGATCTATCCTAACATCCCTTCATCCAAATTATATGATAATTTTAGTACCATAAATGAACTTTAATTTTATATTTCTAATGGAATATTAAATTACCACCTCTCTTTTCCCAATCCTCTTACAATAGAAATGAAAATACCTTCAGAGATGTGTTAATTTATCACATTCAAGGACTATAAGTTTTCAATTTATATTATAATATTAAAGACTAATCATGAACATTTTTTAATTGTTGAACCAGTTAATAATATATATATTTTAACTTATTCAATTTTCTTATATCCTTATACACTAATAATTTAAACTAATAAAAAAAATGTTCATTATGGAAAAAAACGCCATGTTAATCCGTGCATATATCATTAACTATTAACTAATGAGTCATCATCAGGGTATATAACCAAAAATCATTATAAGATAATTTATATATCAATAATGTCACAAATAATATATATGAACAAATTTGGATGTTTATCAAAATTGAAAACAAACATCCATTCATTAAAATAACTAAACCGATCATGAAAACCAAGGAAGTAAATGTTTCCAAAAAATAAAATTGATCCTATTAAACCCATAAAAAAGGCCCTAAATGAACGTAATAAGGTTATAATATATCAATTAAATATAGAGGAGTTATTGGTAATATTAATTAATTAAGATAAATATGATTATTTAGGTCATTAAGTTCAGTCGAGAACACATTCGGGCATCATGTAAGGGGTTTCTCATCTCACTTATATTTCTATGAGATTTCAATTTTTCACTACTTATTTCTTATATGTGGTGTATGTGTACTTATATTTGATATATTATATTATTATTCCATTTATATTCATGATATTCATTGATTAACATAATGTGTATTAACTCGATTGATTACAATGTTGTAAGGGACTTTGTTTAGGTCGCCATTTCATAGTGATTTCCTTGGTATTATACACCTAATCATTATTTTTTTGTGTACATACTAGACCTTTGGGACTATTTTTAATTTCAAATTGGAAATATATTATATATACATATTTAGGTTTCATGGATATGATTATTTTCTTAAGCCGTATACCCATTTACACACAGAGTTTATTAGGAATGTTGATTTAACTGTGGAAATGTTAATGAATATGTATCCTCTACTCTTTATGGATATTGAGAAGGAATATTTTAATTGTATTAAATTTATTTTTAGTGAATTAATTGGACTTTCAGTGATGGGAGGGGCCTTCTATAGCTCTTAGATGTATCGACAGGTTTCATGAGACAAATCAGTTAGCAGCAAACCCTTCGAGTTTGTTTCCAAAATAGAATCAGACGTGTATCTACCCACAAGCATAAAATGTTTCGACGATATAGTGGTATCATTTTCCATATACATGACGTAAAATTAATAATCTTTTTATTTATTCATTTTCAGTTATTACTGTAAATTAGCTTTTCACTATGACAAAATCTATGGATGCAGTTAAATTCTCAGTTTATTAATGGTGTGTGTTTTTCATTTATTCACTATGCCATATTTACTATTCCAATTTGATTATGAATCAATTAATATTGATTCATGATTTTGCTATTTTTAACCCTTATTGAGAATTTGAGCTCACCCCTTTCATTTTTTTACCTTTATCATATTATGAAGAGGAGTCCATTTATTGAGTTCTCGTGGATGAAATTTTTTTATTTTGTTTTGTATTTTATTTTTTACCTTTCCCAATGTAATATGAGTTGCATGTATGTATCTATTTTCATCCATACTACTAAACAAATCATTCCATCAGGATTTCAACCCTTTTAATCATACCAATGTAATAAGTAATTTAGTATAATCGGGCTTCTGGGGTCAGGGTGTTACAATTTAATTAGATATTATATAAAAAACTTCATTTGAATAATAATTATACCTAATTTTGGTATAACAACATTTTTTATCTTAAAATAAATTTTTCCCAAAAAATATTTTTCATTGTATTTTTTGCATTTATATTTAAATTAATTTCCTAATCATCTAGAAATCGAATCATAAAAAACATTATTTCATATTTGGAATCAATGTTTCTTAATTATTAAATTGGCCCCTTGTATTTGTATACATCATGAATAATAATTTTAGTAATTTTGTTACCATGGTAAGGGCAAATCATGAAATTAATTTTAAAAATAAACTGATAATGACTAAAGAATGAACATAAAACTTCAATTATTTTTTAGAAGAGTATATAGCATCTATAATCCTCTTAAAATCAAATATATTTCCTTTTGGTAAAATTTATCCATGATTTTGACCCCTTATATTATTTGATATAATGAATAGTTAAAAATGTAATTCTCTTTATTTCATTGTATTATAATTTTTCATATAAGGAAAATAAAGGATATATTCTGTTAAAAATATTAATTTTAAATATAATTTTTTTATCATGGTAATTTTTTAATTTATAGTGAATAAATAATTAGTTTAAATGCTTATACAACACTTACATAGTGATTTTGCAAGGATTAAAAAAAAACTATTTTAAAAATTATAAAAAATAATATTATATGGGTGATTTTTTAGGTTACAAACGTTTTTAGATAAAAATTACATATTATATAGGTTTATATGAATTTAATGAAAACATAATTGTTTTCTTGATGTTTTAAAATAAAAATTAAATAAATAGTTCAAAAATTAACATTAATTTTATTTTACATTAAATAAAATTTTAATAAATGATTTAAAATTAGAAAAAATAGTATATTCTACAAAATTAGCGGTATATTATTTATAAAATCAACCATATTCCATTTATGGGTTGTATTTCCTTTTATAGTAACTATATTAACCCTTTTTATGTAAAAAACATTGATATCACTGTAATTTACAAAAATGGATAACGACGTGTTAAAAAAATGATAAGGGTAAAATATTTATCCAAACTGGTAAAAATATAATTTTATGGGATGATATTTACTCATAACCATATTATATTTGAATATTATCAATTTGGAGATTCAGCACATAAAAAATAATTTATACTAATTTAATATTTTATGAAATGCTAAGAATTCCCCTCCCCCAAATTATAAAAAGTCACTAATTTGTTCCATTATTTACACCACATTGATAGATATAGAGCCATATAGACCTTAAAATTAATCTTATAAACATCCATATCCATGTTTTATTGTTTTTTATCTTTCAAATAATACCCTAGGTCATCTATGAAGATATATAATGGAAGTATACATAAGAATAAGTCATCATCTTTACTGACTCTTTCCTGTTTATTTATTATCCTACATCCATTAAATGTGTTGTATCCATACTAAAAATATAAATCAACTATCAACAACATATTTATATGTTATTATTATTATGGTAAAACCGTATTCCATCTCTTTTCCATCCAATGGAAATAGAAAACATCCCTTATGCGTATTCAGGTCATTCCATCTCCACAAAACTATGTAATTCATTTTTAGTCACAATTTAACCTGGATGGTTATAATATTGAAATAATGAGTATATATTATTTACCAAATAACTATAATTATGTAATGATAATATCATATATAACTTCTTACCTTCCAAACCGTTAGCAAATGATAACATCACTTGTGTGTATGTATGGACTACCACCTCTAAGAAGTGATGTGATCAAAAATTCATTTACACTTTATATAGAAGGTAATAAGTATATATTTAAAGAATATATATGATTTATATTATATAAATTTTTTTATTTAAATATTAATTATTATTCACCATACTTTTATTTTGTCCTTCGAAATGTGAAAATAGTGTTTATGCATACATACAACCTACCCTATCCATGAACAGTATAATTCATTTTTCTATATCTATATTTTATATATTACACTAAATATATTAATATTGAATATATAGAATGTTTATATAATGAATAATATTTTAGATATGATTGAACCATAATAAATTTATAAGGGATGAGGCCCCCATATTAAAACATGCTTGAGAAACAAACCAAGTAACACCAGAAATAATGATAATAAATGATTATTAATAAAGAAGTGATAAAATGTTATAAAAATTCCATATATGATAGTATATAAATACATGGTTATATTATAAAATTACAATATAATTAAAATTTTATACAAGATATACAAAACACATAGGGTGAATTTTGGATGTGAGGTAAGAGTTTCTTATCTCACTTTTAAATTCGTGAGACATATCCATTATTCCACAATAATTTATATTTTGTGGTGTATATACTACACCTATGATATGTTATATCATGGATTTATTTTTATTCAGGGAATTTAATGATTCAATTGAATTAATTTATATCATGGAGGTTATGATCCAAAATTTAACAATGTTCTAATGGTTTATTTCAAAATATCATCATTATTCAAGATTGATTATGTTTAAGTCTCCTAGAAAAGAAGCATTTGATATTTATATTAATTAATTTTATTGAAATATTTTTGTTTTTTAAATTTTCTAGTAATTGTTCCATTTAATTCTCTTTTATACATAAAATGATTATGAAATTTATTTTAATAAATGATTACATCAGTTCTCATTCCTTTCAAAAATCCCGTTTAATACATATCCTTTTTCCAAAAATATTTTCAATAGCTTTTTATATGTCAAACAAATTATTTATTAATAAAATTTTAGACTAGGTTTTATTATTTTTACAAAATAGTTTGAAATGAATCTAATTTTATTTTTCCAAATTAGGTACATTTCATCCTTTTTTACACCCATGTGGAAGGCATATTTATGACATGTATGGAATTACCAGATTTCATGACCTACAATTTATTTGAATATCCTTTTTTAATTTTCCACGATTCTATTTCAATAATTTTTTTTAATATTTTTAATATTTTTATTTTTTAATGTTTATTTTCAAATTTAAATGGTTATTTCCCTCAAAAACATTATTAAGAATTTTTTTGGTATTTCTATACCTGAATGACAATAAAATTCATGTTAATTTTTCTCAAATAGAAATATGTTTTAATGATATGATCCTTATTATTTATCATAATGGTTTAGGGAATGTTTGGCTTGAAATGTACAATTTTAATTCAATCAACCATATTACTCTAGATGGTTTATGATTATGTTTATTGGTTGGGTAAAGTATTAATATTTTTTATTCTTTTTTTTTCAATGTGATTTTCTACATTTATTATGTGTAACCACATTCATATGAAGAATGAGTTGTAATTAGTAAGTGAGTAACATGGTCATATTTAGCACCTCGATTCATTGAAAGGTCTCACGAGACAAACTAGATTGAATTTTAGCTGAGGTTTTACCAATTTATATAGATACCTTTGAATAAGGTCTTGAACATATTTTCAGATGTCTTGGAAGTAGGCCTCAATGATAATTTTTTATGTCAAAAATAATTAATTCCCTCATTATGAAATTATTTATTAAAGTCTATTAGATTATTTTAATTTTTATGGTATCAATGGAAAACATTCAAGATTATATTATGAAGTATATGAAATTATTTGATCCTCATTTATTCATTTCATTTCATTTATTTTTCTCATGTTCTTGATTAAATAAAATATGTTTTTAATTGTTTTTATTTTTATATTGATTATTATTTATTTAGTACTGATATATTCTATGGTACATAAAACATATTGAGTATCCAAGGTTACCTTTATATAGTTAATTTTCCATAGGATACGGAGAAGGAATAATTGAATGATTTTAGGGATGAAAAATATATTACATTCAATATGTTATGTATTTTACATTTAAAAATGAAAAGTAATATTGATGTATTTATCTTCATTACCAATAATAATAAACTATTTGGTGTGTTTAGATGTAATTGCTTGAATCTACATCCAATTTAAAAAAGTAACCATCAGTTCTGGGCTATTGGGTTTGGTGTCATAAAAGTTAGTTTCAAGTAATTTTTAGATAAAACCATAGAAAATAGAGTTAAAAAAATTTATTAGGATTAAAAAAACTATGAATAACTTTATCTGATAAGTATATGTATGGGATAAAATTATAACATGTTTGTATAATAGAGTTTAGATTGAATTTACTTTGATTATTTCTTTTTATACTATGTTTTTTGGTTTAATTTAATTACTGGAATCAAGATGAATATTTTTCACAGTGAATGTATTGTAAAATACAGTGATTATGAGAATCCAAAATGGCTGATGTATAATGTGAAAAATATTGTTATTACGCATAAATATAGATCAAAATATTTGATTAAAAAAGTTCACCTTATCCAACTCTCTTACTCCCCAAAGAATAGATTGATATATTTCATTGAGATATATGTTAATGGATACCATATAGGAAAGATATCCAATATCATTCATGATAGAAATGTTGAAAGAAACACCATAGAGATTGTAACAAAGGAATGAGAAATTGTTTTATGTGTGTAAAACAAGGGAATAGATCAATGAATTATCATGGAAAAAATGAAGGGTTCTATGGAGGGATAATAAGTATATCCAAAATTAAGAATTATGTGTGGATAATATTGGGATTATATAATCATATTCCCTAATCCTTGGTTTTACTCCCATACTAATGAATATACTATTGTATTAATACCGAAATAGAGTATTTATTGATGTGTTTATAAATTGAGATATGATAATTATGTTATAGAAGTGGTATTCTGGATATAATAATCATTAGACATTGAAGAAATGTTCTATAGTATGTCCCCTTTATGGATTTGAAATAATTTGTTGAATGGCACAGATAACCAAGAAAAATAATTGAGTGGTAATTTAAATATTTAAATTGAAAAATAAATGATATAGTATTGGTGACCTTGAAATTGGTTAGTGATTTGATGAAAATGTGATGTATGTCATCCCCAATGTTGTTTAATGAAATTATTGATGTATTCTATGATTTTATAGGTGGAATAATGATTTTAATTTTTTTTAAATCATATATGTTTTTCTATAGGGTTAAAATATGCGTTTTGGATACCATCATGGGTAATAATTCTATGTTCGATCATATGTTTAAATACATAGATTCATTATTAAAAATCTTTAGTGATATAAGAATAAATTGAGTAATAAAATTTTTGGAGACCTTTATGGAAATTCAATCCTTTAGTTTTTTATAAGTTTTATTGATAAGTATGTTTGAATAAAAATGATTTTATTTTTTGTGGACATATGATTAAAGGTATTTCTAACCATTAGGGATTATATGATCATTAATGATAAGGTAATTATTGGTTATTAAAACGTATAATATATATTTTTTGTAGAGATCACCTGGGGATTGAAGTGTGAGTTGGTGATTAATGTAATTTTTGAGGATATTCATCATATTTTTTTTGGAATTTTATAGGAATTATATTAATATAATTTTAGAAAAAGGAAAAACCACATGATAGGTGAAAACCTATCAAATCTGGTATGATTTTGGGGATTGAACCCTCAATGAATGATAAAATTAATGTAGCACATAACACTAGTCTATGTGATGTTCTGATTAGTATGACATCATTATTACTTAAATATTTTGATAGATAAATTTTAATTTGATTTATGGAGAAGATTTTATAGGATAAAATATTTCTCATTTTTTATGATTTTGAGGAGATTAACAAAATTCAAGGATTTAATTTATTAGGTTAAGTTATATTTCATTTTTACATTTAATGTAAAGGATTATTTTAGATGAATGTTGTTATCTATTTAGAGAGATAAGTTAAATCATATGAGAAAATCATTGAGGATAAAACATTAATTCATGTTATGGTTATTGTGGTTTTTGGGATATAAGGTTATTTATTAATGAAATTATCTATGTTAAATATTTGGTTTTATTATTGAATTTTCTAGTTCAATGAATTATCTCTTCAATTAAAGGGTTATTCATTTTGGGAATTATTTATGACATTTTTATAAACATTTTTTTTATTTAAGATATAAATAATACATTTTTATTCTTTTATGAAATCATGTAATCTATTAGTTTTCAATTTTAGTGTTTCATGAATAAAAAAATCATCTTCGAAATTGTTTTCCCTGAGTAAGAAATATAGTGAAAATTGATAGAAACACAACCAAACGATACAATTAGGATTTTAAAAAGATATCAGAGAAGTTTATTTTTTAGTGTTACTTATATTAATAAAAAAATAACCCCTCAAATTTAGGAAAATTATCTTGAAATAATATTTTATACATTTACCTCTATTTCATATTAATTGATGGTCTCTTCACTCCTCATTGATTTTGGATTTTGTGGTTATCATATTTCTTCAGAACATGTTCTGTATCAATATTTATTAGTAATTGATGTTATTATTCCATTTTATGTATATATTTTAACTTCTTGAAAATGTTCTCCTTCTTTTGGAACATGAATTAATCATATTTCAGGCGACCATTATTTTTCCCACTATCAATTTTAAATAATGTTTTATTATCCCTTTTTACGATGTGGGTTTTGAACAAAGGATAAAACATTGATGGTCTAGATAAAATTATGAAGGTGAAAATTGTTTTGGTGGTGGGGGTATAATATTACACCTTGATATTTTAGAATATATTTCCCTTTAAATAAAAATAATTTCTTTGATAACGTTTATCATATGTAACACTAAGTCTACATGAACTAGGATACACTATTAATAATATTATATAACAATTATCTTATTATTGTCAATTTTTTTTGTATGAGTAGTGTTAAAAAAATTATAAAATATACATAAATTAAATAATCAATAAAAATTAATTATTTATCTATTATTAAATAAGTACGCCATTTTTAGTAAAGTTATTCTATGCTTCATAAGTACATTTTCGTCAAAAATATATTTTATTGGTTTTTTTAGAAAATATTTTAATTATCACCTAGAACATATATAATAGGTATTAGATAAATATAAATTAATTTTATAAACTAGAATATCAAAATTAACTTTTGGTGTTTTTTTTATTTTTATGAAAAAATTTATTTTTTAGTAAATAGTGAAAAATTTCGATTTTTTGTAAAAATGACATTTTATTTTTTGTTAAAAAATATAAATAATATTTTAATTTGATACCAAATTAACAATAGTATTATTTAATTAGATATAAAATAATTAACTTTATATGAATCTTTATTATTCTATATTTTCGTAGAAGTACATTTTTTTCTTAAAAATTATTTTTTGTTGTGTTTTTTGAGTTTATATTAAATATACATTGAAAAAATATTTAAATTGATTATTTAAAAAAGGATTTAAAATTTCTGGTAATTGGTTATATATTTTATAAACAAAGTCCTTTTATTTTTTTTACATTATGAATAATAACTTTATTAATTGTGTTTCCATGGTAAAGGGTAACTCGGGTAATTAAGTTTAAAATTAAAATGGTAAGGGATAAATATTGACCACAAATAATTTCATAATTTTATTTGATGATTACAACTTTTCCATTATTATAAAAATTCAATTATATGGATTTTTTTCCATTTGACCACGATTTAGAACGTTTATATTATTTTATATAAACTAAACTAGAAAAATGTCATTTTATTTGTTTTATTGACATAATTTTTTTTAAATGGGGGTAAAAAAGGATATTTTTTTATAATATTCATTAGAAACATAAATGGGTTTTTTCAGTAGGGTAAATTTTTTTATTATCATGTGAATGAAATTGTTTCTTAAATTCTTATGCAACCTTCACAGAGTTTTTTTTTCAAGGAGTAAACAAAAATTAATACGATGATTTTGAAAACTCTATAAATAATATTATTTTTTTGAGTGTTTACATTAAAATTTTATTTAGATAAAAATAATTTATTAGAGAGGTGTGTATGAATTTTATTATAATTATATATTTTCTCTTAATGTTTTAAAATCCAAATTAAACCAATAGTTTGAAAATCGACATTAATGTTATTTTATATTAAATAATATTTTATTAAATTATTTTTAAATATTAAAATTATTATATTAAGAAATATAAATTAGGTAATATTTATGTAATTAAATGTGGTCTATTTACAAGCAATTTTTCTCTTTATAGTAAATTTATTAACCCCTTTAGAGTAAAAAATATTGATAACACCATAAATGTAAAAAGGTTAAAAATTGGTTAAAAACATAGAGTTAAAAACATGATCCAAATATGTAAAATTTTATTAGTTTAGATTATTTGGTCTCATCATTATATTAACATCTAGTATTATCAATTGAATTACTTATGGGTATCAAAAATAATTTATATTAATTTAACACTTTATAAAATTACATGAATCCCCTCCCCTCTATTATAAATAGATATATCTCTTTTCTTTTCATTAAAAAAAATAAGAAATATAGCGTGAACAACCATAACTATTAATATAACCAATAACTATATACAGAATTTATAGGGTTTTTTACTTATAAAATACCTACACTCGACCCCTTAAGAAGATATCTAAAGGAAGCTTATCGAAAAACAGGTAATCATATTTAGCAACTATTTCATGTTTATATGCACTTATAAATCCTCATAATTTGTTTTAAATATTAAAAAATAATAAATAATGTATCATAAATATACTGTTATGTAATTATAGTTAATTTAGAACCACATTACAAGTCTTTTCCATCCTATAAAAATTGAAAACATCAGTCATGAATATGTACGACTTACCCTCTCCATGTGGTAGTGTAGTTCATTTTTGATCATCATTATACTTGTATAGTTATAAAGATATAAATAATGATATTATATTATTTTTGGGACATAAATTTTATTATGTATCTATAATTTCATATATACATTTTTACCTTCTAATATGTTAGAAAATGATAATGTCACTGGTGAATATATGTTGACCACCACTTCCACAAGTTATACGATCCATTTTCAATTAATATTTACATGAATATTAATAAGGATTGCTTTAATGAAAATATATTATATATATGATATAATAATTATTCAATAAATATTTATTATTATTCCCATTTTTTTCACTTCTTCTGTGAAAATGTGAAATCAATGTTTATGCATATATACGACCAACTATCTCCATGAATAGATTAATTCATTTTTCTATCTTTATATTTTATGGATGATTCTATATATATATATATATTTAACATATATTATATTTATAGGATGAATAACATTCTGGAAATTATGAAACCAAAATAAAATTACAAGGACCGTGGATACCAAATTAAAACATACATAAAAAATAATGTTATTAATCCCTACAACATTGATTTTAAAATATTCTTTATAAACAGGTGATAAAATGTTATAAAAAATGATACATATATATATATATATATGTTTCTAGTATTTATTTATAATATATCAAATTTTATTATAATGGATATTAAAAAAACTTATTAAGAAACTCAAACATGAGGTAAGAGTTTCTCATCTCACTTTTACATTAATGAGACATATGCCATTTTCACCTCTTATTAGTTTTTTATGGTGTCTATAATGTCCCTTTGATATTTCATATCATTAAAAAAATACAATTACCATTATTTAATTTTTAATTTGAATTTATTTATATTATGGGGGTTTTGAATCAAAATTTATCAAAGTTATAAGGGTTTATTTCACAATCTATACATTATTCAATATTTATTTGTTTAAGCCTCCCTTGAGAGAAGATTTTGATATTTATATCTCAAAACCAATATATTTTCTTTTCTAATTATCATTAATTATCTTCTAATGAAATAATATAATTTTAGTCTCTTTGGAACGTAAATTTAATAACAATTTTTTAAGAAAAGATGACTTTATTTGTCTCTTCAGCCAAAAATTCTTTTTCTTCCATATCCATTTTTTCTAAAAATATTTTTATGAATATTTTCAAAATTCACCTAAATTTTTATTAAAATTTTCTTTACCCATGATTTACTTTTTGAATAATATTATTAAAGGAATCTTCTCAGGTTTTTCAGAATGAGTAACTATTTGGAATTTTTACAATAGTGTGATTGGAATTTTTTGAATTATATGGAATGAATGGAATTACCCTTCATAATGATCATTCATTTCATTGAAGTTTCCATTTAAAGATTCCATGATTAATATTTACAAAAACTACTTCTCATAATAATATTGAAATTTTTATTTTAGAAAAGTGTTTTTTAAAGTGAAAATTGTATTTTTTGAAGATTACTTTTAATGAATTTTTTGTGGTATTTATATTCATCAATAGAAAAAATTATTTTACTTATGCTCCACTAGGGATATGTAGTAGTGATACCTTCTTTATTATTTCTATTTATTTTTCATGATCGGTTTTTCTTGGGATATACTATTTTAATACCATTATTCATATTACTAAAAATGCTTTATGATTATGTTTATTTATTAGGGGATGGTTAAATATTTCAGATACTATTTTTTCAATAAAAATGTTTACATTGATTATTTACCACCCCATTTATATGATAAAATAATTGGAAATAGAATTTAATGGGTGGGGACCTATATATCTTGTCAATACATCTTTAGGTCTCATGATAAAAAATAGATTAGGTTTTGGCCAAGGTATTACCCATTTATATATATGAGTTGGAGAAAATCTTAGTTGATGTTATTAAATGTCTTGGCATAAGGACTCGATATTAGGTTTCATATGTTGAGTATTATGTATTCCATCATTATAAAATAAATTATTTATGTACATTTTAATATTATAATATTTATGATATCCATGTATATGGTTCATGATTATATGATTAGTTATATGGAATTATTCAGTCATCATTTATTACTACCATATTCTTCCTTGTTCTCAATTTATTGAATAAACGACATGTGTTTTTGAGTTATTAATATTTATAAATTGATTATTACTTATATAAAAATGATATATTCCATTTTATCTGACCCTTACTGAGAATTTAATCTCACCCATATTTTGTTCCCTTTCCCTAGGATATGAAGAAGGAATATTTGATTGAGTTTAAGGATTCAAAATTTTTAATTTCACTATATTTTATTTTTTTGGTTTACAAATGTAATATGTGATTCAGGTAGAGATATAGTTTACCAATAGTACTAAAAAATTTAATATTTTTGGATGTTAGTTTTTATATTTAGTTTCAATGTAATAAAGTAACCATTTGCACTATGGTACTAGGATCACAACATTTATAGATAATAAATGGAGAGCCACATTGATCAATATTTATCTTAATAAAAATATTTGGTTCTCCCAAAGTTGACATACATGGATAAATAAACCCATTATCATACATATCTTAGAGTTTATTCATCCATTTCATAAACTCAATTCGGTCCATTCTATATAGAGTCTTTAAAATAGTCATGACATCAAGTATGTGTTCTTTTGAAAACACAACATCATGATTTTATAGGACATTAAGAAACTATTCAAAAAAATCATAAAAAAACACCAAAAAATATTGGTATATATTTTATGTTTATATTCTAAAAAAACATATGGTAAAAAAAATAATTTTGAAAAGGTATCAAGATCCATACAATAGATTCAATTTCATGTAGATATTAATATTTATCATTTTACTTATGGATAATTATAGGTTGGTTTAGAACATAAAAATAAACTCCCCTTCCTTAGTAATTTATGTTGGATTTATGTAAAAAAATCAAATCCATGCCTAGTATAACATCAAATTCAACCAAATAGAGACTAAAAATATTTTATTGAAGCACATTGATATAAAATATAATTATAGAAGAATCATAGGCTTGACATGAAATAAGCACTACATTACGGATTTTCACTACTAATTAAGTATCTAATCATTGTGGTGGTATTGTGATACTGTTTAAAAATTATTCAGACGAAAGATAGTGGGTATATGTAGAATCAAATATGACATTATATGTTCCAGTGTGGATAATACATGTACCTTTCCCAACACTATGATCATACCCCACATCAGAAATAGTTATCACCTAATATTTCCTTTATTCTCTGGGAATAAGAGGTATTTGTTATCAACCATCAATATTAACCAATGAATTTTAGGAATTTATTACATAATTATCATACTCCTTACATTTCATACACTAGATTTAGGTATTTCATTCTTTATATATTTCTATCTATTCATATAATTAACTAAATTATTCCCATAACTTCATCATTATATTTCTTGATAACCATCCTTTACACATTTTAAACATTAACCAGTCCCATTAATATTATTTACTCTATGTTTCCTTCAAATATGATAATTAAAGAAAGATAATCATCATCACTACATGGTTTTTAGTGTCTCTATTTAATCTCATATTTATTGTCTTATCAAAAATATGAGATTAATTGGTGAAATCCATTTATATTTACACGTTGATAGCACATAGAATTATTGTTCCATAGATATTGAAGTCCCTTGTGGTTAACCCCATTTAGAGACTTGTTTTTTAGGCACTAAAGAAATTATCATCATTATATTCATGTTGGATGATAATAACAGATGTCTACATCACAAGTATCATTAATTTTTTTTAATTGGTACCAATATATACATCTTACTTCTTCTTTATCTCAAGTAATTACTTATATATTCTCATTCAATGAATATAAAGATGTTATTTATTAAAAAAATAATCTCTTATACGCATTCCTTTTCATGATTCAATTTCATATTTTCCCCCCGTATTCTTGATAATGTTCCACTACTAATCTGATTCTACTTCCTAATTATAGATAACTAAAATAGATTTTTCATGCTTGGAATATTATATTAAATAAAATATATTTTTTGTAGTAATAATCCATTTCTTAAGAATTGATAAATCAATAGAAATGGTGCAATTTGGTGGAAACATCATCCTGAATAACTCAATGAAACATTGTTCCCTCCATTTCTAATTTGTATTCTCACCATGATTCATATATTAAAAAATTTGGGTGTGATTAAAAAAATATATTTTTCATTATATCTTTCATAATTTTTCATTTCTCAGGAATAAAATCATTGAATTTTTCATCACATTCATAATTTACATTATTTCTTTAGGTCTATCCAACATCTAAAACCAAAAATCACATTACGAGCAGTAATAATCATGTTTGGAATACATGTACTCATTAAAAGTAATTTATAGTATGTCTAAATAAAGATATGTTATTTTAAAGCTATGTCACATTAAGTTTAACATAGGTAATTTACGAACATTACAAAAAATTGAGGATGTTGTCCTATTCGTAGAAGAATCCTCAGAATTATTACTAGTGTTTTCTTATCTTAGTTTCCAATTGTGAAATAAACAAAACTATGATACATACTATAGATACCCATAATAATCATGCATATATATTAAATTTTATTAGATTAATATGAATTACATAAAGATAAAAAAAATCATATAGGTTTTATTTCTTTGGAAAACTGGATACATAAAAACTGATTTTTTTAACTAGCACTATTTTTAGACATATCATGATTAATACCATTCTTTATAACATGGTGAAAGGAAATATAGAAAAGCGTGTGTTAAAATTCTTAGTAAGAGTAGAAAATCGTTATATCAATGACCAGTTAAACATAATATGATAATAAGGGTATTAGAACCTGATAATAACATTTAAAAGCCATAAATTATATATAATAGATCATAGTCATGAGTCTTGGAAAAAATCATGGAAATTCACAAAACATGAATCATATAGGGATAAAATTACAAAATCCATGAGGGAAAAACATTATCATAAACATAGAACTTTGGATTACACATACGTAAAAAATCATTTGTTTAGTAGAAAGAATCACTATGGAATCTATCATAGTGGATTGGGTTCACTCTTCAAACCATCACAGTAGTCACATTTAACTCTCAACAGTATCATAGTAGATAAATTACCTTACTAAACGGGGTTAACTCCACATTATAATCCTTTTTATCTAATGATATTTATATAATCTTCCATTTAATTTTAGGGATATATAATTTTCATCCAACCAATCACATAATCAATGTTATATTTATGTGTGGAATGATAAAATAACACATTTACCATAACATACCCCATCAAATAGAGATGGTTTTAATAATAATTTCATCATTACATATCCCATGAAAAAGAAATGGGTTTCATAAATATTTAATATTCTCATTATATAATAAAAAATTAAAATTATGTGGGTTTCATAAATATATTTTTCTCATAACCATAATAATTCAGATAAATAAAAATGATGATATCAGGGAATAATATACCTTATAAATATTAATAAACATCAAACGATGTCGTATTAGATGGAAAACTATTTCCAAAGATCAGTTAAAGAATTAATTGAAAGTAAAATTATTTTTAAATTTAAATCAATTATTTATAATCAACAAATGTACCAAATATTAAATAGAACATTTTATTATAAAATAACCATAGATAATTAAAAATTAAACTTCATATCATTTAGTTTTTTGGATGGTGGGAAATTGTATTCATGCCATATATGTGAAAAAAGAATCCTTCCACATTTTTAGTTAGAAAATTAAAAAGTACCTAATTATGAAAGGTGTAAAGAAGATTAATTTTAAAATATTTTGTAAAAATGTATACATAGGTATAAATTACATTAAAAAATATTTATATAATATTTAAAAAATTATTTATTTCCTATATCACTTCCCTCCCATCGCCTCCTGATGATATTCCAGGCATCGATAATGGTGCATCTGGCTCCCCCTCCTCCTTAGGGGGACTCTCTTATCCCATCACCCTATTCTTGTTGGTCCAATTTATCTATATTCTCTCTATCAGTCTCTCTCCCAAAACTCCTAGAGATCCCACTCAGCCCGAAGCTTCCATGTTTTCTTAATGTATTTCCTTAGCTTCCATTATCACCTTTAGAGTTCTCTAATGCTTCAAGTATCATCAAATTAACTATTGTTTCACATTTTTGTCAAAATATACCTTTAATAGATTTTTTTTCTATTATTCAAGTCAATGAGTTTAAAGTATCTTTTTATGGTTGTGCTCCTTGATATATGCCACATCATGATTAGGTTCATGACCATGAAAAATATTGTGTCTATGTGTTCCAATGCCCCTCAAAAATGAAACAATTGTTCCTTCTTCATACTCTTGTAGTATTTAGGTTTTTACATGAGGTGGGATAACCTAACCATAGTGATTTGGGTAATTCTCCCAAAACACCCACTACCCTTTCAAAATACCTCTATTTTGAAGGTTCCCAAGAATGTTTTTGATGGATTCCTATGCTCAGATAGATGAATGAGTGTTGTTATCCTACCTATTTTCTTCTGTATGTATGCAGAGGTTGATGACTTGAAGAAACTAATGGATTCAAATTGGATTTTAGTTGAAGATGAATTTTGTTGGAAGCAGGAAGTTGTCTATGATTCTGGACTAATCACCATATCTCCTATGGGTAGCTAACTTTAGTGTGTCTTTGTGGGTTTATGTTCAGTATTGTAAAGATTTTAAAGGGGAGGGTTTTTATTTTTCATGGTTGTGGTGTGGTTTAGATGAGTTTTTAGAGGGAGGAATTTCTTGATGTCATGAAAATAGAGATAAGTTTAACTTCGAGAACCATTTCGCAACTGGTTCAACCAAGATTTATATTCCTCATAGAAAGTTGGCTCCTAACCTAGAGGAGGTGGGTGTTTCCCCCCTTGAAATTGGACCAGGGTGACCAAATCGAGTTGTAGGCCCCGGTAGATAAAGTGGAATAGGTTTCTGGTTTAGTGGACTTAGGAACATATGGCATTTTCTTTGGTAATGTTTTGATTAATTCAATAGGTTCTTCCCCAGATGAGAAGGGCTAGGTGAACCCCCTTTGACCTCGCCCACCTAGAAATGATGTTTTTGTGCATGATAATAGCATTGAAGAAGAGATTACTGGATCTAGACTACTTGAGAGGTTTTTTCTATATGAGTAAGTCCAACCTGGCTCTATTTACAACGGTTTGAAATTAAATTTTGGTTACGGGGAGAATGTTTTTCATTCTAGAATATTGATAAGGAATGGGGGGGGGGTCAAAAAAGGTGATTTTTTGGGTTCCCTAGACCTAAACACTTTAATCACAAGTGTCCCATCCTAATTAAAGTATTTTTTACATAGAATGAAGGAATCCTAAATGGTTAAATAGAGAAGAGAGAAGTCATCAAGAATGATGATCCCCGTCAAGGAATCTCTAGGGATAATCTTTGGAAACTTCCTTGAAGGGTAGGACTTATAAGATTTGTTTCAGGTTCAATATGAGGTTGAATCAGATGATGATAGTTATAAACAACATTTAGTGGAATGTTTAGATGGAATTCAATGGAAATGAATCCACAACCTAAGAAGGAAGAAAAGAAAAATGGAAATCAATTCTCAAGTAAATGAATTGTGGCCAAGAGAAAAAATAAAAAGGAATAAAAAACTATTCAAACTTGAAAAAACTGTTGGAAAAAATGTTTGCTAAGAAGGTTGTAAGAAAGCAATCCCATGCCCTCCATAGTAGAAAAAATGGAGATTATAATTATGAATATGAAAATGAAGAGGAAAAAATTCATGGGACCAAGGAAGATGCTGAGGAAAATGGGGAAGGTAAGCATTTGTCTCTTATTATACATTCCAAAGAGGTTCTTATCTTAGAGAAATTATAGTTTATGGACACAGAGGATGAGAATGATAGAATTCATGGAAGAATCCCTTGGGTGGAAGCTAATGAAGAGAAAGAGGCTTTAATCAGTAAACAAGATAATATAATAGAACAATGTTACATTGAGGGGAATATTAATGTTGAGGTGTATGATGACACATGGGAGAATTTGGATAACAAGTTTTGAGGTCTACTACAATAGGACCTTAACATGAAGGTGCATTCTCTTTTTTGGAAGCTCTAAAAGGTATGCAACTCCATCAATTTCAACCTTGTTTTTAATGATTTTGTTAGATATTACAACATTAAACGCTCATTTTATGTATAATTTGGTTTCATAATTTTTCACAAAAGTGTTTTTTGGAAAAATAATTTAAACTTAGTAGTTATAGTTAAAAATTTATTTGAAACATGTTTAGAAATTTTTTGAGTCAAATATAATAATTTTTTGACTAAATAGAGAAATAAGGTCAAATTTTCATGAAAATATTATTTTGGCATATTGAGTAAATAATGTGAGTAAAATAAATTGAAAAAAATGAAAAACCAATAAATATCCATAGAATAATAAAATTAATTAATATATTTAGAGGCATGCCATGAAATTTTGTCATCCAAAGAATGTTCATAAACAATCTTAATAAAAAATTAGACTTTAACAATAAACCTTTACCACTTTGGTAATTTATTAACAATACAACCGAAGAAGGAAAAAACCATATACTGAAATTAAAATACAAATAAATTTGATAAGAATAAAAAATATATACACTCATCGGTAGTATATAATATATATAGAAGAAATAAGTGGTTAATACGGCATGCGTCATAGTAGAATAAATGTGTGACGAAAAAACCTTACCTCAAATCAAGAAATTCATCATAAACATATGAATATAATTTATGTTATAATAATTTCATTATAAATATTTTATTGAAAAATAACCACATATGTCATACACTATATTATTTACTTATAACATTTTTAAATTTTTTGGTGAAAATTTATTATTAAAATAACTGTTCTGGGGGATAACTGCTTCATTTTTCATGTATGTTATAGTTTGATAGTTTTTGTAATTGTACAATTATTTTTGTTACAAAATATTCATAATATTAAAAATGATAAAAAATATCATATAAATTAATAATAAAAATATTTATTTTATTCCAGGAAAGTATGGATAAAAAAATGAATTACACCGTTCATAGAGACAGTAGACAGTGCATTCTCATGAATAATTTTTCCAATTTTTGATAGATGTAATGAAAGAACAATAAATAATAATTAACCTCAAAATAATAATTTTAGATAATATATACCATATATATTAGTTAAATCTATTTTTTTCATTTATGTCAAAAAAATGATAACCGTATCAAATCACTTCGTGGAGGTAGTAGTCAACATGTACACATGTGCAACATTATCATTTTCCAATGAATTAGAAGGTCATAATTTAGATGTGATATTATAATTATAGAATTATAATTATTTTTTAAATATCATATATATATATATATACATGAAATCCATTTTCATATCTATCATTGACAGGTAGTGATTGAAAAGCAATTAAATCAGATCATGAGGTGATTGTCTGCCATACTATTGATTGCCAATTTGATCTACCATTTGATTGATGGGGATATTTATTTTGGTTATTATATAATGAAAGAACATATATACCCTAATACCATTATAAAAATTCCAATATGAACATATACCTAATGGTGTTCCCGATACCTATAGTTTAGAAAGAAGAACCTTGCATCAAACAATATATAAGTGGGAATGAATTTTCCACTAACACAAAATATGGATGATATACAAGTTAATATTCCAAAAGAAAACAACATAAGGAGGATTTTACCAAAATCGAAATAGGTATAAACTGCCCCAATTATAACCACTATATATTATAAAATAAGTAGAACAACCAAAGATCAATGGACACAGTAGCTCATATCATAAAGAGAAGCAATAAAAACTAACTCCAGGTAATTATTTCCCCTTTACAAAACCTACAAAGAGGAAATATAAGAATTACCAAAGTAATTGGTAGGTTATGGTTTGAAATCCAATTATAGTCTCACCAAGGATTTCCTCAAATGATTAAAAAATTAATAAACCAAATAAATCATTCAAATTCACATAATCAGGCATGCAATTTCCAACGAATTTTTAAAAAAAATCATGATTTACATTTCAAATGATATACATGATTCAAAAGATGGATTAACAAATATTTTATATATAATGTTTTATATAAATTTACAAGGAATTTGTAAAATAGATTAAAATAATGGAATATATGTTTCAAAATTGCAAAATTAGAAAAATTGTCATATTCCAAGAGGGTTGATAGTTCTAGGTTGTGGGATCCTCACACACTTGAATATGTGATCATGATAATATGTGTAGGCACATCCCTCAGACACTAGTCAAAAAGGAATAATCACTATCCCATTAGGGATGTGACCTACTGCATTATGTTTTGTTAGAGTTAAAAAGAATAAAAAATGTGTTATTTTAAATAACTCATTAACTACCTAGGATTTCATATATTGTAGCAATATTTAAAAATAGAAAGTTTATTAAAAAACTTATTAAAATACAATTCACCCATTTTCCATTTCAATATGAATGTTTCCATTTAAAAACAAAATAATGGTTTTAATAACATCATTCCTTTTTACAGGATAAAACCAATGAGTTGTTATCAATAGAATATAGTCCATTATTTCCAAACAAAAATTTTAAATCTATTTCATGAATCAATTTTAAAATTTAAAATTACAGAAATTAAAATCCATAATTTAATTTCACAATTATCTTCCCAATTTCCAAAAACACAACCAAATTCAATGGAAGTTGGGGTTTTCTCCATTTTCATACCATTGTAATTCCAAATCCCAATTTCAAAAAAAAATTATTTTTTCATAACATTATAGAAATAAATTTATTTTAAATCAATTAATTTAGGTTTAAATCTATTGGAAAATATTAAATGGAACAACCTACCTCAGGATAATGAGATCAAGAATAGGAAATCCCTAAATAGGAAAACTCAAACAAAATAATTTGTAAGCTAAGATTTGAGAATAAAACCAATATTCATGTTTTAAAATAATGGATATTATATCCTCCAACCAAAAAGATATCTAAAAACCTTAAGGAGGAGAGAAAGAGAGTGTATTAATGAAGGAATAAGGAATGAATTATTACCTGCAAAGGATAAAAATGATTATTATCATGATTTTATTAACATTGAAATGGTTTAGAAGGATACAAATTTTTTTTGAGAGATTCGATGACCTAGTAAAATGTTGTAGGATGATTTAGGCCTAAGAGGGGTTCTAAATGAGGGTTCAAAATAATTTTATAAATATTTTTTATTAGATAAATCATGCATGCATGGTTTTCCGGGTGGGGTCACACAACTTGTCAAACCATGCACCCCTACTGGTGGGGGTGAATGGTTACTCTATTTTGGGTGCATATTTTTTCAAACTGTGTTCCAACCATACAGACTGTTCCTATATGGGTTTTTACATATTTCACTAGTAGGGCGAATAGTTTTGGAAAACCATGGGCCAACTCTGAATATCGAAAGATACCTTCAAAATTTACATAATTTCACATAAAGAGACCCTAAAAAATAGAATTATCAAAATAGTGTTTTAAGGGTACATGAGAATACTAACCAGATATTACACCATCCACACTATCAAAACATTTTATACCCGAAAAGGCTGTTAAGAAAATTCTATATAAAAAAGATGAGACCACTTCTATATAATGAGTTACTCCTTATATCACATCTTATGAGTATCATAACCATGCTGACCTAGTACTCTGAACAATGGTATCTTCCTCCCAAAAAATAACTTGGATTCAGAATCAACTATACAGAATGGATGATTACTTATTGACAAATCAGGCTCGACATCAAAATAACTCCATCTCAAAACATGTGATGGATCAAAAATATACTTATGTTGATGATATACATGAAAAATGTTATGTATGAACCTAAACTAAGGTTGATGTTGTAAACGGTAAGCCACTTTCCTTACCTTCTCAAAAACCTCAAAAAGTCCCCTAAAATGTGGAGTAATCCTACCAAGCCTCTTAAGAAATTGATGGTCCGAATAAAGTGGAACATTCATGAACTCATGGTCAACAACTAAAAAAATATAGTTCTTTGTGATGATGATCAACATAAGAAATATATCGACTCTTTGCTATACATTTTTTTAACGAATCAACTAGATATTTACTATCATTTCTTGAACCATGATTGGTATAACCAAGGAACATTCCTAGATCTATGACCAACACAACATAGATTTTCAATCATGGCCATACAAGAAGTAAAAATATTACATTCTGACAACATACTAAAAACTATTGTAATAATAAAACTCAAACAGTCCCAAATAGACATCCTACGACCCACCAATGTCAAGAAAATAGGTGAAGATCTATCTTCAGGAATATTTATTTCTCTTCTTATCTATCCATTTAACTATGGATAGTATTCCATAATCAAATAAACCTGATATCTTAGTGCCTCCCTGTGAAAATGAACAATACATTTCACATATAAATTTATTAGATCTTTTACATTGGTTGTATCATCAATGGGTATAATGTGATCATATTTGGTCATCTTATCAATCAAAACACATATCACATTCTTATTTTTCTAGGTACGTGGAAACCCAACCAAAATGTCAATAATGATATCATTCGACTCTCAAGTTTGTACTGGAAGTGGCTCATGAAAACAGGATGGTCTCTATTTCTTGGCTTTTACATGTAGGAATGTATAACAATGAGAGATAAAACCATCAATTACACATCTCATACATGGACAACAAAGTATTTTCCCTATGTCATAAAACATATATTTGGTTCTTGGGTGCACTGACCTCTCAGAATTATATAAATCCCTTATTACAAATTTCTTGACTGACAATGGTATAAAAAATTATTGTGATAACATAGAATCCCTTCCATGGAGAATGAAAACTCAACAATGGTCTCCCCACCATAAAGAGAGTCTCTAATACTATAGAAATAATCGTCAATCTGTTGTTCATGAAGAATCATTTCAACAAGACTGTATGTCAACCTAACACTATCCATGGAATCCTCAACCCCTAATTCTCAGAATCTTACATGCCACTGTGCCAATAGATCGATTAACATCCACCCTTGTGATGATTCATTCACATCTTGGGTTTGAAGTTTTTCGATCAAAATATCTGGGATGACATTCCCTTTTCATAGGGTATAGAAGATGTCAATGTAAAAATAAATTAGGTACTCCACCCAATGTATCTAGATGAGATTAAAATATTTTTTAGAGAAGACGTTACTCAATATTTTGGGGCCATAATACACGGTAAACCATTCTCAAAATATATAATTCTTCAAAATCATAATATTATGCATTATAGCTGCATATTGAATTCCATGATTCAGATAATTATTTGTATGTGTCCCAAGATGATGAGATCTGGATGAAATGACATGATCACACTACATAAAAACATAACCCAAACCTGAACCTAAGGCATTATAGAAAACCACATATCCCTTCTCATCCTATAGATGTGTAAACTCCAACATAATAGTTAAAATGTGTTTCATCTCAACATAATAATTATGACATTTGTTAGGATAGGATAACTTCACACCATTATGTGTTATTGTATCTATCGAAGAATGCATCTCTGACTTGTCTTGAATGAATACTCAATATTTTCCATCTAATCTTAATAAGGTATGAATATGAAAAACATTTCATTGTTTTCCCATGAAATAATAGTAATCACCCTTTTCAGATTAATTTAAATACCATTTTTTGACACTATGTGTCCCTTGAACATAACTTACCAAATCAAAAAATAAAATTTTGATATCTTGGAATAATGTCAGTGATTTCTAAACAATTCCAGAACATCCCTTAGATGATGCACAAGATCCTCCTCAGAAATAGAGTAAAAAAGATTTTAATTACAATCACAACCAAAAAATCTTCAACATACTCATGGAAAATCCTACCCACTAAATCCATATATATTTTTGGTTGTATTGGTTAAACGAAATGAAATGAAAAGGTGATCATAATGGCTATAAATACCCAAAATGTAGTTTTCCAAATTTCATATTCATTTATCCTCAAATTATAGTAACCATATCGAAGAGAAATCATCAGGAACTGTTTTTTCCTTTCTAATAGTATAATATATTACCAATCTAGGGGATTGGATACATGTTTTTTTTAACATGAATCATTTGAGTTTTCAGTAATTAACAAAAACGAGAAGTGTTCCATCAACATTCTTAGAAAATAGAACCAAAACTACCAAAAGTGACAAATTCAGGTGTAAAAATACTTTTTTTTAAAATACCATATAGCTGAGACTTAAATTATTTAAATTTACATTGTTAGATATAGAAAGAGGGAATGAACATAAGTTAAGTACGAGACAATAATGCATAAAGAACCCCACCTCTATTAACAGTGAAAGATTAGAGAGTTCAGTAGGAAAATTATCCAAAAACTCGATGACAATTGGAGGGAGATCATAGCTCAAATATCATCACTTCAAATCATAATAAAACACTAATATTAATTTACCCTACTCTGGAAAAGATGGTTAGGCTCTACTAGGCCCATGGTCCCATTGTCCTTGAATGAAAATACACAACCCATTAGGTGTAGTAAAGAAGAACAGTCAAAGATAATAGTTAATCATGGATTCATTGGCAATAATCCAATCCACTGTAAAAATAGAGTCAAGTGATTTGATATCGAGAACCAAAAAATCATATTCAAGGACACCATTTATAGAGAATATAATACAAGTAGGCCTATGAAGACCATATTCTTTCTTTGTTCAGAGTGGTGTAGTATTATCCATCACATAAGATAAAATATCCATAGGAATATTGCGAATATTCATAATACAATTTGAAATGAATGAATGAGATATAACAACATCAAATTATGTAGCCACTTAGGAAGAATAAATACAGATGGTATCTCTTATACTCACTAGATCCATATATTATTTATATGCATAATCTTGCACTATGTGAAGAAAAATAATTTTGTATGCCTATGAATGGAACCCCTTAGTTAAAAAATCATTTAATTTCATTATAGTTTAGTTGGAACAAATGATCTTGTGACACTATGTGGAATATAACAGATATTACATAACATCTTCAAGTGACCTGATCATCCACATGAAACACATATATTTGGTTCCATAATGAAAACCCATTTTGGGTGACTAGGTTTTCCCCATTGTTAATAAATCAAAGGTCCTCTTCCAAACACTACATGGTGTATAGAAAGACCTTGTTGTCAGAAAACGCCATGACCATAATCATGCTTTCTCTTTCCATTAAAGGAACTCACAACTTCACTTGTATAAAAATTAACTCCCGTTAACCCTGACATAGAAGCCATGTCCATTTCAACCATCAATGTTCTATATAGTACATATGCATAAGAAGACATCTTTATCATGAGAACTTGAGAATTAATACCATAACGATGTCTCTAATTCCTCGATGGGGTGGTAAGGGTGGGGAGGGGAGGGGATTGAGGTATGGTTGTGGTGTCATGTCATAGGGACACTGATTTATCTATAGTTTCTTTATTGAATGATGTGTCACATTCACGATCATTCCAATTTTTTAAAATATAAGATCGATGTACCATATTGAATTTTTGAGTCTTAATCATCACATTCGATGAAATATCAAGTGAAAACCATACAAGGTATGCAAAATGGTTTTCATACTCAATTATAGTCTTGTCAACTTCCTTAAGATTGGAAAACATTAAATCCTTATACAACTATACCAACCCTATATAAAACTAGTTGGTGAAATGAAAATTTATTTATTTATACACCAACCCCTCAGGCTTCTTTTTCATTACCATCAAGTCCCACTATCTCTTGATTGGTCAAACTATCATGAAGGTAGAACATTTCAACATTAATTTAGTGGGCATTTTGAAGAACCTAAAATGTATATTGATATCTATTAAAATATTATCAGGCAGTTACGAATTATTAGATCCATAGAATGATATTATATTTTTGTGTAGGATGTCCCCAAAATTATTCTATAAGAAATTTCTTTTAGGTTCCATAGATGGAGCTTGATCAAGAACTAGTGCAGGTGCTTGTCCTAGAGAATACACAAGACACAAGAAAAACTCAACCAATTCGGGTCCACAAGATGATTTTCTTTCTATGGTTCATCAAAATATTTTTTCTATATCTAATATTCATATCTTTTTGGAGGCATGATACAATATACCCTCAGGATAGAACATTAAATACATCTTAATGATCATAGGAAAAAACTCTCAAACAAGATCACAATGAGAATTAATCCTAACAGAGATATGAAAAATATTTATATTTCAATTTATCCAAATTAAAAGTAGGTAATGGTCTAAAAATAATCCTAAAGATATATAAAGAAAACCTCCCATAGTGACATAATGTTAATTATGGTGAGGGAGAGCTAGTCACCGAGTGGTAATTGCCTCTTATCTCATGAAAAGACAACACGAATTCACAATGACATCAACAATTGATGTTTAATCAACAAATTCTATTCTAATTTATAATGAACAAGACTAGATAGTCTGGAACTATGATAACAAGACCAGTCTTGATGTATCATGAAGGGAATTCTCAATCCCAATGGGTTAGTGATAGTACCTGGAGTAAAATGATATGGAAGTGGGAATGAAATTTCCACAAACACAATGGAAGAAAGATAAATAAGTAAGTATGAATGATTAAAACTCCATAAGTAGAACTGTACCATAAGTAAAACATATAAAAACAACCCAATTTACCACCACCAAGTACTAGAAAATACGAAGAAGAACCCACATCCTCACAAACACATATTCTCAATACCTAAATATCTATAACTACTAAAACGTCCATATAGTGCTTTCCCCTTGACCGAACATAGAAAGAAGAAATATATAAATTCCAAAAGGCAATAGTAGGTTGTGAGATATAATCCCAGTAGGGTCAAACTATAGATTCCATAAAAAGATTCCAAATTAAATTTACTAAATAATGATTTCAATTTTCATAAAATGGAATAATATTTGAAAATTATATTTAAAACCAATCACGATTTACATTTTAAATAATGAAAATATTTCAACCAATATCTTAATAACCATTTTATATAAATTATTTTATATAAATTCATAAGGAAATTTTTAAATTTTAAAAATATTGGAATATATATATCAAAAAAAAGAGCAACATGGTCATCTACTAAAAGGTATGATAGTTATAGGTTATGGGATTATCACACACTCAATTTGGTGATCATGGAAATATGTGTACATATGTCCCTCAAACACAAGTGAAATCAGATTCACAACTATCCCATCAAGGATATTACCTACTAAATTATTTTATAAGAGTTATAAAGAATAAAAAGAGTGATGTCCTAAATAACTCACTAATAACCTCAACTTGAATTTGTTCTAATAAAAATAAATAATAGATAATTTATTCCAAAACTATTTGAAATAAAATTCACCCATTTACCATTTTAATATTACAAATAGTTTTTTTATTTAAAATGGGGTTTTAATCAAATCGTACCTTTTCCTAGGATAAAATGAATGGGGTATTATCAAAACAATTTAATAAATTTTCTCAAATACAATTTTATTTATCAATTTCAGAAATTAAAATTTTACAAATTAAATTCAAAAATTTAATTTCACAAATTTCAAAAAAAATTTCCCAAAATTTCCCAATTTAATGGAAGTGGGGTCTTCACCAATATCATGCCAATGTAATTTAAAATCCAAATTTAAAAAAATTTAGGGTTTCAGAATATAAGTAAAATAAGTTGAATTTAAATCAATAAAGTTAGTGTTAAATTAGCTAGAATATCTTATTGGAACCACCTAAAATGAGATTAGGGGATCAGAAGTCACAAATCCCTAAATAGGAAAACTCAAATGATGATTTTAGAATTAGACCTAGGTTAATGATATAAAATAATTTAGATTTGATCATCAAATAAAATAGATATGTAACAAACCATTGGTAGGATGGAATAAGGGATTAGAAGATAAGGAATTAAGAAGAAATTCTTATTGGGAAAATATTAAATGATGATTTCAACACTTTTATTATCTTTAGAAGAAGTTTAGAAGAGGAAAAATTGGATCTTTAGAGCTTGAAACACCAACTAAAACGTTCTAAGTCTATTTGGGACCATGCAGGGGTCTATGTGTTTGAGAAATGATTAATGAATTTTTATATTAATTAAATGCTACAAAGATGGGTATCTAGGGAGGGGCACCGAGTTTTTCAAACTATGTGCCAACCATCTAAACCCTCACTTCCTGTGGTATCATAGTTTTTACTAGCAGGACAAGCAATTTTTTCAAATCCATTTTCCATCTATCTAAATTCCATTAACATTTAAAAATTTTCAAAATTTCACTTGAAACAACCATAAATGAAACCCAACCGAAGCATGGTGAAAAGAGGGGTTTGAGAGTACCTAAAAATAGTAACATGATGTTGTATATTACATTAAAATAATAACATCTATATTTATAGAATATAAATTTGTTATTATTTCATCATAGTTTATGATGATCCTATAGTTGTGGAAGAATAAATAAAACAAAAATGCTCGGTTAAGATCAATTACTCTTTTTTGAACAACCTCTTTATGTTTTCACCAAAAGCCATTATAAGAGTGTTTTAGAATAAAAAAGGAATATACAATGTAGAAAATAATGTAATGGATTTTTTTAGGTATTTTTCAAACCAAAAGTACCATTATGTGTGGAGATAATATGATAGACATTGTCATTTTTTAAGTCGGTGAGGGAACCTACTTGGAAATTTCCAAAAGTAATAAAAAAATGATAAAATTATTCCCCAAAATAAATTCTCTTAAATGGAAATATATTAGAAGGGTTATATTATAACGATGATATATGGACATTTAATAGTGTCTATGTAAGTGCAATGTGAAAAAAATACAGTTATAATTTTGGGTAACCTAATGGTAAACTAATTCTAACCTTAACTATAGTAATTAATTGTTACTATTGTTACGATTAATTATTTACATAATATTAAACTAAACTATTTATATAATATTACTAATAATGATTTAGAAAATGGAATTTATTTTACTAAATTGATTTCATATATATGGAAAATTTTAATTTAAAATTTAAATCACATATATTTTGGAAAACATATTTTACGAAGAAAAAACATTTCATAAGTAAAAAACATTTCATATTTAAATTGAACATAAAATATATTAAAATGAAAAATAATGAAATAATAATAATATAGTTTAATTTTTTTACTTTTAAAACCATATTTAATCGAAATAAAAATTTTAAATTCTTTAAAAGGAGAGACATGTTTAAAAAAAATCAATATTTTTCAGAATTCATCCAAAAAGTAATCATTTCTTAAATTTCTCAATGTTTAACTATAATTTAATTTTATAATGTTGATTAAAAAAAGAATTTCATTTTTTAAATTTTATTTTTCTAAAATTTTCAAAAATTAATTTTAAAATTTGTGTTAAAAATGCATTGAACCACTTTTTTTTTGAAAAAAATAGTTTTAAGGAAAAATATGGATTTATTTTTATCCCTTCCAAAGAAAAAATATTAAATTAATGATGAAACATTTTATTGAGTATAATATATAAATTTAATAAAATAATTCACAAATATTTATTAATTTAACTTATTAAGATAAAAACACAATGGCTGCATGAGAAATGATTTTTTATAAAAAAATTACTTTTTCTTTCAAATGTATTTTATTTTCAATTGTAATTAATTGATAACAAATTAATTTATATTATACATGTATAAACTATATAATTTTTATATATTAGTTTGTTCTATTAAAACACAAAAAATCAACTACATTTATATAATAGTATACAATATTACTGTTCGTTAAAACTCAGTGTTGTGTATAACACAATATATCGATGAAATTTAATTTATTCAAAAAATTATCTCATAAAATCTCTAGGAGTTACAATTTTGGTACATTTTATAATAGAATAATGACATTTGGTCAGCTTAATTCCTTAGGAACCTTTCAATGTTGTATGATAATTTTTTTTCTAAATATTTAGAGATTTTTTTGATCATTTTATGTATGATTTTAAAGTCTATGTATCATATTTTGAAAGCCAATTGAAATTTTTTGATTCCATTATTGAAATTTGTATTGACAAAAAACCTGTTATAAATAAATCAAAATTACATTTCATGGTAGATAAAATAACTTTTCTTCTTCATGAAGTGTCAAAATATTGAATTCTTATGGACCAATCCAAGGTTGAGGTAGCGTATTCATTTATATACCTAAAAATAGAGATATGTGTGATATTTTCCTAGCAAGGGTGATTTTTATAGGGAATTCAAAAAATATTTTAGCATGATTTTTTTCCTAGATGTGAATTTCTAAAAATATACTTACAATTTATAATTTATAAATGTGGTAAAAATTATTTTTAAGAGTTGAAACAAAATTTAATATACCCATTAATTATTTATCCACTAAAATTGGGATTATCCTTTGAGTTGACGACTCATGCATCCAATTTTAACTATAGGGTAGTTTTGATTCAAATGATGGAAATGAATTATAATGGTATATATTAATCATCTAACATAATAGATAATCCTCAAACAAACTACACAATAACCAATAAAAATTATTTGGATATTAAATTTTCTTTAGTCATGTTTATATATTATTTATTATAATTTAAACAGTCCATTTTCACTAAACATTTTAAAAAAAATTAATGAAGAATAAAGTTTTAAAAATATATCATTGAGGTAGATTTTTTTATTTTAAAAGTTTATTTTTTAAATAGAATAAAGTAAAATAAGTGAAAAACTTGTGGTTATCCATTTGATAAGTTTACCTACTCCATTGGATGAGAAAAATCAGTTCTATCTAACCAATAAAGAATGAATTACAGATGAATAATTATAGGTTATAGGAGTGAAAGAATATTCTTTAATAATCTTATGAGTTATTTTCACATTAATAAATTTATCCACAAGATTTTATTCGACATGTTTCTAATATACAAAGTATAGTAAGAAAATAAATTTGGGATGATCCTTACTTGTGGAATTTTGATAGTAACTATATATTAATAAGATTCAACCATGATTATGAATTTCAATCTGTTCTAAATTTTTACCATACATAAAGTTGTGTATATTGATTTTGAATCTAAAAAATATCTATGAATATTATTTAATGAGTATTTTTTTGGAATACTATTTTTAGAGATGCTTTTTAAATCTTTAAAACATGTAAAACCTATCAGGTCCCGTGAAATATTTCGAAGAGGAAAGAAATTTATCAGACAATTATTTTTTTTGATGTATTTTATTATTGGGTAATGGATTTTATTAAACTGTTCCTCAAATTATTTTGGATGTCATTAAATATAAATTTATTTTTAATTTTCATTTAGGGGAGTATATAAAATTCCCCCTAGAGTTTGTGGTGAAAAAGTGTATACTAAATTCATGAGGGGAAATATGTTTTCCCAATTTTGGTCACTAAAGATTATTATCATTGATCAGAGGACACATTTTTGTAATAGAAATTGAGAAGCTACTTTAAGGAAATATATAGTTTATCATTGGGTTTTTAAGTTATATCATCCATAATAAAAGAGAGTGGATGAATTTTCAAAAAAGATATCAAATATATTTTAGATAAAACCCTATGAAAATTAGAAAATTTTGTAATTTAGTAATAGATTATTTGATTTTGAATAATTTTACTACACCCAAACCCCAATTGGGATGTTTCCTTTTATTCTTATGTATGGAAAACCGTTTATCATCTTTGGGGAATTAAGAAAAGAATGATATTTTTATTGTTAAAACTTATAACACAATCAATTTTCTTCTATAAAAGAAATAAAATTTTGTTTAAAGGATTTAGAAGATATTAGGAGCAATTATTGTGAATGCTCCAGGATATACAAAGTGGAAACCAAATATTTCTTGATAAAATGATTCTCAATAAAGATAATAAATATTGTAATAATGTAGTGATATTTGAATCTAGAATCATGTTTTATTGAGGTAAATTTCATTCCAAATACTCTACCCCTTTCATGGTCACTTATTATTATCTTTTTGGATATATACTAATTAAGTAATCTGGGAAGGGAAACCATTTAAATTAAATAGGATAATATTTAATCTTTTTAGAGATAGTTTTTCAAGAGAATTTAGGGAGATGTTTCACCATCAATATGTTTCGTATAATTTAAATCTTGGTTGTGACCTTCCTTTATACTGTTTTTGTAGGTCCATGATTTATGATTTTCGATTAACATATAATTTGTTACAATGATGCTATTTCATAAAAAAAGTGTACCTATATAAGGGGGGTTTGTTTGTTAGATTAATATATTGTGTGTTTTATTTTCTATGTTCTTTTTTCTTTTTTTATTCAAAATATAAATCATTACATTTAATTTTTATGAATTTATCATTCATCATTATATTATTTTTGGGACGCATGAGCAGAAAATCCGCACCATAGTAATTGGTTAAAGCCATGTTAATGATTGAACTAATTTGAAACACAGAACTAATGTTTAATTAATGTTAAAATTAACATTTTTATAGATTTTATTTTTTAAGGGATTCATGAAAATAATATTTTTTAAAATCCCATGGATTAAATCAATATCCCAATTTTAATTTGTATTAACTGAGAGGTATCTGAACTTTTTTGACATATTCATAATAATCACCTCACTTCTTGAGAGAATAAAACAATGCTTTATCTAACTAATATTCAATGTGTTTATATCATAATATAAGACTGGATGTCATATTAGATAAATATGATATTGTAATGTATTTTTTTCAAAATTCAATTTTCAAAAAAATAATTTCATTCTTAAAAAACCATTATATTTTAGCCTTATAATACCATCAATATCCCTCACCATATTTTTTAGGCAGCCTCATTAAGAAACCTGAAATATCCATCCAACATGCTCTAAAGGTTAAATTACATGATCTATTTAAACACATGTGTGGTTTAATTTTATCATATAGTTATCTATAATTTTTAGGCTTGATTTTTCTAGAAATTAGGGGATATAAAAATTATATAAAGTTTTATTTTATGATGCTATATGGGTAGTTTTTAAAATGTGAAACATTGTTAAAAAGTGACTATGATTAAAATAAACGATGAATAAAATTAATATAATTTTTTGGAAGAATAATTTTTTATCCTTAAAAAGAAGATTAGGTAAGTCACATTACTATTAAATGACTACAGAACCCTTATTTCTTTTATAATTAAAATTATACAATATATTAAGACATAAAAATGATTCAATTTTACCAGGGGCATTGAGTTGAAAATTTATTACCAATAGAATGATAAAATTAAAAGATTTACCTAATGATGTTCAAGATTGTTAGAGGTGATTCATTTAAAAGGATGGTATAAAGAAGTTCATCTTTATGGAAAATAGAATCATGATTTTTTCCTTTAAAATAAAACCAACGATCATTTTTCAACCTCAAATATTTTTGATATCCAAAACCCACCATCCCACAAACTCAAAAAATCTGTAGAAGGTCTTAATGATTATCAATAGTCATTGATTCATTTGGGGGTAGAGTTAGGATCTTAATAATCCTTTTGTGAATCTTTAATTAGTTTTCATGGGAAAATATTTAATAAAACAAAATCCAAATCAATTTAATGAAGGAAAATTATTGGGATGTAGGTGTTTTGTGTGCATGAAAGGATAAGTGAAGTAGAAATAGACTCAACAAACATAATTTAAAATTTTAAATAATCTTTTATTAGTATTTAATTTAATTTTGTGTTACCTGGATGTTGGATTGTAAAACTATCTTTGAATTGTGTTTTCAATTTACTTTGGTAATTATTTTTATGTTTACATGTTCAAAATTTCAAGTCTTATGTGTAGAACAGTTAAAGGAGCTTATATTTTCCCCACATTTACTTTTCTTTTCAATAATTTTACACCAACCAATTGTAAATTATCCAAGGAATTGTATCATTTTTAGTATATTGGTTGATTTTAGATTTAATCGTGAAAATAGATCAATTAATAGTTTTTAAAGGTTTTAATCTTTTTTAGAAATAATTTTGCAATCTGTTTATTAAGTTATGATTACGTCAATTCCTTTTAAAAGAAATTTTAATCATAATATGGATTGAATTTTTGATAGGTATAATTTTATATGACTTTTTCAATATATTCTATAAGGATTTTCAGGAATCCCCTAGGTATTTTCCATTTAATATTACTTCTGTTGAGTTTCATAAGACTTTTATGATATTTATGGATTATGAGAGTTCTCAATATTATTTTCCAAGTTCATTAGGAATTAAAAACATGATCTCATAAGACTTTTATAATATTAATTGTGTGATCCACTTATGTATTATGTTTATCTTGTATGACATATATGAATTCTATAGGATTTTTATCATGATTTTTTATATGAAAATATTATTCTCAGAAGAAATTTTATCTGACCAAATATTAATATTATCTCGTAAGTCATTAAAATTATAATATGGTAAAATTATTAATGTATAAATTCTTATGCACCAGTTGTGCTTATAATAAAAGAGGTTTTATTTTTTGATATTTCGGTATCCAGAAAAGAAAAAGATTCTTATCATAGGATTTTGACAAAAAACACATCTCAACAAAATCAAATAATTTAACTACAAATAAGATGGTTATGAAGAGTGGAAATATTTAAGAATGTAAAAGAAGAAACCCATGTGGAAATATTATTCATTTATACCTTGGAAACCTACCATCATCACTCCTTCCACCAGGAGGATAGAGATTTTGGCTGATGCACACATAAAGAGGCTCATCATATGAAATTTGGAAGATTCTAACTTTTCAAAAATTTAACTTATTTTTTAAATATATATTATCCATTAAAAACTAAATAAGAGACTACAAAGGCAGGTGATTTTTCATTGCACAAAGTAGTTACCTTCATAGTACCACAACAATTTAAGAAATAAAATGAGAGGAAACGAATAATAATAGATGGGTGTTGATTTACGCATGTTTGGATAAGATTCCCAGAAACCATGGGTAGTGGATATTTAAAGAATATTCCATTATTATTTTAGAATCTTTATTAGAATATTTTTTCAATTTTATGAGGAAACTATTTTCTTAAATAGATCCATTTGTTTTCTTACGGGAATTTAATTTTATTCAAATTACATTTTAATTTTTATCCAATATATGATATATAATAATTAATTAAACTATTTAATTTTTTTATGAGTGGTATTTACTTTGATCCTCAGTATTTTAATTAGGATTAAATGCTCATAGGTCATAAAATAGTTTAATTACTTCTATATAAGGAACAACAATTATACCAAGTACATGGTATGATGTTTAAGAAAAATTAAGTGTTTACGTAGATGTATTTGAGTAATTATTAAGAAAATAAATTGAGTAAAATTCTTACATATGGAATATTAATAATATATATGGGTTGAATCTTTTATGATTATAATACTATTAAATTTAGTTGACACTTATTTTTAATCCAATTTTTCCTTCTCTCAAAACATTTTCTTTCATTTTTTTAATTTTTTTTATTTATTCTTAATTATTTCATTAAATCTATCAAATAATCACTTTTATATATTTTTTATAAAATAGAAAAAAATAGGTAGCTTTGAATTATATTAATTAACCCCCTTAATGCATATATTTCATAACTAGTATGTTACATTTATGGGGATAAAATTTTAAAAATAGGTGCACGATATATAACTTATTTTGGAGAATAGGGTGGGAAGACTTATATGAGGTTATGAAATGAATGTGTATGGGATATAGGATAAATATTAAAGCAAATATTAGTAACCTAAGAACTATAAGATAATGTTTTGACTAAAAAGGTTCTTCATCTAAATGATGTATTTTACCTTAGAAAATGGAAGCAATAGACACATCCAAGGTAGTCACTATAAAGTTGATATTTCTCGGATATAATTTTTGATCAATGAAAGAATTAAATCACGAAATGATTATATTTAAAAGTGTCTATAATATCATATTTATATTACCATTGAATTATAAGTTATATATATTGATAAGATATAAAAAACCATTATTAGTTATATAGTTTGTTAAGACATATTCAAAATATTTCTCCAATATAGACTTAACAGAAACTCCCACGTTATATGGAACATATATCTATTGATATTGAACTAGAAAATGATGATAAAAAGTACATGTTCATATATTATAATGTGATCTATTATAAATAATGGAATAATTCATGGAATAATTGATTACAATGACACCTGACTTAAATCTCTCTAAAAAGACATGTAAAAGACAGAAGAAAAGATTAAAATACTGAGCAGAACTCGATACAATTCAATGATGGGATCGATCATATATGAAACATTATAAACTAAGATTTTATATCTTCAATGAATATATTATGGTGGGAATATATAAAATAGATCTTAGAAAATATATACATAAGAAATCATTTTTATCCTGTTGTACATAAAGAAGTTCAAGGGATATGTTCATAGTGTGAGGTGAATAATCTATAATATTTATCACATGGATAAAATAATTCCTTTATAAATATATATTTTATCTAGTATCAGAGTCAATATAATGAAATTATCAAGATATTATTTTTAATTCTAGTGTTAGACATACTTATAAATACTGAATATGTTTCAATATAAAATAACGCAAAAGAAGTAGTTAAAAATATAATGATATAATAGTTTTAATAATTATATATAGAAATAAAATTATTATAATAATTTATAGTGTTATAATATCATGGAAATATAACTAGCCCCGGAGTTAGGTTTTGATGGAGAAAAAATAGACATGTATGTGGATATCCGATATTTAGTTAGTTTTAAACCTTAAGGTGGAGTTACAAAGGACAAAATATCCATATAAGAAAACATAGAGGGTCCAATGAATAAATCAATAACTCAATAGAAGCATGATATAATCATGTAAGATATTATAGAATGAATGTTATAATTTTGGATATAGTGCACCTTTGAGTTTTATAATCATTGGTGTATTGAAAATCAGTCTACCATGAGAGGGGGTAGTGTTTATTGGTGTCAAAATTTTGTTTAAATGTAATTAATCATGTTACCAAATTGGTAATAACCCATTAAAAATATCTTAATTAAATTAAAATTTAAAAGAATTACTAATTTTGGAAATAAAAATAGAACACAATGGTTTTTAATTAGTTAATCCCAAAGGGATATTCCAAATAACATACTATGATGATGTGTCAGTCATACCAGAACGCCAATATCTCACTAGATATGAGGATTTAAATTTTTTCATAGTCTCATTATACAAGGAGAAATGTTTTTATATAGAAATTAGGGATAATACACTACCTCACTCAGATCATATCTGCTGACTCCTCCTTTACACGCTACTTTAGAAAATGTCTAACCATGTTTAATGACATTAAGGTTTATTCTATGTTTTCATCGAAATATGTTTTTATTAATATCATAATAGCCTAAATATAATGCTAAATGTGAAAATCATTCTCTATAAAACTTTCTAGAAAAATTTAATTTTTAATTTCTTGTTAAAAAACATCATTGTTTGTAAGATAAACATGAAATACTATTCATTACATAATATGATTCATGAGCTATAAAAATTTATATAGTATAATGATTCACGAGCTACTTAATGGAATTATACTTCACTAACCACCCCCACATACTAAACCTCCCCTCACGAACTACCTTTACAAAAAATTATATTATTTGTGAACTACATTTCTATGTGTCAATATTTTCATTATTAGTTGGTTGTTTCTATGAAATATAAATATTTCTAATTGAATGTGGACTTACTTTATGAGTTGGGGCCTTAAATTGAAAAATACCAAAATTATCCATTTTCCAGATTAATCATTAGATCTTATTTATCCTCCAATCGATACCAAATGATGTTAGGTATGGGGTATTTATAGAAAACACCTTATAGTAACTCAATAATCATTGAATTTACATTAACCCCTTCACACTACTAAACAAGCTATCCACTGGGAACCTCCTTCATAAATTATAAATTATGTAAATTATATGTGTAACCACCCTTTTTGGTCATCCTAAAACACCTCCCTTACATCTAAAATGAATTCATACCATTGTGTAAATTCTTTGTGTTTTCAAATAACTTTATTTAAAACCATACCAAAAAACCCTTATATAGGAATTGTACTTTTACATAGTTCATAAAATCTATATTTTTTTGAATACATGATATGTTTAAATATATATATTTTTTCATTCACTCTACATGAATTCATAAAAAAACTAAAATATTTCATTAGTAATTTTATTTATAGGATGGGAAGAAATTTTACAATAATAGTTATTATAATTACTATTTTTGTATTCCATATATTGTTAACTATATCCAATTTTTATAATGTTATTTTTTGAAATAAGAAATATATTTTAATCAAAAATAAAGAACCATCAATCTAAAGATTGGATTACCATTGTTCCAACATTATATCCCTTTTGGATTCTTGGTAATATAGAAAAAATGAAATTAAATAAACTCTATTTTACGATTGGATAATAGTGAAATAGCACATACATGACATTATTTATATATATACAATTCTTGATGCATAAAATAATATTTTTAGAGAGCCTTCCACGACTCCTGTCATTCCTCATTAAAAAAACTAAATGTGCCTTCCATATCAGTATGCTATAAACTCTCCATTGGTGAGAGAATCAAAACACTAAAGTAACCTATTGAATGGATAAAATTAAATAAATGCATACTTTTAAAAAATATTTCACCAAAATAATTCAATAAATTTTGATATTATTTCTCCTCCATTTAGAATAAACCAAAAGAAAAAAAGTTTTTTACCTTTTTTCTCACCACACCGCATTGATCATCTCTCCCCCTGAATCATTTAAAAATTTTCAACTTGTTAAAAAAGGTAACAATTTAAAGGGA